>CAJQZP010000940.1:0-162500 GCA_907164705.1 Parnassius apollo
CCGACTGACACATCTCTAAGACAATTATTTTTTAAATATTACATTACCAGAACTAATGATCTGAACACGAATATCAAAACATCTAATTTTTTTCACATTTCTTGATTCCGCTTAGGATTTCAAAAAATCTTTAGGCTATATATAATAATAAATTGGTATCTTTATGGTTTTTTGAGTGATACTATTACGAAACTAAAATTTCTTGTGGGATCAAAAATGACTGTCTCCTTTCTTGGAGATATTACAGAATTTTTTAATTACATAATAATATTATTTAAAATTAGGAAGATTAATTTCATTTAAATGCATTACGAAATTTGATTTTTATATAAGTTTTTAAAATTATTAATTAATAAATAGTGTATGAGTAGTGAGTGGATTCATTGTTCCTGTTGAACCCCGTCTGGGGTTAATAGCTACACAAGCGTTTCCGAGTATACTCCCCAGGGGTGTATAAATTGAATAACCGGAATATTTGCAATAGTTGTCATGCTTTGCATCTTATTCGATGCGAGCACCAAAGTCTTTTCGGTGTGGAAATGTTCTCGTCTACAGCTTTAAAGTTATCCAGTTCAAATTTACCCACATGAAACTGAGTTAAGTTATCTTTTTTTATAATTTTCAGATTCATTCAGAAAAATTAAAGAAATATAAAAATAAAGTTAAGAGGCTGACTGAAAAGTGTAGACGACAGTCTAAGAAAATTGCCAATTTTTCTCAAATTTCAACATCTTTTAAACACTGAAAATACAATTTTATTATAATAATATGCAGGGCCAATTGACCGCCTCGTTGGTTTAGTGGTTGTAGTATCGCGACTGCTAATCATGAGGTCCTGGGTTCGAATCCCGGGTCGGGCCAAAAAAATAATTATTGAGTTTTTCCGTCAAGAAATTCTCAGTAGTTGCCCGGAGTCAGGAAGTTGGTGGTGGCTCACCCCCGTGCCTCGGAACCTCTTGCTCTCACCTCGTGCTCTCCGGTCGTGTCGGTTTACCGCATATTTAAAAAGTAAAATTAGCAATAATTACCCCCCCCCCCTCCCTGCTGGAGTTGCGTCCGGACCGTGCTAGAAGCCGGCCGGTCACGTCCGGCGGTCGTCGCTCCCGCCCGGTGGGAGAAGTACAGCACGTCGCTTCGCAGTGGGTGCACGTGCTGTGGGGCCAACTCGGCTTGCGTAGAGCCTCGAGGACGCCCCTGACCACACCCGGGACGTGAAGTACCCAACGCTGCGGTATAACCTAAATACTGGGAAGCGAACTCCGAAGGCCCAGCGCGCTGCTGGAGCGCGCGCCTGTTGGTGACTTCGGCTCCGCGTTGAGATGCGTCTCCGCGGGACCTGGAGGTTGCTGACCCTTCGGCAGATCCCTTCCCAGAGGCGCGAGATACGCCAACTTCTGCCTAGAGATCACCAGGCCTTTACCTAGAGCCAGGAAGAAGCACTGGAGGCCCGGAGTGCTGCATGGTGCGCACACCTGTCGGCAAGATTGGCCCTGCGTCGACTCCTTGTCCGCGGGACTCCGCAGGGCTTTGAGACGGCTGACCCTCCGGTAGCACACTACCTGGTGGCGCGCAATACGCCAACGAGATTGCCTACAATGTCGTACTATGTACGGCTCCCAAGACCGGCCCATAGATGTGGGCTGTGAGGATTACCCTGGTAATGGGGAACTCCCCGAGGCCTGCAGGGGATAAACAACAGTAGTCCCTTGTAGACGACAACACGAAGCAATAATTAAAAAGTAAAAATAAATTATAATTTTTCCAAATGTAGCTGATGTTTGTACTTTTTACGAAAATATATGTTTTGATGTCACAAGGAACGTCAGGTCGTGTCAATTTAATTTTTTTTTTCCATTTACACATTGTTTGGTGGCCATAGTACATTCAAATTTTAATATAAATTTTCATGTGACAATAAAGTTAAAATTTTGTTAACCAGTGTTATTAATATTCACAGCACTAAATCTGTATAAAGGATTAGTACATGAAAAAATTTTTTACAATACTTGCCATTATATAAGATCAGCCAAGACCATCTAGAATTATTTTTCTACGCTATTAGAAGCCGAGAAGGTTTTAATAATAATTCTAATGCATTGCAATTTAGGTCAGCATATAAAAGATTACTAATAAGAGCAGAAATTCGAGAGCATGGGGAAGAAAAATGTGTTGCATTAAATCAAATTAACTTGCTTCAGTAAAATAGATCCGATTGATAACATAAACAGCCTTACAGATCGAAATTCACTTGTAAATATTCCCGAAAATGAGAGTGATTTGTGTGATCAGTATTTCGAATGTTTATCTTCAACAAATTTAAATGACTGCACAGAAAATGTAATGGAATATATTGGAGGCTTTATTCTTAGAAAATTACCTAAATAGGCGACTGAAATGTGAACAATGTCTAAATTTAGTTCAAGGCAGTGTAAATAAAGAAGGAATTGTTTTCTGCAAGACCAGAGACGGATTAGTTTTTCCTTCTGAAGGTGTTAAAAGTATTATTAAAAAGAACAGAAAAGATTTTATCTTTCTCTAATTCTCTTAAGAGTGAAAATTATTTTTTATATGTGTACTTATTTCTGATGGAACATTTTCAGGAAGAAAACGTTTTATCTTTTGACGTACAAGAGGACACCGAACATGGAAAGTTATTAGTTATGAGTATAATCAAATATTATGTAAATAATACAATTAAAACATTTTGGTAAATGTGCAACAGAAAAAGTTAGTCTCCGCAATCATCTTACTAAAACGATCTTGTTTAGAAATGAATAAAAGAAAACATTGTTATGAAAAATAATGAGATATGCTGCGGAACTTGATAGTTTTAAAAATTAGTTATGTTTTAAGGAAAGTTGATAATTTTGCATTATATATTTGAAGCAAATTCAGAGGAAGTGGACTACATTTAACCATTATAAACTATGAATTGTGTGTATAACCATTGAAGACCTGATTAATTTTACTTACTATGAGTAAGATTACAGCCTATATACTACGTGCCACGGTAAACAGACTTACCTACTCTAATTTTCTTATGTGATTTTACGACTATATTTACTTTGTAGCCGGATCCTGAGACTGCTTATATGACGACTTTTGCTGTTTTGTGGATTGATTGACTGCATCTTATCAAGCAAATACATTGGGTGCGTTTGGCAGAAAAAAACGCTAGCAAGCGCTTACTAGCGCTAAAATAGTTTTCGGCCAGGACACGATTGCTACTTCAGTAGCGCCATACCCGTAGATTACTGACTATGTACTAGACGAGATAGATGAGCAACTCAAATTTTATTTACGTTAAGTTCCGTGACCATCCGTCAGATGGCGTAAAATTAAGAGTGCTTTGGGTCCGCCCTTTATTTGCACTTTACAATTTTATATTTTTAGAACCATTAATTACATTGCACAAGTGCTGCAATGTAATTAATGGTTCTTTATATTTCTTTTGCTAATTGCTAGTTCCTATTAATAAAATGAAAACCGGATATATTTAAAATGTTTATTGTTTAAAAATTCTTTGCCTAAATTATTAACATTCGATGTGTTAAATTTAACAATATTTGCACAATATCAATTTATTTATTTATTTAACCTTTATTTGCACACATAAAAGAAATGTACAAAACGGCGCACTTAATGCCTAAAGGCATTCTCTACCAGGCTACCTTTGGTTTGTGCAGAGAATCTAGTGATGGGTGCAAAACTCATAATTAAAAAAAAATTAAAGGTTTAAGGAAAAAATACAAAATTATAATATAATGATAATAAATACAATACACATACATATACATTTACATTACTACTTACATGCATACAATATTATTTTTATATATACACAAATACCCACAATAAATACATACACAATAAATAAATATGATATTTTTATGTTATACATACCTGAGATTATAACAGTTTCCGAAGTTTTTTAAATTTTTTATTATTATCCGAAACTACTACTGCTTCGTTAAGTAATATTCCCAGAGTAAACGTTTAAAGATAGGTTTAGTTTTTGCTTCTTTTATATTTCTGGATAACATGTTCCAGAGTCTTACTGCATTTGAAGTGAAAGAATTGTATGAGAAGCCCGTGCGACAGAAAGGAACATGAAGAGTTAGATTTTCCGCGGAACGGAGACATCGGTTGTGAGAATCGCCCTGATACTGAAATTTGCATTTCAGATATGCAGGGACAAACGGATCGTGTAAAATAGAGAATAGCATAGAAAGGATTCTAAAGGATCTACGAAGTGGAAGAGGCAGCCATTTGAGCTGAGAACGGAATGAAGAGACGTGATCGAATTTACGTAAGCCAAAGATAAAGCGAATACAATTATTGAGAAGACGATCCAGTTTGTTAAGAAGTTCTTGAGAGGCATCAGCATAGCATACATCTGCATAATCTAGTATTGGTAATACGAGCGTTTGAACCAACATTACCTTTGTTCTCACTGGAAGAAAATTCTTGAGTCGATACAGACAACGCAAGGTGTTGATAACTTTTTTGCTTACTTCCGTGACTTGCGGCCGCCAACTTAGACTGCTGTCAATGATAAGTCCTAGATTTTTCACAGTAGCTGAATAAGGTATGACAGCATTATTAAAATTTACAGGTGGCAGTGAATTAAAATCCAATGTAGATAAGCGGCGGCTACTTCCAACTATAATTGCCTGGCACTTGGTAGGGTTAACAGTAATACCGAATTTGCTAGACCAATCAGAGATACGAGTGAGGTCAGAGTTTAGCTCAGTGATCGCATCTTCGATATCGTTAACATCAGACTGAGCATATATTTGTAAGTCATCGGCATAGAGATGGTACGTGCAGCGAATGTGAGATGTAATGAGATTTATAAAAATTGAAAACAAAAGAGGTGAGAGAATTCCGCCTTGAGGAACGCCAGCAACCAGCGTGCACCAGTCAGAAATAACTGGACCCACGCGAACAGCCTGATGACGTCCCTGAAGATAGGATGCGAACCATTCCCGCGCTGATGAGGAGAAACCTATGTGAGAAAGTATTGTAAGAAGGATGTCATGATCAACAGCATTAAAAGCGTTTGAGAAATCTATTAAAACTAACACAGTTAATTTTGACTCCTCCATACCTATACGTAAATCTTCCGTAACTTTAAGCAGGGCTGTTGTTGTACTATGTCCTGGCCTGAAACCTGTTTGATAGCTACTTAAAAAGTTATTTTTAAAAACGTAGTCAGAAATTTGTCTGTGAGCAACAGCTTCAAGTACTTTTGATAAAAAAGGAAGAATAGAGATAGGACGAAAGTGAGAAACAGAACTAGGATTATTTATTTTTGGAAGTGGGAGAACAAAAGCATTTCGCCATAGTGAAGGAAAAACCCCAGTATCTAATGAAAAATTTACTATGTGGGTAAGTACTGGTAAGACATAATCGAGGATGAGATTGATCATGATTCTGCTCACATCATCAGAGCCTACTGCGGCGGACTTGATGGAAGAAATTGACTTTTTTTATATCCTCATCAGTAACGGGAGAAAAATTGAAAGAGCTTTTGTAAAATTTTGGAAGAGAATTAACATGAGCAATAGTAGTAGATTTAATTGACGAATGCAGCTGTGGTGCAGTAGAAAAGTATGTATTAAGTTGATTAACAGAGAAGATTGAAGGATCAAAGTTAGAAGCAGGTTTACCTATCCCGATTGATTTTAAAAATTTCCACGAATTAGCCATAGAAGCGTTAAGGATATTTCGATGAATATAGCGGCGTTTAGCGGCCCGCACCATCTGATTACACCGATTCCTAGCGGCTTTGAATCGAGTCCAGTTAACAGTACACCGATTACTCTTATATTTACTAAATTCTCGATCACGCTTTGCCATAGCCCTGCGGATATCCTCAGTAATCCACGGCGCAGGAGATCGTTTCAGTCTGACTTTGTGTGGAGGAGCGTGTTTATCAAACAACTTCTGTATATTTGAATTAAAAAGAGCTACTTTTTCGTCAACACTCTCTACGCTGTAAGTATCACTCCAATCTATACTACAAGCATCTTGCTGAAGTTCTTCAACATTAAGTCTCGCTAGATTACGCAGATGCACCATCACATGATTGACCTTAGGACATTTAATCCTATAAGAAATATACAGTAAATCGTGCCGCGAAAACCCAGGGGCGGAGAGTTGACCGTGGCCAACAACATGGTCTTCAGAAGCGACCACTATTAAATCTATTAAAGAATCAGCAGTATCAAGATTGTGGTGTGTGGGGTCGAGAGGAAGAAGTGACAAATTAAAGGAGTTCATAACTGTATACAATTCACGTGACCTCGCAAAGTTACAGAGAATATCGGTATTGAAGTCTCCCATTATAATAAAGTGCTGATAATCAGAGCCGATAGAAAAAAGAGCCGATTCAAGGTCACAAAGTAATTAACTCCTGGTGGACAGTAAATTGCACCGAGAACAGTCTTAGTCCCACTGATGGTAATCTCCAAGAACATGTATTCTATTGTACCAGAATAAACAGAAGAAGAAGCACATAATTGTTTATAGGGTATACCATTACGTAAGTACACCGCTACACCACCACCTCTTTTGCCCGTACGATCATTTCTTAAGAGGACAAAACCAGGTATTCCAAAGGAGGTGGACGGTAAGGTAGGTTTTAACCAGCTTTCCGAAACAAGTATCGCAGAAATAGACTCATTATGAAAAGTATCAACAAGTTCATTATAATGTTGCGGAATGCTCTGAGCGTTAATGTAACAAACGTTAAAGTTATTAGTCAAACCATGAAACTTTTGAGTAAGCAGATAACGAAGAGTAGTAGGTTCCGAAAAAGAGTCATTGAGTGAAAAAAAGAAGAATCTGAATCAACAGAGAGAAATAGTTCATTGGTATCAGAATCTGTCATAATATATGATTATACTTATGATATATGTATATATATTATTTATATAAAGTAATATATATATATATATATATATAGTCTAAAAAAATAGAAAAAAACCCTATTAACTGATAATTGCACTGCAAACAAACGCGCCGGTAAACTGTTTACAAAAAGAAAAATTGAAATATTACACGAAAACAACTAGTAATACTTACTACAAGAAAGTATCTAATTTTAATTATTTACATCAAATCAAATCATCAATTGATTTCTTTAAACACATTCTTTTTAACTGGTTAGTTAAGTTAGTAAATATATTATGTTACAGAAAATACAATACAATAAAATTACTATTATTAAATATAGATTATTACATAATACTATTGAAAGTCATGTTTTATTTACTACAGATACCTCTGTCCTGGGAAGAACCAACAAGAAACCCAGCGGGACGTTTTTTAAAACATATTTCACTTTACAATAATTTTGTTTATACATTTTTAAATAAATTTTAATAGTACAAGCATGGTGGCGATCACCTCAATCCCAGGGGTTATTATTGATGTATTTTTTGATATTATAAAGCACTTTTTGTACATTTTTCCTTAAATAAAACATTTCAACTTATTTTTTGACAAATTTTGTACATTTACTGAAATTTTGTTTTAAAAGCGTTTATGTTGGCCCATAAAAGCACTACTGACTCAGTGGAGTCTAGTAACTGGTGTTACATATAAATAATATATAAACATCTTTATTCTAATGAAAGCTATTTTTTGTGTACATACATTATTGCATAAAAATAAAAATATAAAATATATATATATATATATATATAAAATGTATGTACACTAACACATACATTACTGCTATGCCAAAGTTAATATATTTATTTCTTTAAATTTTTCTCTACGCGACTCTTTACAATTTAAGATATGAATTAAACGTACGGCTCTCTTTTATAAAACTAATATGGCTTCAATGTCAGTCGCATGACTAGCAGTAATACCAAGAAAAACTGTAGTATCCACAAGACTCAACTACTTCCCATTTAAGAGCACATTGATTATTGAATCCTCTCCAAAGGTTTGCTCCTTTTCCATAATGTCAAGAATAAGTATCATAAACACTCACGCCTGTCACCCAGAGGGGTAGGCAGAGACTACGACTTCCATTTGGCACGATTCTGACACACCTCTCTCGCCTCCTTCACATCCATATACCTACGCATGCATGCTCGTCGGTTAAGGGTACTCCTAATTTGGCCCGTTTCAATAAATCGCCAATTTGGTCGATACATTTTCGCTTAGGACGTCCCTTTCCGACTCTGCCATTCACTTCTGCAACATAAATTTTCTTTGTCACTCTTTCCTCATCCATTCTTTCCACATGACCAAACCACCGAAGCATTCCTTTCTTAATCCTGGTCACAACATCATCTTGCAAACCACACTCTTCTCTTATCACATAATTTTTCACCCTGTCATTCAGATTCAGCCCTAACATACTCCTTAACGACCGCATTTCTACTGCATTTATTCTACTCTCATGCTTTTTCTGCCACACCCAACTTTCACTACCATTGCACCACTACCACTACTTTCACGACCAACACAGCATTGTGAATTGCCATACGTGCCTTTTTTTTGACACATTTTGACCCTTCACAATAGAGTGTAGGGCCCCATTTACTCTGTTTCCTGCGTTCACTCGTCGTTCTATATCCTAATCATATCTGCCATCCCTGCTAAATACGCAACCCAAATATACAAACTCATCTACTTGCTCGATCAACTCCCCTTCTATTCTTATTTCACATATCGTTTTACTTTCATCTCTTTCAAAAACCATAACTTTCGTCTTACTTGCGTTCACTTTCATACCCCTTTCTTTTAATGATCTGTTCATTAATGTAACCATCATTTGCAACTCAACCGCCGAGGACGCAAGAATAACTTGATCATCGGCGTACAAAAGGCATTTGACGGTTAACTCACCCATTCTTAATCCGCATTCTTCAACTTTCAAATTTTGCAAACAACTGTCCATAAACATAAATCGCCAGTGGTAAACTATTCCACAGAGAGGTTGTACGCGGAAGAAAACTCCTTTTGAAACGTACAGTGGTGGACCGCCAAGCATCCAGATGGTGTGGATGGTATCGGGACGTTTGCCGCGTAGTGCGTTCACGAAATTTGGCGGCTGGGATCAATCCGAACAATTCCTCAGAGCACTCTCCATGGTATATGCGAAAAAAAATGCAAAGGGATGCAACATCTCTTCGCAGTGCCAGTGAATCGAGCCGATCGGGAAGCAATCGGTCGTCGACGATTCGCACCGCTCTGCGCTGGATGCGGTCAAGTAGAAGGAGCTGGTACTGGGGAGCCCCAGCCCAGAGATGGGAACGGTATTCCATGTGTGGCCGAACCTGCGCCTTGTAAAGTTGCAGCCGGTGTGCCGGCATGAAATACTGTCCCGCTCTGCTGAGCACACCAAGCTTTATAGAGGCCAATTTGGCCTTCCCTTCCAAGTAACCACGAAACTGCACGTCACTCGATATGTCGACGCCGAGGATTCCGATACTGGCTGAGGCAACAAGGGGAGTGCCTTGAAACTGAGGGGATACGACAAAAGGGTTCTTTTTAGCGGTTAACGCGCAAACTTGTGTCTTCTGGGGGTTAAACTGGACTAGATTTAATCGCCCCCAATCCGAGACTCTGTTCAGCAAAGACTCGACTTCGGACACAAGTATGTCCCGGCACTCGGGGACGTTTTCCTGAGAAATATTGGCTGGACCGGTGTAAAGAGCATCACCAGTGCTGTCATCTGCATAGCAATGAATGTTACGGGTTTGCAACATATCATTGATATGCAGAAGAAACAGCGTTGGCGATAGCACGCAGCCCTGTGGAACACCAGCATTAATAGGCTTGCAATCGGAGCTTGCACCGTCTACAACGAGCTTGATGCTCCGATGTGCAAGAATGCTGGTGATCCAATCGCACAATTTCTCGGGAAGCCCATAGGAAGGGAGCTTCGAAAGAAGCGCTGTGTGCCAAACCCGATCGAAGGCTTCGCAATGTCCAAACTAACGGCCAATGCCTCTCCCTTGGACTCTACTGCCTCCACCCATCTGTGAGTTAGGTAGACCAGAAGATCACCAGCTGACCGACCAAGGCGAAAACCGTATTGGCGGTCACTAATCAGCTGGTGGTCCTCAAGGTACCTCATGAGCTGGAAGTTTACAATGGACGCCATTGTTTTGGAGAACAAGGAGGTGATGGCGATAGGCGGGTAGTTGGACGGGTCTGAGCGGTTGCCTTTTTTAGGGATCGGGTGGATGAAAGCCGTCTTCCACGATTTTGGGACTATGCCTAGGGAGTAGGAGTACCGGAAAAGACGCGTTAAAACCGGTGCCAACTCTGGAGCACACGTTCTCAGCACAATTGGGGGGATTCCGTCAGGCCCACTCGACTTGTGGATGTCCAGGGAAAGGAGTACTTTGCGAACCGAGCGCTGTGTGAACTGCACTTCTGGCATGGAGCACTCACAACACGGGATGGTCGGCGGCGTACTCCCTCCGTCATCGAGAGTCGAGTTAGAAGCAAAGAAAGAGCCTAGATGATCTGCTTTCTCCTTTGCGGTATGGGCCAGTGAGTCGTCCTCCCTGTGCAGAGATGGAAGAGATGGCTGACAGAAATTCCCCTGGACAGCCTTGGCGAGAGACCAGAATGCACGGGTTCCAGAAGGAAGGCGAACTAGTTTCTCGCCAATTCTGCCAATGTGCTCTGACTTTGCCTTGGCAATGACTCTTTTGAAGGACCTAGAGGCGGAATTATACTTCTTTTTTAGAGCGCTGGTGTTTACATCCCGGGACGCTGATGCGTCAGCCCAGGCTTGGTAGCACTCCTGCCTATAGCATGATGCTATTTTACAGGAGCGACCAAACCATGGCTGAGATTTGCCTCCAATGGGCACCACATAGGAAGGAATAAAAAGTTCCATACCCTGAAGTACCACATCAGCGACAGAATCCGCAACAACGTTGCGATTGTCCGGCGAGAAGCAAACCCGCCCCCAAGGGTAGGATGCAAAGAAAGACCGCATCCCATCCCAATCGGCTGACCTATAGTGCCAAACACGGTGGCAGCCTGCATAATGCAACCGCGATTTCAGCGAGTGTGGCACTACACCCCGGACAAGACAATGATCCGAGGAGCCAAGAGGGGCCTCGACGAAAATCTGATATCCGTCCGGGTGAGAGGTCAGCAGAAGGTCCAACAGGGAAGGTGCATAATCCTCCACATCTGGAATCCGCGTAGACGAAGTAACCAGTTGTGTCAGACCATATGCCAAGGCAAAATCATGAACAGATCTCCCCGCATGATCGGTTAAACGTGAACCAAGCCATTTGGCGTGATGGGCGTTAAAGTCGCTGAGGATCACGATCTCTGCGGAGGGGATCTGCTTTAGCAACGAATCTGCAGCCATTTGGACGTGGTCGAAGAGTCGGTCTGTTTCGGCATTACCGCTATGGGACCTATAAAGGCACCCGTAGACTCGCGGATGGTCGTCGCTGTCTACGCGTAGCCAAAGGATGGACAGGTTCGAACCTTCAAGTCTGCCGAGGCGTCGAGAACAGATGTCCTCTCTGACGTAAACGCAAACTCCAGCCCGAGGCATAAAGGAGTGTTCCAGTTTGTACCCCGGGTAGGATAGATACGAAACGTCAGCCGGAGAGGACACCTGCGTCTCGGTCAGAAAGAGCAGAGCCGGCTTCGCCGTCTCGAGATGGTAGTGGACGGCGTTTAGGTTAGAGTGAAGTCCCCTGATATTGCAGAAATTCACGGACAGCGTGGCAGGGGTCGCCTTGGTCTTGTTGCTCCGTTAGCCCCGAGCAGGTGTAGTCTTGAGCGGAATTTTGCCCCCCCCCCCCCCAGAATACGCGGGGCAGCTTGAGCACCCACGCTCAGAAGTGGAGAAACATGGTCGTTGATGCTCAGCGAGGGATTCTCCAGGGGTGCTGGTACCCTCCTGGGTTGTCTATCATTTAATTCCGCTACCATGTTGATGGGGGGGGGGGGGATTTGGGCCTCCGGCCACCTGCACTCACCAGACGAAACGCGAACGCAGAGCTTCCACTTCACGCCGGTATTCTGTGAGGTCGTGGTACCACCCCGGTTTGAGCCGGCCCATACGTGCAACAGCAAAGCTGGCGCGTGGCTCTGCCACTGTTAAAAATTAAAAAGTTATCTAGGTAATATTTTGCAGATGATATGCCTTATATGTGTCTGATGCCTCTATTACTGAGGCTACCTCTCGTTTATCCCAAGCTGTCAACTTTCTTAATAATTGGCTATTGGAGCTTGGTTTATCAATATCTCCTTTAAAATGCAGTACTGTGGTTTTCTCTAGGCGAAGGTATATACCAGAAGTGTCCATCTACATTGATAATACTCTAATCCCCACTGAAAATCAAGTGAAATTTTTATATATGTTTTATATTTATATATATATGATAACAAAATGACAGGAATTCCTCACTTATCATATATTGCCTCCAAATTTGAAAAAAATCTCAATGTTATTGGATCTCTATCAGGTGCTTGGTGAGGTTCTCACCCCTACTCACAAAAGCTTTTATACAATGCTCTAATTAGAATTCACTTTGATTATGGTTGCTTCTTACTAGAGCCTTGTAGCAAAATGGCTCTTAATACCTTGGACAAAATCTAGTCAAAATGTCTACGTATAATAACTGGTAGCATGAAGTCCACTCCCATTCTCGCTCTTCAAGTTGAATGTGTTGAGCCCCCTCTATCTCTACGCAGGCAATATCTCACAGATAGGTTCTTGTTTAAAGTAGCATTTTATTCACTCCATCCTCTCCTTTCCAAACTTCATTCCTTGTATCGGTTGGTCAGGGACTCCCCATAGTGGTCCCACAAGGATTTGTCATGCATTATAAAAAGCTATATTAAATTGCTCAACATTCCCTCCAATTTATCAATCCCTTAGTAACCCACTTTACAATATCCCTTACGAGGCTCTAATTTTCAATCCAGACATTATTCTGGATTTCGGAATAGATAAAAATACTATTGAAGCAAATAACAAATTAAATATGCTCCTCCTCCAAAATTGCCACGATTGGTTAACTATGTACACTGATGCTTCAAAGTTAAGTAACGATGGATTAGTAGGGTCTGCAGTGTGGATCCCTAAATACAGGATTATTTTAAATTTTAACTCTCCCCCTGACTCATCTGTATTCACAGGTGAGGCTTTGGCTATTTTAGAGGCAGTTTCATATGCAGAATCACATGGTCTGAAAAGGACCCTCATTTTCTCGGACTCCCTTAGTTGCCTTCAAAGTATTTTATCCGGTCCTTTTCACTCTAAGATTAGATACCCGCTAATTTTAAATATTAGAAATTCTCTGTACTATTGTCATAAAAAGGGCTGAACATTGTATTGGCTTGGATCCCTAGCCACTGCGGGATTCAGGGCAATGAAATTGCTGATAATTTAGCTAAAGATGCCACAAAATCTGACTCTATCCCTAGACAATGCCTCTATGCACATGACCTCCTGCGAAAGGCTCACTCCGGCCTTCTGTCTTCTTGGCAAAGTTATTGGCATCAGTCTAAATTTTTAAAATGTAATCAATATTCCAAAGTCCAAATTAATATCCCATCAAAACCCTGGTTCTTTCAATATCGCCACTTTAGTAAAACTACCACCTCTACTGTTTGCCGCCTACGCTTTGGTCATGCTTGTACTCCTGTACACATGGCCAAACTCAGGATTAGGAATAGCTCAATCTGTGAATGTGGCCTAGATGAAGGATCTGTCAATCATCTGTTCTTTAAGTGTCCTAAACTTTCTTTCTGTCTCTACGATATCCTGCCCAATTACATCCCTCGTCCAGTAAATTTCCAATTTTTGCTAACCCTAGTGTATACTCGCTTCGTAAATATTGTATGTGCTTTTATTCGTACTAATAATATTAAACTGTAAAATTACTTAACAACTTTGGAGGTGGTAGTTTAAATATGTGACGTCTTTTGTTGTAGATTGTGAACCCACTCATTAAATTGAGAACTCTTATTTTAACTATTATTATCTTGTCACTTCCATGACTGAATTGACACTGGCAGAATTCTACCAAGAGAAGCCATAATTTAAAAGAAGAAGAAGAAGAAGAAGATAGATATACTGTAGTTAAAATACGTAATGTACAATAAACTGTCAAACATAATTCACTACAACATGTTCCTTGTGTATGCAAACGCTTTTTGATACATTGACGGACATGAAACAAACAGACAAAACATGACGGACGGACGGAGTGTTTAAAACATGTTTTCACAAAATTGCGTCTGTGCAAACTCACGGTAAATGTTGATATAAACCTCAAGTTAATTTGATTGCTTGGGCGCCTTATGATCGTGAGTGGCTGGCGTCATCGACTGTCCCATGAAGGTTGGAGAACAGGAAAACCATCACCGTAGAAAATAGTGTCCTAGAAAAATGGACGCTATAAGTGAGGCGCTGCGATTGATAAGTTCGGTCAATTAAAGTCATTTTCAGTCTATTTTTCCGATTAGATGCTAAACCACTTGCAATTCTACGCACAATAAATTATTTCTCCATTTTTTTATATTTGTTTTTGACAAAAATTACGGAGCATGAAAATTTTTTCATGAATGCCGCTAAGATAATTTGTACATTATTCAACTAACTTCATCTAATTGTACTCATAAACAGCTAACTTCGCAGTCACTACTCACCGACGTCAGCGCCGCTATAAATTCTATAATTTTCAAGGACAGGCGGGCTATGCTTTAGTACGTAGACAGAGAAACCTATAGACAATTTGACGCCTTCTTTTGCATTCGCACACGAAAAAGATAGATTTATGTATACGTCTTGCATAGAAATGAGACAGAGCGGTGTGATGTTGTCCCTTTCTCCGTGTCGGTTTTTTTGTTTAGCGAACTGCACTTTGCTAAACAACTTTAACAGTTCGTAGCGATCTAAGAAGTTTACAAGTTGGTTTAAGTGAGAAAAAAATGCTTTTTGAGCTTAAGATTGGTGAATCTTGTCCAGTTCAGTTCTTAGAACAATTAAACTTTTTATCTAATTGTGTTTAAAAGTCATAAAGTTTATTGTATAACCTAAAATTACGTTATCGTCCTTTCTCACTCGAGGCCACGCTAATCATTAGCCTATAGGTTTCTCTGTCTACGTAGTGATCGTTCTCCTGTTCTCTAACCTCCATGAACTCTCCGCTGTGTTGAGCTGTCATCAAAATCTCCCAAAACCATAGATTACTGAATATATAAATTTGCAATGTGAATCATTAGCATATTATGAAGAAAAAATATATAAAAATGAAGATACAAATTTATAAAAAAAGGAATGATAGGCTCAGAAGGGCTAGAACCCAGAGCCGTAAAGCCATTTAATAAAAAAGTCAACAATTTTAATATTTCTGAAAACTTGAGATGAAAAAGAGAATTCAATTTCAATTACATTTTGAAACGATAAGATTCCTGTATATACTTATTTATACTCTTTGGGGTAAATCTTTCCAATATGGACCATCGATTTAAAGCCCATATTTTTTTTGTAGATAGTACTCACTAAAAGAAAGCGTTTTGCAAAGTTTTAGGTTGCGGAAACTTACGGTTCATGAGATATATTTTTTTAAACTTTTCATACAAATTGGCAAATAACACGCAATTACACCAATTACAAAATGAATTTGACAAATCATTGATGTCAAACGTCAATTAGTGTACGGTTCCGAATATTTTGAAAGTATCGATACGTACTCGATACCAAGTATCGTATCAAAAGTATCAATACTACTTGGTATCGAGTACATTTCGTTAATTTTGGAGATTAGGGGGGGTAAGAAGCCGGGAAGTTGTGCTCCGGCGCTCCGTGGCAGCTCCGGCGCTGCGGGATGAGCAGTGCCTCCGCCCTAGCGGCGGGCGGGCATTGCTCTCCCTCCGCGCCTCCGGGCTCTTATATACACTCTAGGGGTAGGGCAGACAAGACCACGTGGATAGTGGGGTGCTCTGATTCAGTTTTGGGTACTTTTTGAATATTAAATAAGTAAGTCAATAAGTAAGTAAACACTTTATTGTAGTAATAATTAGATAATACAGAAAGTTGCAAACAATAAAATAAAAGTAAAAAGCTGTACTAATTAAGAAATACAAACAAGTTGCAAACAATAAAATACAAGTGCTAAGGTGGAACTTAAATAGAGTAAACTTTATTCTACTTTATATACATATATAATTGCACTTATCAGCTCTTCCTATGCATCTAATTGGTTTGTCATAATTTTTCGTCTCCAAAATTAACGAAATGTACTCGATACCAAGTAGTATTGATACTTTTGATACGATACTTGGTATCGAGTAGGTATCGATACTTTTAAAATATTCGGAACCCTACACTAACTGACGTTTAACATCAATCATTTGTCAAATTTATTTTGTAATTGCGTGTTATTTACCAATTTGTATGAAAAGTTTAAAAAAATATATCTCATGAACCGTAAGTTTCCGCAACCTAAAACTTTGCAAAACGCTTTCTTTTAGTGAGTACTATCTACAAAAAACATATGGGCTTTGAAATCGATGGTCCATATTGGAAAGATTAGCCCTCTTTGGCTAAGAAACAGGAATGGCCTTTAGTGAAATTTGTAGAATTTGTTTAAGCGTAAATGTACGCATGTATGTACTAAAGAAGACTGGACTCCAACATTTGTTTAAAGCATTGACGAACAGATTTGTAAGCATGGAGGTTTGTAAGTTTGATTTTACGTCCGTTGGTTTTTTTTATTGTAAATTGAAGTTGCGGTAAAATGTTGGGGTAAGGTTTACAATTCGGTCGCCTGAATTAGGGGGTGGGAGGTGGTGTGGGAGGAGGGGAGGAGTTGTAGAGTCACCCCCTACTTCCACTTTCTGTCGGACGTGCTTAGTTTTTTTTTATAAATTTTTAAGAATCTCATTTTGAGGTTGTGTTTCGTAATTTTTATGACAATTTTAACCTGATTTATGGGGAGAGAGAGTTGGGGGACGGAAGCCCCACGCCACTTAACGTGGTGCAGTCGAGGGAAGTCCGGTCGACGGAGCCCCGCTTCGCGGGGCTTCTACTTCTGAGTCGTTTACAAGAAAATAACCACAAAGAGGATGACGGGGTCTATTCGCTCGCTCACTCGACCCCATCATCCTCTTCTAACCTAACATGTACGAGTCGGAATGCTCCACGTACCAGGCTCGCTTTGCTGGCTATTGCTTATCACCAAAATATTAACTTTTATAACTACTTTAATTTATAAACACAATTTATGGCTGCCACCATTTGTAAGAAAGGATCTTTGCGATATTAAGCAGTATTCCGCTGCCACAAATATTTCCATGTGGTAGAGCCATGCTGCATGTTATATTAGACGTATAGTTGTAGCACAAATGGGTCAGCTCGACTGGGGAAGGACCACACTCTCACAGAATACCAGCGTGAAATGGTAGCTTAATGTTGCTGTATTTCATATGGTGAGTGTAGAGAACCGGAGACCCTTTTTACTGGAAATGAGGCATTCCATCTTAGTCCTCACGACACATCTGCATTTTGATTCGTAATCGAGGATAGATGTAGATGTCTATGGGCCACAGCAACCACTTACCATCAGGTGGACTGTGTGCTCGTTTGTCTCCCTATACTATAAAAAAAAAAAACTATTCACCAAAATTATGAAACTCTGAAGCAACGGCATGACGAAAAGCTGTCAACAAAATTGTCAGCATAGAGATTAATTTTACATATTTTTAAATCGATTCAAATTGAAATTGGATGAATCAATTCACAAAAAATCGAAATCTTAAAGATCGATTTCGCAAAAATCGATCTTTTTTTATTTGCATTAAAAGGTTATATTTACAATATCAAAAGATACAATAAAGTACAAATAACATTGAATGATTGAATTAAAAACTGTCATTTTTTACGAGTTGCGATGCATTCAACTAATTGTAAATAATTTTACAAATCTTAATAAAACCGAAAAAGATTCGATCTCGATTCTCTAGGGTGAAATATCGATTCATTAGATCGATTCAGTACTATAAATCGATATGACATTGATAGATGAAACATCAAAAACGTAATTAATTAGTTATTTACCAATATTTTTAAAAAATAATTAAAAATACTTCGACACTGCTCCGGCAGAAAAAATCGAGTGGGGGTGCTTCAGATAAACCCCCTTGACTCCCCCACAGTAACAATCTTCAAATTCAGGCGAATGAATTATAAACCCAACCCTGCAGCGTTAAATAAAGAGTCAAATACAACCAGAATCTGAAAAACAATAATTTGGAATCCTGGGCCACACATAATCTGTACTATCATGAAGTAATATCTACTACGTACTAAAAGTGACGACGAGACGTAGTGTTTGCAACACGCATTGGGACCTGCGGGCTCAAAATTACTGAGTCTGTTTCCTCCTTCCAAGCGACCCGCACTGCTGCACAGATTTGTTTGCGGTGTCTGTTCTAGTACATTTTACTTCAACGAGTATTATTGTGATGTTGTTCCAAAGAATTAACATCCACCTTAGTTTCGTGTTTCATCCACTTAAAGCAGTTCTATCAAACTTTTAAACTGGGAGATTACGAGTGCACAGAAATTCCCTCATATTTCTCATATTCCTATCAGACAGAAATCAGAAGAGGGAATAATCTGCACATTTAAATAAATAAATATAGGAAGTTTTCACATGTGCTCACTTACACACACATGCAATATAATCCTGTCCTGCACTGATGTATAGTCTCTGTTGTGACCAAATGCTGTCTGTAGAAGATTATTATTATTATGGGGGTGTTACCATGTGCTCACAGAATATCAACATGAAATAGCAGCTTAATGCTGTTCCAATGGTGAGTGTAGAGAATGGGAGACCCTATATACTGGTAGGTAGTGAGGCATTCCGTCTTGGTCCTGAGGGGTGACAATTAATTGGGGATAAATGTAGATGTCTATGGGCCACAGTATTCACTTACTATCAGGTGGACTGTGTGCTTATGAAATATTGCAATTACATATATTTAAAATGCAAATACAAACTGTAAAATACCTATTTTTATATTGCATTTGATATTCTTTTTTTTTTTCAAAATCTATTTTGTATTTTATTTGAAACACTGCATTAATATTTAGCACATTGTAAAATGCAACTTGGTTTTGTTAAATTTTTAATATTTTCAATCTTTCGTTGAAAATGACTTTATTTATATAAGCCAGCCATTCTAAACATTGGGGACAGCAATAATAATGCCAACATTGCAAGTCCAACAAACTCTTGGAACTGAAGCTTGGCTTGGAACTGTTTCTGTGTATTTGTCAATGTCAAACAATTAAGTACTGCTCCTGTTGAACAACTGTTTTTGTTTGGTGTAATGATTATGAGGGGCCACATAGATGGTATATAAAAGATCAACTCTTTGAACAAATACTAGTGTCAAAATCAATGAAATATGGTATTTTATTTAAAAAAATCTATTTTGAATACATGTTTTGCATTTTATATTTTTAAATACTTTAATTGAAAAATAAACTAAGCATTTGCATTTTGAATTTAAATATGTTTAATGAACTATTTTGCATTGCTCTGGTTTCAAAGTTTTAGTTGTTTTATTTTATTTTATCCAATCAGTTCTAAAATTGGTTAATGATTGATAATATCACTTTTGATAGCAACTAATTCCATACTTCAACCACTTTATGGTAATTTTGCGAGCTGGCTTTAGTCAATTTGAAGTGATGCCTCTAAGATGTGTGTTAATTGGGTACTGGAATAATAGTTTGTCAAATATTTCTAGATTATAGTGTCCATGTATTATGTTTTCATCAAGTCTCCTCATTTTCTGTGATCTTTCAGAGTTGTAAGTTTTCAGACTTTCCTCATATGGTATGTTTTCAATGATCTAGGAACTTTTGAATATCTGTGTTGAACCTCTCCAGCAACACTCAGTATTGTGTAATTTGGAATGCATATTCCAAAATTGGTTGAATATATGTTTTATATATTTTAAGAATCATTTTTGGTGTTATTATTATTTGCCACAGTTGCCACCCTAGGCTAGGCGGGTTGACAACTGCAGTTTTTTTTAATTATTCTCACCTGTTATGTGCAAAATGCTGCTGCCAATATCCTTTTGAAATCAATTAATCTAATTGTTAGATGTCCAAATTTATGTGGAACTTAACTTATACTGCAGTTGATTTTTTTATAGTTTGTGTCTCTGCCTGAAGGACATTGAGAGCCAGTGTATAGCAGTAGGCTGTGAAGCATTACATCTTAGTCCTCAGAGGTAACATCGCATCTGTAGCCTTTGCTTGAAGTTTGTTTTAGGTGCTTATGTGCTGTGGCAGCCACTTACCATCAGGTGGATTGTAGGTTTATTTGTCACTTCAATCTTATAACAAAATGATGTTGAAGAAGAGAGTTGTGGTGGCAAATATATTTTATTACAAAACTGTACATTTAAGTAGTTTCCTATATTATATTTATGATGAATTTTCATATTTTCAGATGGATGAGGATGAGGAGCCCATAATTGTCTGTTTCATCTGTCATGCAAGACTCATTCGTTGCAGGAGATTGCAACAACAGGCTATTGAGTCAAATGCAGTTCTGGAGCAGTTGCTTGCAGGAGGGTCCATGGTATTATCTATTCCATCCATTAATACCTATAAAAGTCTGTCAGAGATTGCTTCATAGCAGCAATTTTGCCAAAAATCTCTTATTTAAAAAGAGTTTGGTTTCAGTCAATACCAAAACCTCATGCGGCTAGAGATGAGATTCAATTCACGCATATTAATCATATAGATATTTGGCCAGTTGAGTGTGATATAGATAATGATTGTAATGACGACATTTTTAGCCTTGAATCTGTTAACTTTGAGGAAGAGAAAATCGAAAAAGAGAATTTCAAATTTGATGCAAACTGTAGTCATGAAACAGGTAAGATATACATGTTTTGTGATATTAAATTAGGGTACAATTTACATAATAGCAAGTGGTTACTGTAGCCCATGTACACAAAATAAAGAGGGCTTGGTGTGCAATGTACTGATTTGCCTTTGCCTAAATTCAAAGTGCAATTAAAAAGTACTCATGGAGAAAGAAAATAACAAATTAAATAATTATTTAAAAGATAACCATACATGGACATCATAATGAGCTTTGTTAGACATTTTCTTTCACTTATGTATAAATATATTTATAAATATTTTGATGTTGTATAAATGCAGCCAGTATGTTTGTACACTAAGATGTATTCACTTCATAGGAATTAATTATATACTTACAACTTGTAAGCTACCACCTATCTTTGCCAATTTCTAAACCCAGATGGACTCCTCTATCCTCCGGTTACCTATTTTTGTCATCAAATAGCAGTGCGTGCACTGCTGTGTGCCAGTCTGAAGAGTATAGAGTCAGTATAATCACAGGCTGTGGGGAATTGCATCTTAGTTGTCAGAGGTAGGCTTGTGAAAAAAAATCGATTATTTATTTAATCGAAGTTTTCGATTTTTCGCAGCAGAGAATTAATGCTTGAAACATTCCCAATTTATACTTTATTGCAATCATTTTGTTCAAATTTTATGAAAAGCAATAAATATTGGTCTCCCATACAGTATTGTTGAAGGCGAAGGTTTTCAAAACTGATTAAGTTACTTGCACCCTTGTACAATATACCATGTCGGAAAACAGTGACAGACATAATAGACAGAAAATATGAAGAGAAAAAGCCTACAGAAATTGGATTCAGTAAACAATATATGTTTCACAATAGATGAGTGGGAAGACTTGCAGATGAGTAGCTTTTTTGGTGTAACTATCCACTTTGTTGAAAATTCTAAAGTACATAATTGCATTCAGCATTGCATGCGGATCTCTTACTGAAAACCACACAGAGGATTATTTAGCTAGTATTTAGTAAGAAAAGTTTGCAATGAATGGGAAATAAATGAGGATAGAATTGTTAGTGTCACTACAGATAATAGTGCCAATATCGTTAAAACTATAGAAATTGCATATGGACGAGGAAAACACAAGATGCATAGGCATAGCCCATAAGTTGAACCTGGTCATGGAAAATTCTAGTTCTGCAATAGATTTAAAAAAGCTTTCTAGAAAAAGTTCCTAGGATTGTGACTTGGTTTCATAAAAATGGTGTAGGTGCTGAAGAGTTGAGGAAAGCTCAGAAAGATTAAAATATTGCGGAAGGAAAAATAAAGCGTTTGTTAGGTGATATTTCCACTCGCTGGAATTCTCAACTACACATGATTGAAAGATTTGTCACATGATGAGTATTACTATCGGATCCATTTTAGGAAGCCACCCTAATGCATGACGGATGCTTCAAGCAAACGAAATAATAGTATTGAAAGAGTTAATAAAAATACTAAAGCCCTTTGAAAAAGTTAGCCATGTAACGAGTAGTGAGAAATACGTCAGTGGAAGTATGGTTATACCGATGATAAAATGTCTGCAAGAATATTTAAAAACAGTAAATCCAGTTCATGGATTGGCTATTGATTTGAAAAATTCATTGTTGAATGAAATAAGAAAATGCTTCGAAAATATACATAAAGTTCTCCTTTTTTCAATGACTACTTTTCTTGACCCGCGTTTAAAAAATAATTTGAATGATGCTTATGATATCTTTGGCAAGGACGATCAGCTTTATAAAAAGATATGTAATTAAGGATTTGCCGGAGGAAAGGGAAGTTGCTAAGCCATTGTCTTCAGTTGCATTCAATCATTGATGATTGTAAAATCTGGCTAGCTCACCAAAAGTTAAAAGCTGCTTCACATATCAGATCCGACGACGCCGTGATGTTGGATTTATATATCGCAGCGCCATTGGAACATTTAACAAAGGATCTTTATAGCGATAGTGGCCTAATGGCAGGGCGCAGACCGTGAACTCAAAAAGGTCGTGGGTTCGAATCAACCATTCGACTACTGGCATGAACCATTCGTAACACAAGCTATTTAAGCTTACCACAAGTGGTTAAGGGGAATATTAGTAATGTTTATAGCATTGTTAATATTCTTTTATTAAAAAAAATAAAAAGTACCCCCTACATGTGTGGAAATTGTATGCAGGAGTGTATCCAAAACTCAGAATTGGCCTGCAAGCACCTGGTCCATCTTCATCAGGTCCCGCAGAACGGCATTTCAAGCGGAATATATTGTTAGAAAAAGTAGGAGTCATATTTTAGGGAAAAGATTATCACAGTTGTTATTTTACATTCTCTGCCAAGCCATCTATGCTGATTTTCTTTTAATTTCTACTTTTTCCAAATCAGTTTTTAATAATAAAAAGAAAGTGATTTGTTTCATTCCCTCAATTTACAAATAATCGTTTTTTTACAAAATAGGTTAATTTTTCTTAAAAAAAATCGATTAAATGAAAATCAATTTAAAGAGACAGACGAAAAAATCGATGCTGTAAAATCGATTTTTGATGCCTTTCCTCACATCCCTAGTCAGCGGTATCCTTGTTTTTTTTTTTATATAGAGGGGGCAAACGAGCATGCGGCTCACCTGATGTTAAGTGACTGACGCCGCCCATGATAAACCGCAACACCAGGGGAATTGCAGGTGCGTTGCCGGCCCTTTAGAAAGGAGTAAGCCCTTTCTTGAAGGTCCCCAGGCGTATCGGTCCGGAAAAATCGCCGTAAACTATTCCACAGAGAGGTTGTACGCGGAAGAAAGCTCCTTTTGAAACGTACAGTGGTGTGGTGGACCGCCAAGCATCAAGATGCTGTGGATGGTATCGGGACGTTTGCGGCGTAGTGCGTTCACGAATTTTGGCGGCTGGGATTAATCCGAACAATTCCTCAGAGCACTCTCCATGGTATATGTGGAAGAAAATGCAAAGAGATGCAACATCTCTTCGCAGTGCATGTGAATCGAGCCGATCGGCACCCGGTCGTCGACGATTCTAGCCGCTCTGCTCTGGATGCGGTCAAGTGGAAGGAGCTGGTACTGGGGAGCCCCAGCACAGAGATGGGAACAGTATTCCATGTGCGGCAGAACCAGTGCCTTGAAAAGTTCAGGCGGTGTGCCGGCATGAAATACTGTCCCGCTCTGCTGAGCACGCCAAGCTTTTTAGAGGCTAATTTGGCCTTCTCTTCCAAGTGACCACGAACTGCAAGTCACTCGATATGTCGCGACGCCGAGGATTTCGATACTGGCTAAGGCAACAAGGGGAGTGCCTTGAAGATGAGGAGATGGACTCGGCCGGTGTAAAGAGTATCCCAGTGCTGTCATCTGCATAGCAATGAATGTTACGGGCTTGCAACATGTCATTGATATGCAGAAGAAACAGCGTTGACGATAGCACGCAGCCTTGTGGAACACCAGTATTAATCGGCTTGCAATCGAAGCTTGCACCGTCTACAACGACCTTGATGCTACGATCTGCAAGAAAGCTGGTGATCCAATCGCACAATTTCTCGGGAAGCCCATAGGAATGGAGCTTTGAAAGAAGCGCTTTGTGCCAAACCCGATCGAAGGCCTTCGCTATGTCCAAACTAACGGCCAATGCATCCCCCTTGGTTTCTACTGCCTCCGCCCATCTGTGGGTTAGGTAGACCAGAAGATCACCAGCTGACCGACCACGGCGAAAACTTTATTGGCGGTCACTAATCAGCTGGTGATTCTCAAGGTACCTCATGAGCTGGCAGTTTACAATGGACTCCATTGTTTTGGAGAACAAGGGGGTGATGGCGATAGGCCGGTAGTTGGACGGGTCTGAGCGGTCGCCTTTTTTAGGGATCGGGTGGACAAAAGCCGTCTTCCATGATTATGGGACTACGCCTAGGGAGTAGGAGTACCGGAAAAGACGCGTTAAAACCGGTGCCAACTCTGGAGCACACGTCGTCAGCACAATTGGGGGGATTCCGTCAGGCCCACTCGACTTGTGGATGTTCAGGGAGAGGAGTGCTTTGCGAACCGAGTGCTGTGTGAACCGAGCTGTGTGCACTTCCGGCATGGAGCACTCACACCATGGGATGGTCGGCGGCGTACTCCCCCCGTCGTCGAGAGTCGAGTTGGATGCAAAGAAAGAGCCTAGAAGATCGGCTTTCTCCTTTGTGGTATGGGCCAGTGAGTCGTCCTCGCTGTGCAGAGATGGAAGAGATGGCTGACAGAAATTCCCCTGGACAGCCTTGGCGAGAGACCAGAATGCACGTGCTCCAGAAAGAAGGCGAACTAATTTCTCGCCAATTCTGCCAATGTGCTCTGACTTTGCCTTGGCAATGACTCTTTTGAAGGACCTAGAGGTGGAATTATACTTCTTTTTTAGAGCGCTGGTGTTTACATCCCGGGACGCTGATGCGTCAGCCCAGGCTTGGTAGCACTCCTGCTTATAGCATGCTGTTTAACAGGAGCCACCACAGAGGAAGGAAATAAAAAGTTCCATACCCTGAAGTACCACATCAGCGACAAAATCCGCAACAACGTTGGGATCGTCCGGCTAGAAGCAAACCCGCCCCCAAGGGTTGGATGCAAAGAAAGACCGCATCCCATCCCAATCGACAGACTTATAGTGCCAAACACGGCGGCAGCCTGCAGAATGCAACTGCGATTTCAGCGTGAGTGGCACCACACTCTGGACAAGCCAATGGTCCGAGGTGCCTAAAGGGGCGTCGACGGAAATCTGATATCCGTTCGGGTGAGAGGTCAGCAGAAGGTCCAACAGGGAAGGTGCATGATCCTCCACATCTGGAATCCGCGTAGTCGAAGTAACCAGTTGTGTCAGACAATATGCTAAGGCAAAATCATGAACAGATCTCCCCGCATGATCGGTGAAACGTGAACCAAGCCATTCGGCGTGGTGGGTGTTAAAGTCGCCGAGGATCACGATCTCTGCGGAGGGGATCTGCTGTAGCAACAATCTGTAGCCATTTTGACGTGGTCGAAGTCGGCCTGTTTCGGCATTACCGCTATGGGACCTATAGAGGCACCCGTAGACGCGCGGATGGTCGTCGCTGTCTACGCGTAGCCAAAGAATGGACAGGTCCGAACCTTCAAGTCTGCCGAGGCTTCGAGAACAGATGTCCTCTCCGACGTAAACGCAAACTCCAGCCCGAGGCACAAAGGAGTGTTCCAGTTTGTACCCCGGGTAGGAGAGATACGAGACATCAGCCGGAGAGGACACCTGCGTCTCGGTCAGAAAGCCGGCCTCGCCGTCGCGAGATGGTCGTGGACGGCGTTTAGGTTAGAGTGAAGTTCCCTGATATTGCAGAAATTCACGGATAGCGTGGCAGGGGTCGTCTTGGTCTTGTTGCCCCCCCCCCCAGAATACGCGGGGCAGCCTGAGCACCCACTGGACACTGGATTCTGCAGTGTCCTGGAATAGTCTATTATCATTTAATTCCGTTACCATGTTGATGGGGGGGGGGAGGGATTTGGGCCTCCGGCCACCTGCACTCACCAGACGAAACGCGGAAGCAGAGCTTCCACTTCACGCCGGTATTCTGTGAGGTCGTGGTACCACCCCCGGTTTGAGCCCGCCCATACGTGCAACAGCAAATCTGCCGCGTGGCTCTACCACTACTACCACTCTACTGGCAAGCACTCACCTGCTAAAAACAAGTTGTGGCGGAACACTCACTAAATGAGGTGAATGAATAATCATCATTACAGCCCTTCACGTGTCCACTGCTGAACATAGACCTTCCCTAAGGAACACTACAAAGCACGGTCCTGAGCCACCTGCTTCCATCGACTTCCTGCATGTCTTACCAGGTCGTCACTCCATCTAGTGGGGGACCACCCTACACTTCGTCTACTACAACTACTACTACAACAAGGCTGCCACAATTACGTCACGTTAGGAGAACCTTTCTTCTCCATCTGTTGTCAGTTCTTTGGACCATTGCCTCTTCAGGTACAGGTTACACATAGCTTATAAAACATGCAGTATGGTAATGAAAGTGGGTGGCTCGGGCCCATAAGCTGTGATGGACTGTAATGATCTAGTCTAGTCCCTTGGAAAGAATATCAGTTTTTATTTTATATATTGAGTCAGAATCTGTTTCATTCTAGATACTGCTGGAAATCAAGAAGACTTGGAGATTGATGCTTTTGAAGATCGACATGAGGATTCGGAGAACGACTTGCCACTAATTTCATTAGCTACAAAGAGTAAAACAGATGATGTTGACATAGGTAAAAGAGTTTATTTTATAAAACCTGTATTAAACAATAAAAAGCAAATGCCACATTAGAAATTCCTCTTGCATCATGTATTTGGAGATGTGAATGTGAGGAGATTAAGATAAAACAGGGAACCTGAAAGGGGATTCACTGATTTGTTGATGGGCTACTAATGTCTTAGAAATGTGTTGTAAGTACATTTGCTAATCATGGGATCCTGGGTTAGGCCAAACTCAGTTATTGGGTTTTGCTGTCAAAAAATTTTCAGTAGCAGCCCGGAGCCAAGAAAAGCCTTTGTTTGGCTTAATGCACATGATCTCATTTTATTAAATGCTTCTTCCATTCGTTTTTCGAGGCATAGCATTATACGTGCCAATTTGTTTGATAACTTGTTGTGATCTTGTTGGTAGTGACATAATCCCGTTGCTGTAGAAAGGAGACTGGCGAATTTGGGCCTAACCATTACACAAGTGAAATATTGATCAATATTTTTTTACAGTATTTTTGTAGTTAATAATGAAATATTAAGCAGTTTTATCATGGGAAAAGAAATTAAATATTAAATAAAAATAATACTGACTACCGTTATTTTCATTTTTAAACAATGCTGCCGGATGAAATAAGTTAGTTAATCGATTTTAATACAAAAATAGAAATAAAAGAATAAAAAGTAATTCAGTGTTTTCTTCTTTAGGTAATTAAGAAACTTATTATTTAAATAATGGTTTCCTCGTATACGTCGATACATCAAGGTTTCCAAAAAGTCGTAAAATAAATTGACCGAACCGATTAATAAATCGATTTCACAATCGATTATCAATGTTTTATACAGGTCACAAAGCGGAAATGTCAACGTTAGTTCAAAAACTCAAGCGTCAATCAAATCATTTGTTACGTTTGTTTGGCTCTGATCTTACGGTGGTAGTGAATATTTTCTGTTGTTTTTGTGTGCTGCAATAATATTCCGATCTTTAACGACTCTGGCTACGTGTAAAGGATTCTGACGGTTTCTTTTCTGATTTTACAAGAATACATGTACAAAATGATAACTTAAATGATTTTCCCCAGCTCACATATAGTGATTTAATAAAAATATCTTTAGGTATTTATCAAATTAAGTAGGCTAGGTCCCATTATGGAGAACACGTACGACAAGGTGGGCGATATGAAATAGAAGTGCGTCGAGAAACGGACAGCAACCTACTAAGAGAACTGTCAATATCCCACCATTCTAGCTGGCTATTAAGTGGTCGAATAAAATCGAGACATATATTAAGCTCAAAAACATATTTTACATATATTTTAGTTGACAGCTATCATAATGGTAGAGAGGCCATCAAACGGTATTATTGTAATTGCTTGGTAAGAAAAAGAACTGTAGGTTGCTGTTGTCATGTAATGTCCATAATATGGTACCTAAGCTGGGCAAGGCAATTTAATACCGCATGCACCGTTTTTAGACGATATTTTATTTGTTTATGATGAAGTGGACGATTAATAAATCAATAAAAGAGTTTTTAATTCATACTCCCTTAGCTTTTTTATAATTATTTCAAACCTCTAGAATTTAGATGAACGGCGACGTCTGAATCCTCTATGTGTGAATGTCCTACAGTACATAAAATTATGTTAGTCTAGTTTACAATAAAGTCTAATAAATATTTTCTTAAAGTGTAATAGGAGAGCTTGGTGTAAGAATTACATTGTAAGCATAACGTAAGCAATAACATTGTTTTCATACAAATCAATAACATCCTATATTTTTATTCTACCATGAAGCAGTTGTAAATATTTTAGTTTTTTTAAAATGGTATTGGTATATAAATAATATAATGCTGTAATCGTTACTGTAACATCAGGCCCAGCTTTTTATGAACTTTCGCCTGTCTCCTTTTGGGATTTTTGATGAAAACAATGCGACAAGTAAGTTGTACAGTCCCCTTTGGATGTTAACCTAACTATCCAAAGAATTCTAAAGAGACCGAAACAGGAGGTCAAAATCTGAAGAATCATTTTCTTGCAATATCCTGTGGGTTGCACTTTTGTGCACTCCAGTTCTTAATTTTATTGCACGCACTTGAAGTACTCGTCTTCTTCGACAGCTTCTAGCACAACGTTTTTCTTAACCTGGTAGAGCCATGCTGCAGCTATATTAGTAATATAGTTGTAGCACGAATGGGTGCGCGACCGGGGAGGGACCACGCTCTCACAGAATACCAGTGTCTGCTGTTTCTTATGGTGAGTGTAGAGAACCGGAGACCCATTTTACTGGAAACGAGGCATTCCGTCTTAGGGTTACAGCTCATTAGAGCCACCCGGCACCCGACCCTCACCGCCTCGTCGCCAGGCGTCCACTTGTAGTTGACAGGTAGACGGCGAGTGGACGCCGCGTTGTCACCAGTGAACCTCGCGTCGTCAACGAGTGGACCTCGCGTGATCAATGAGTGATCCTTAAATCATACAATAAATTATATTTCCGAACTTCTTCTATAAGTTTTTCTTTGTTCATTTTAAAAAACAAACAACAATGCGTCCGACACATTCGAAAGGAAGACTCGAAATGAAGTGTTGGTGGAAAGCGCCGTATCGCACTCGCGTGAACCGCGCGTTGCCAGCTCGCGCTTTGCGCGAGTCATCCATCAGCGAGCTATCATCGAGTGGTTCACTCGCAGTCCACGCGTGGACACCTCGCGAGCGAGGCGATCCGGTGATGGCACGGAGTTGATGTAGTGAGCGCAGGCCCATACAAGTCCATACGAAGAATACGAACCGCTCGAGGCGAGGCGGTGAGGGTCGGGTGCCGGGTTGCTCTAATGAGCTGTGACCTTTAGTCCTCACGGGTGATAACGCATCTGCATTTTGATTCGTAATCGAGTATAAATGTAGATTTCTATGTGTCACAGCAACCGCTTACAAATCAGGCTGACTGTGTGCTCGTTTGTCACCCTTACCCTAAAAAAAGTCCTCGTAAGGGAGGGAAGGTCTCCCTTGACCATGTGCTTGGTTTGGGAGTCGACCCTCTGAGAAAAGTAAACATTGCACATTAAAAAAATTCTATGATCCACATGACGAGCAGTATTTGGGTACGTCTCACGATAAAGTCTAGCTGCAGAACTAGCGTTGCATCTGCATTCCGCATAAATGAATATGCTAACATGCAGTTAGCATATTCTTGTGTGGTGTACGCAGACATGGTTGCGCTAAGACAAGGTCGTCTTAAAGAGAAAATAAACAGGCCAAATCCAAATCACAAGCAATCAATTCCATTAAACGAAGCCAACTTGGTCAGTACGAAATTAACACGAACGAATGGAGAAAGATGCGCAATAAACGAAGGAGCGTAAAGTGCTGAACTAAATTTTGTGTGCGACAGTGAAAAAATAGCGTCTCTATCTGTCTCGCTCAAACTCCGTAAAACTACTCTCCATATTTGTCGTAACGTCACTATATGTCTCGCTCACACTTCGTCAACTGGTTCCCTCCATTTCACTCAAACTAGACTTGAGCAAGTAGATGAGTTTGTATATTTAGGATGTGTATTCAGCAGGGGTGGGAGATATAACGACGAGTGAACGTAGGAAATAAAGTAAATGGGGCTCTACTTTATTTCCACTCTATTGTGAAAAGTCAAAATGTGTCAAAAAAAGGCACGTATGGCAATTCACAGTGCTGTGTTGGTCCCTACTTTAATGTATGGTAGTGAAAGTTGGGTGTGGCAGAAGAAGCACGAGAGTAGAATAATTGCAATAAAAATGCGGTGGCTAAGGAGTATGTTTGGGCCGAATCTGAGTGACAGGGTGAGAAATTGTGTGATAAGAGAAAAGTGTTGTTTGCTAGATGATGTTATGACCAGAATTAAAAAAGAGAATGCTCCGGTGGTTTGGTCATGTAGAAAGAATAAATGAGGAAAGAACGACAAAGCAAATTTATGTTGCAGAAGTGAATGGAAGAGTCGGAAGGGGACATCCTAGGCGAAAGTTTATCCACCAAATTGGCGATATATTGAAAATGGGCCAGATTAAGAGTACCCTTAACCGACGAGCATATATGCGTAGGTATATGGATGTGGAGGAGGTGAGAGTGGTGTGTCAGGATCGTGCCAAACGCAAGTCTGTAGTCTCTGCCTACCCCTCTGGGTGACAAGCGTGGGTGTTTATGTATGTTAAGTTTATGTAGAATCTTAAGTAACGGGCTTGCGGAAAGCCTTGGGGTACACAAAAATTATTTTAGACAAATAAGGAAAATTAATTTACAACTGGGTTTCTTTAAAAAAAATCCATAATTTAACAAATAGTCTTGCAAGTGTTATACCAGTTTGCAATCCTTATGAAATGTGCCAACTTATAAAGTTACTTGCCAAACTTGTGTAGTATATTATTTCTTTTCAGTACAGTCGTTTAAACGTGGGCAAAGAATTAATTTTAAATACATGGTTGCGTAAAAAATTACATATCCTTCTGGACTGTAGCAGTTCAATATATAATTATTCAATAGGTATATAAGTAAATATTATGCCGAAGCATTATTTTCAGAAGAATTGTTCAGGATTACATAATAAAAAGAAAATTAAAAAATAATTGAAATATATAGCAACAGGAGTTAAAAGACCTTTACAGGATGTAGATTTTCTCGATTTTTTTATAAATGCCTGTAATTTTTAAAATACATAGCAAAGATTTTTTTAATTTTTCTGTTAACTATTATGACTTAACCGATCACTGAACTATATACACATACAGATAGAAAATTAACAATTTTATGGGTGCTTGTGGAGAACAAATCAGAGTTGCTAGCGTACTGTGAAATTTTATGGCAAACTGCTGGCCCCTGAGATACCAGGGCTTGTTTTGTGTCTTTGTATGGCCTACAAATAATTCCTCTATCTTAATCGTCCCGTAAACTTCCACTAGTGCACATGGAAGGATCTCTCCCGATGTAGGGAGGATTTGCCTCAGTCGTCACGCTTGGCATAGGATTGACGATCGCAGAACCAGACGTGAGCACCTCTGGCAATGTTGCCTGTCGCCGGTTTGGATATTTTACATGTGAAGTAAACGAGGTGTTTATACCGCCATCTGTCGGAAAACCAAACCCAAAATCGCTTCTTACGAAACTCACGGGATAAAATGTGATGATGAATTCTCTTATGCCGCACTTACACGCCAACTTCGTCTGTACTGTATATGTAACACTAGTTCTGTATGGAATTCGAAACAGCAATTAGATAGATAGATAAAAAATACTGGTCAAAATGTATGTATGTATGTATGTATGTATGACACTTATTCTGTGTGGGATTTGAACCAGCGATCATTACATTAATATAATTATAACACGGTCAGAACAACGTCAACATTATTATTCAAATTTAGATTCTATTCCATTCTTTCCCACCAAAAATGAATGTGTTATTTAGAGAAATTGGCTAAAATACTTTATATCTAGTAACATTATTTAGTATAATTATGTAAAATATTATAATTTCTCTATATCTCCCTGGGTTGACTGACAGAGAGAATGCCATAAGACAGAAACTCCGCCTAATGTAAACCGTCTAAGTTATCTTACAATAAAGATAGAATTTCTTACAATAAATAAAATTTTTGATTCATTTGTGTTTCAGAACAAACCTGCATACAAACAAATATGTTTTCGAAACCGTGTGAGATTAAATCAAATTCTACTGATTGTAACATAAATGATGTTCGTAAAAGAAACTTCGATTTAGAAAGGCTTGTTATTAAAACAAAGCCTAAAATGAAAAAGAATACTAAACCAGTTATTAAAAAAGGGACACATCCTGCAAAAATCATGAAAAAGAAAATTTTTAAACAGAGTGTAAATATACTTACGGAAAACACATCTGAGGCATCAGCAAAATACATTTTTGAATGTGATGATTGTAGAAAAAAGTTTTTAACAAAAGATATTCTCGCCGACCACATATCATACAGTCATAAGACGCAAAAGAACTCGGATGCAGTAAAGGCACAAGTTGAACAAACTCCAGTACCACAACTAATTGATATATATAACTGTGATATTTGCGAATTTAAAACATCTTATAAACGTTGCATTTTAGCACATCTTAAAGCGCACGTCGCTAAGCAAGTGTACTGTTGTAATAATTGTGATTATAAATGTACAAATAAAGGAAATTTGCAAACGCATATGAAAATACACACCGGAGAAATACCTTTTTCGTGTAATATCTGTGAAATTAGATGCATTACAAAGAGTCATTTGCAAACACATATGAAAATACATACCGGTGAAAAACCTTTTTCGTGTAATACCTGTGAATATAGATGTATTAGAAAAAGTAATTTGCAAACACATATGAAAATACACACAGATGAAAAACCTTTTTCGTGTAATATCTGTGAATTTAGATGTATTAGAAAAGGTAATTTGCAAACACATATGAAAATACACACCGGTGAAAAACCTTTTTCGTGTAATACCTGTGAATATAGATGTATTAGAAAAGGTAATTTGCAAACACATATGAAAATACACACCGGTGAAAAACCTTTTTCGTGTATTACCTGTGAATATAGATGTATTAGAAAAAGTGAATTGCTAAGGCATATGAAAATACACACCGGTGAAAAACCTTTTTCGTGTAATATCTGTGAATTTAGATGCATTACAAAGAGTGGTTTGCAAACACATATGAAAATACACACCGGTGAAAAACATTTTTCGTGTAATACCTGTGAATATAGATGTATTAGAAAAAGTGATTTGCAAACTCATATGAAAATACACACTGGTGAAAAACCTTTTTCGTGTCATATCTGTGAATTTAGATGCATTACAAAGAGTAATTTGCAAACACATATGAAAATACACACCGGTGAAAAACCTTTTTCGTGTCATATCTGTGAATTTAGATGCATTACAAAGAGTAGTTTGCAAACGCATATGAAAATACACACCGATGAAAAACCTTTTTTCGTGTAATACCTGTGAATATAGATGTATTACAAAAAGTAATTTGCAAACACATATGAATATACACACTGGTGAAAAACCTTTTTCGTGTAATACCTGTGAATATAGATGTATTAGAAAAAGTAATTTGCAAACACATATGAAAATACACACCGGTGAAAAACCTTTTTCGTGTCATACCTGTGACTATAGATGTATTAGAAAAGATAATTTGCAAACACATATGAAAATACACATAGATGAAAAACCTTTTTCATGTAATATATAAGGCATTTGAATATACAGACTGGAGCAAAATCTTCTTGTCTGATAAAATATGTACAATATTCTAATAATTCTTCTTCTCTGATGAAATATGTACAATAGCTGTGAAAACCCGCTTCGCTGGGTTAGTTTTTGTCGAATATTTATTCATGTGTGTGTATATTTTATTAAATAAGTTATTTTTTAATTCAGAACACGTGATTTTTCTTGTAAAATTTTTAAGTTTTTCTTCTTATATATCTTTATTCATTATACAAAAATACTTTACAGATAGTCATGTACTGAATACCTTAATACAATACATTCTTATGCACTACATTTACTGTCTTATGTTCTGGTGCATCTGGTGAGTTGACCATGTGAAAAACGGTATTCTCCCAAATTCACTCCACAATATTGGAACGTTTGGTCTTGTGCCTTATTGATAGTTATACTGTAAGCCTATCGTAGAGGAAACTGTAACCACTTAAAACAGAATATCTGTGAATTTAGATGCATTACAAAGAGTCATTTGCAAACGCATATGAAAATACACACCGGTGAAAAACCTTTTTCGTGTCATACCTGTGACTATAGATGTATTAGAAAAAGTCATTTGCAAACACATATGAAAATACACACCAGTGAAAAACCTTTTTTCGTGTCATATCTGTGAATTTAGATGCATTACGAAGAGTCATTTGCAAACACATATGAAAATACACACCGGTGAAAAACCTTTTTCGTGTAATACCTGTGAATATAGATGTATTAGAAAAAGTGATTTGCAAACTCATATGAAAATACACACCGGTGAAAAACCTTTTTCATGTTATATATAAGGCATTTGAATATACAGACTGGAGCAAAATCTTCTTGTCTGATAAAATATGTACAATATTCTAATAATTCTTCTTCTCTGATGAAATATGTACAATAGCTGTGAAAACCCGCTTCGCTGGGTTAGTTTTTGTCGAATATTTATTCATGTGTGTGTATATTTTATTAAATAAGTTATTTTTTAATTCAGAACAATTGATTTTTCTTGTAAAATTTTTAAGTTTTTCTTCTTACATATCTTTATTCATTATACAAAAATACTTTACAGATAGTCATGTACTGAATACCTATAATACAATACATTCTTATGCACTACATTTACTGTCTTATGTTCTAGTGCATCTGGTGAGTTGACCATGTGAAAAACGGTATTCTCCCAAATTCACTCCACAATATTGGAACGTTTGGTCTTGTGCCTTATTGATAGTTATACTGTAAGCCTATCGTAGAGGAAACTGTAACCGCTTAAAACAGAATATCTGTGAATTTAGATGCATTACAAAGAGTCATTTGCAAACACATATGAAAATACACACCGGTGAAAAACCTTTTTCATGTAATACCTGTGAATATAGATGTATTAGAAAAAGTGATTTGCAAACGCATATGAAAATACACACCGGTGAAAAACCTTTTTCGTGTAATACCTGTGAATATAGATGTATTAGAAAAAGTCAAATGCTAACGCATATGAAAATACACACCGGTGAAAAACCTTTTTCGTGTCATACCTGTGACTATAGATGTATTAGAAAAAGTCATTTGCAAACACATATAAAAATACACACCGGTGAAAAACCTTTTTCGTGTAATACCTGTGAATATAGATGTATTAGAAAAGGTAATTTGCAAACACATATGAAAATACACACAGATGAAAAACCTTTTTCATGTAATATATAAGGCATTTGAATATACAGACTGGAGCAAAATCTTCTTGTCTGATAAAATATGTACAATATTCTAATAATTCTACTTCTCTGATGAAATATGTACAATAGCTGTGAAAACCCGCTTCGCTGGGTTAGTTTTTGTCGAATATTTATTCATGTGTGTGTATATTTTATTAAATAAGTTATTTTTTAATTCAGAACACGTGATTTTTCTTGTAAAATTTTTAAGTTTTTTCTTCTTACATATTTTTTTATTCACTATACAAAAATACTTTACAGATAGTCATGTACTGAATACTTATATTACAATACTGTTACGCGCTCAAAGTCGACGGCACTAGCGCCATCTAGTGTCGAACCGAAGAACTAAACTTCTTGAAGTTGCAACACGAACTCTCGGTACCTTGCGCGTGTTTACTTGAATATTCTGGATATTTCGCTGCTAATTTATATAAATAGGCGCTGCAAGATGCGATCGAGGCAGTATTGGATTTGGCGAGACAAGCGAAGCTTCGGAGCGGAATAAAGTGAATTAGTGTGTTTAATTATTAGTGTTTTAAGTTTTAATTTGTGTAAAGTAAATTAAAGTGTTAATTTTGGTAATTTTATCGGCAATTTTTATTGTCACGAACCTCAAGCTCGTAACAATTGGTGTCAGAAGTGGGATAAAATAATGCCGATTTTACCTAAGGAGGAAACGGAGGGTGTCCGTACCCGAAGTCAACGCTAGCAGGAGACGGACCAACGAAGATTTGGTGGTGCAACGCCGCAGACATCGGAGGGCCAGCCACCGGCTGCAGGCCCGTCGGTAGCTCCTACATCTGCAGCACCTGACTTAGGTGCTCTGATGGTGATGCTGCAGGAGCAGGCTCAACGACACGAGGAGCAGGCTCGCCGACAGGAGGAACACAGGTCCGTCAGTTGAAAGAGCAGCTGCAGAGCGGACAGGAGGAACAGGTCCGTCAGTTGAAAGAGCAGCTGCAGAGCGGACAAGAGGAACAGGCCCGCCGAAGAGAGGAACAGATGCTCTTCATGAAGGACCTTCACGCTACCTTTGCGAAAGAGATAAGGGAGGTGAAGGATAGGGTTGCTCAACATGACAACCGCCTGTTCGAAGCTGAAACCCGAATCGAAGAACATGAAACCCGAATCAACCATGTGAACAAACGGGTTGACAACGTGATGGCTGACGTGAAGAAAACGCTGAACGACCTCAAACTTGGGGATGGAACTACAGCTCCCGTAGTAACTACAGCACCTTCGCTACGTGGATTCAAAGTGCCGCCGTTCGACGGGACTTCTTCCTGGTCGGCCTACAAAATCCAGTTCGAGGCCGTCATGGAGGCAAACGGCTGGAATAAAAGCCAGGCCATGACTGCACTCACCTTAGGCCTGCGCGACCAAGCCTTAACCGTGTTGGAAGCTCTCGGTAAGAAAGTGACCTACGAGCAGCTCCTTGAGGCATTGGAGGCGAGATATGGTGACGCTCACCTGGAACACGTCTTTCGTGCGCAGCTTAAAGATCGTGTGCAGCGCATCAACGAAAACCTGCAGCAGTGGGCTCTAGGAAGTGGAGAAGCTGGTGCGAAAAGCATACCGGTCTGTACCTGCGCTCATTGAAGGGAACCTGGTGCAGACATTCATCGACGGCATCCGCGACCTGGAAGTCAGAGCTGCTGTGAGGCTCGGGCATCACGAGACGCTTAAGGACGCCTTGGCCCATGCACTGGAGGTGGAAGCCGTGCGGCAGGACCATCGTTCCCATCGCGTCAGGGAGGTTGCAGCAGCTACAGTTCGCGACTGCAACAAAGGATACAGCCCTAGGTGCTATGGCTGTAGGGAAAAGGGCCATCTTCGATCCAGCTGCCCTAAGCGAACCGTAGAAAGGGAAGTTGATCGATCTCAGAAGGGAAGTGCGGCTAACATCACCGCCCAGCAGCTGCAGGGATACGACTTTGAGATCGAACATCGCAGCGGTAAATCTCATGGCAACGCAGATGCATTGTCAAGAAGACCTTGTCCTGAAGATTGGAAACATTGTACTAGGCAAGAGAGTAAGGAAGTGGTATCCGTGAGGATGCTCAGGACAGACCACCTCAGCAGTGAGTGGAAGGAGAGCCTACGACATGCACAGCAGGAAGATCCGGACATCAAGCCGATTCTGGAAAGGATGAAGGCCCGTGCTACCAAGCCTAAGTGGAGCGATGTCTCAGCGATGAGTTCAACCACGAAAAGCTATTGGGCCCAATGGGATAGCTTGCTGATTCAGGATGGAGTCCTGTGCCGTAAATGGGACAATGGTCGGGGAGACAGCTGTCGTTTGCAAATGGTTGTCCCTAAAGCTAAAGTGCCGAATGTTCTACAGCTGTGCCATAATGGTCGTTCAAGAGTCCATCTGGGAGTTAAACGAACTCTACTGAAGGTCCGTGAACAGTTTTACTGGGTCCATTATCGTGACGATGTCGAGGATTGTGTGGCTGTGAGGGGACCTCAGACACGTAGTAGAGGAGCATCGAAATCGTACAATGCTGGTGCACCAGGGGATAGGACAGCCCTTGACATTGCGGAGCCGTTACAGAAAGGCGCAAGAGGGACTCCTAAGATCGCTCCATGTGGATCTCCTGGCGCGTTATTATGGGGCCGATAATGCTCGGGACGAGCATATCTTAGGAGGGGGCAGTGTTACGCGCTCAAAGTCGACGGCACTAGCGCCATCTAGTGTCGAACCGAAGAACTAAACTTCTTGAAGTTGCAACACGAACTCTCGGTACCTTGCGCGTGTTTACTTGAATATTCTGGATATTTCGCTGCTAATTTATATAAATAGGCGCTGCAAGATGCGATCGAGGCAGTATTGGATTTGGCGAGACAAGCGAAGCTTCGGAGCGGAATAAAGTGAATTAGTGTGTTTAATTATTAGTGTTTTAAGTTTTAATTTGTGTAAAGTAAATTAAAGTGTTAATTTTGGTAATTTTATCGGCAATTTTTATTGTCACGAACCTCAAGCTCGTAACAATACATTCTTATGCACTATATTTACTGTCTTATGTTCTGGTGCATCTGGTGAGTTGACCATGTGAAAAACGGTATTCTCCCAAATTCACTCCACAATATTGGAACGTTTGGTCTTGTGCCTTATTGATAGTTATACTGTAAGCCTATCGTAGAGGAAACTGTAACCGCTTAAAACAGAATGGTAAATCATTTGAAATTAATTGAATTCGTGGTATAAAAACGGATTTTCTTTTTTCCTTGCCAGTTAGAATTACTGCCTCAATAATGATGTTTAGAAGTTGTTTTATCTGCTGACATGACCCTGTTAACCACTGGTTTACAACACATTTCTTCCCTAAACTGACCTGTTAACTCCTGTCGTAACGTAAATTTGGGTATAGTCGTTAAAAAAAGAGCTATATTTCAATGAATATAGGTCTTATTCATAGTATCGTACTTGTTGCCTTTTAAGTATGCTATTTTACGCCTTTAAGCTTTAAACGACCCATCTAGAGCCAGTAAACACGTCGGGTTTTGTACCTAGTGTGTACCCGACGTTATCGCGCCTTACTTTGCGACATTTTTTTGTTTTAAACATATTTGTTTGATAACATACTCACAAACTGTACACGTGATGATACCTTTTTTGAAAGGAAATTAAAAATGCTATTTAATAAGCTTCGATTTGCCGACGATATAGTACTTATGGCAGCATTGCTGGAGGACTTAAGCACTATGCTCAATGACCTCAATAGTGTCTCCCAACGGATAGTTCTTAAGATGAATATGGACAAAGCAAAGATCATGTTTAATGTCCATGTCACACCTGTGCCGGTAGTTGTTGGGAGCACTAAGCTCGAAGTTGTTGACGAGTACGTTTACCTGGGACAAAAAGTCCAAATAGGTAAGTCCAACTTCGATCGACAGGTCAATCGACGGATTCAACTCGGCTGGGCAGCGTTCAGGAAATTACAACGCATCTTCTCGTCAGGTATACCTCAAAACCTGAAAACTAAGTTGTACAACCAGTGCGTGTTGCCAGTGATGACATATGGAACTGAGACGTGGTCCTTCACTGCTGGCCGTATGAGGACGCTCAAAGTCGTTCAGCGAGCTATGGAGAGGGCTATGCTCGGAGTTTCTCTGCGTGATAAACTTAGAAATGAGGATATCTGCAGTAGAACCAGAGTGACCGACATAGCCCAACGGATTAGTAAGCTGAAGTGGCAATGGGCCGGCCATATAGCTTGAAGAACCGACAACCGTTGGGGAAAAAAGGTTCTCGAGTGGCAGCCTCGTACCGGTAGACGAAGTGTAGGGCGACCCCCCACTAGATGGAGTGACGACCTGGTAAGACATGCAGGAAGTCGATGGATGCAGGTGGCTCAGGACCGTGCTTTGTGGCATACCTTGGGGGAGGCCTATGTTCAGCAGTGGACTTGTAAAGGGCTGTAATGAATGAATAAATGTATGAAATTTAATAAGCTTAGAATTACTGCCAATTATTTACATAGGTACGTGGTACAAAATTCGGAAAAACGGCATTTGATTTTCTTTACCTATGAGAGTATATTCACTAATTCTAATGTTTCTCTATGTTGATAACAGATACTGCTACAATTTTTATCAGTTCTGTTAAGGATGAAATAACCTTTGCATTAGTTTCAATTATTTGTGAATATTTTAGTTTTTATTAATGCTATAAATACCAGTTGCGTCGCGAACGCGCGATCGACAGGTTGCGCACGAGATTAAAAATGGATGCAGTGAAGTATAAGGAGTGCAATATTATTATAAACGAAGTGCTAGCATACTTGCAGAATAAGTTAGAGGTGTTAACTGAAGATCAAATTGTGAGAATATGTTCAACTGGTTTTTCTGCGGAAGATATTGAGAAGGCGAAAATTTTATTATTTTCTTCGGTGACATCGTCATCAACGAGACGACGTTGAGAAAGGGCTTCGGAAAACATGTTCGAGATATAGAGGATATGATTGCATTTTTTAAGGGCAATGATCCAGAATTATTTCCTATATTTGTTGCTAGAGACTTGAATAAATTACCCCCTGTTAGCTACGATCATATAGATGTGACGAAATTGGTCAAGGATATACAAATATTAAAAGCGGAAATTTCTTGCATAAAAGAATCCTATGTTACTACAGAAGAAGTTAATAGTCGTGTACAAGAATTAAACAAATTTGTGCCCCGACAAATCTTTTGGATGTAAGCGTTAGCAAAAAAATTGGAGGGTATATGTTAGATAGCGGACCGACTGCGCTATCGGATAATGAACAATATGAATGCAGTAACAACGGACCCAGCGCCCCTACGATACAAACTCACTCGAACACTGAGGCTGTGACGACGGTGCTATCTAATATAGCGTCTCGAGTCGCTAAGCCTACACGAGTTTCACCACCGCCGCCGCTGAGATCGCCACCAGTGAGTACCGAATGTAAACAAGCCTAGTATGGCAGAAATGGTACGTAATGAAGGAGAATGGAAAATAGATCGACCAGCGGACGAGTGGATTATGGTACAGAGGAAAAGATATAGAAATCGTTTTATAGGGCAGAAAGGGAAAGCAAGTGTTCAGTCCACTGAAAAGTTTAAAGCTGCGGATATAAAAGTTCCTTTGTTTATCTCTAATGTCTATAAAGACTCCGCCGAAACGAACATTATTAATTATATACGAGAAAAAACTAATGAAATTGTAAGCTTACAGAAGATTCATATGAAACAGGATAAAGGGTACAATAGTTACAAATTATTAGTATCTAAACATAGGGTCAACACTTTTTTTGGATGATAATTTGTGACCGGATGGAATCTCTTTCAGAAGATTCGTTCATTTAGGAAATAAGAAAGAGAAATAGGTTCTTATGTTTATTTATTTATTTTTATTTATTTATTTATTCTTTTTTTGTACACCACAATACAGAAACATCAATACAGTTAAAACTAATTAAAGTATGTACAATAGGCGGTCTTATCACTGAAAGTGATTTCTTCCAGACAACCTTTGCGTAGAGGAATGATGCAAACAAAAGTTACAAAAAAGAGGGGGGGCATACAAAATAATAATAATAAAACACAATAATACATACAAATAAAAGTAAGTGAAAGTTATATATAAAATATCATATAATAGATTAAATGAAAAGAGTAAGAGAAAGGTAAAGTAATTTATCTAATAGCGTTCTAAATAATACGATTTAACAAGAATTTTGAAAGAGTGAAGAGATTTAGCACGACGAATATGTAGAGGTAAGGAGTTCCACAATCGCACAGCGGTTACGGTGAAGGATTTCTTGAAAAAGGAAGAAGAGTGCAAAGGTGTAGAGAGAGAAAGATTGAAGGAGGATCGAAGGAACCGATTATGGGTAAGAGAAAGATACTGGAAACGGTTTTTTAAATAAAGAGGAGTAGAAGGATTAAACAGCACACTATACAACGCGGAGAGAATGTGAGTATTCCTGCGAAGGCGGATCGGGAGCCATTTGAGCTGTTTGCGAAATTCGGAGATGTGATCATATTTGCGAAGCCCAAATATAAATCTAATGCATAAATTTTGAATGCGCTCAAGCTTATTAAGCTGCTCCTCGGTAATGTCAAGATAGCAAATATCAGCATAGTCAAGAATAGGCAGAAGAAGAGACTGGGCGAGCGTAACTTTAGTTGCTGTGGGAAGGAAATTACGTAATCTACGTAAAGAGCTTAACGCAGCAATCATTTTTCTACTGACCTCATTAACCTGTGAGGTCCAAGACATACAGGAGTCAAGATACAACCCCAGGTTTTTAACCTTGTTACTGTAAGGGATTAGAGTGCAGTCTAGTATAATAGGGGGTAGGGGAGACCAGTCAATTTTACCAATTAATCTAGAACTACCGATGACAATGACCTGAGTTTTCTTAGGATTAATCGTTAAACCATAACATTTACTCCAATTCGAAACACAAGTCAGATCAGCGTTAATAGTGTCAACTGCTTTAGATAGATCTTCAAGAGAGGACTGAGTATAGATTTGGAGATCATCAGCATACAAGTGGTAGGAAGAGGACAAATTATGACTTATAGAGTTAATGAAAATTGCAAAAAGGAGAGGAGACAACACGCCACCTTGTGGTACACCAGCAGCTGTAGTAATCCAGGTGGAAAAAACCTCTTGCACCTGAATTCGCTGTCGGCGACCAAACAAGTAACTTCGAAACCAGTCAACTACAGTTGGAGATATGTTGAGAGAGCGTAGGATGCTTAACAAGATATCAAAATCTACAGTATTAAATGCGTTACTAAAATCAAGCAACGTGAGAATAGTAAGCTTTTGTTTCTCCATACCATACCGAATATCATCAGTGATTTGTAAAAGTGCAGTAGTCGTACTATGGCCAGGACGGAAACCGGATTGCAAGGGATTTAAAAGATTGTGATATGTTTATACTGTTTAAAGAATATAATGGATAACAATTTCAAATTAATAACTTATAACTGCAAGAATATTAAGCGTTCTGAGGCATGTGTGAGGTCACTGTGTCAGTCACCTGACGAGATGACTGTGTGATAATCTTCCTTTTTTGAATACTATTATCGATGAGTTCGCGGGCACCGGCACGTCGGCAGGTAATACTTCTGCTGGTTTGCTTCGCGGCAGGCCGTATGGGGGTGTTGCGATCTTGTGGCGTAAGGTGGCGTTTACTTCAGTGACAGTGATCGACTGTGAAAATCCTAGGGTATATGCAATAAAGGCCGTTAGTGATGACCGATCCATATTGGTTTTCAGTAGTTATATGCCAGTGAGTAAAAATGAAAACCTAATTAAGTTCACGGAGTGTATAGGTAGAATTAGTGCTATCATTGAGAGTTGTGCGATAGAAACAGTTTACATTGTTGGTGATTTCTATGCTCACCCAGGTGAGCTATTTGGTGATGAATTATTAAAGTTTTGTACGGATCAGCGTTGGCAGTGTGCTGATATGGACAAACTCGGTATGTACTCTGACTCTTTTACATATGTAAGTGATGCACACGGTAGTAGAAGATGGCTCGATCACTGTGTGACTACTACTGCCGCTTACCAAACTGCGCAGTGTCGAAATTTTACACAGTATTTATTGGTCGGATCATTTCCCTTTAAGTATTACTTGTGACCTAGCAATGGAGAAGATAACAAGGTAACAATATTAGACTTTTAAGTACGTAGGTAAAAAATGTAGACCAAACACATAATTCTAGTTGTTATTTCACATCGATCGGCGCACTATTACCGAAGTTATAAGCGTGGAAAGTTTACGTACATTTTGAAAATTTCGCCCGTGCCCGCGAGTAGCGCGTGTGTCATTGATTCCATGCGGCCGGCCGGCACGAGCGGCAAGTTTGCAAGTTTCTCTAGAAAGTGAAGATTTTTCTTCATAGCTTGAAGAACTTACTACAACAAATTGAAGAAGTTTCTTATTCTCTTGTACTGGCCGAACATATTTAGGGAGTTGATCTACCGTCGGGCGAGTAATGTTGTCAATGTAGTGCTCTAATTTGCTTAATTTAAAATAATTATCTTACATTTAAAGTCATAAAAGTGAGTGTGTATAACAATTTAGAACATTGTGTAGAATACTTAAACGTTAGTTAAGCGAAATCAAAATAAATAACATTAAAATTAAAAGTGCTCAAATAAAATTATCAACGATATCGATCTACCGCGTTATTCTTACTAAATGTTAACTCTGTTCGTGTTACATATTCATTTGTTAATAAACATTATGTTTACTTTTTGTTCTGCAATAATTACTGTTTTATTGAACTCTTAAAGTTTAATTCTAGATTATTTATAATAATTATAAAATATTGACAATGATTGTTGTGTTGTGTTAACCATAAAACTGGTCAGTAGTGGTAATCAATAGTTTTGTGTTTATTGCCCTCCTCGGCTACTGGTAGTAAGACGCTGCAACGTACATAAATAAATAAACGCGATATAAATAAGTCTATCTCAATCAACTCACCATGGTCAAGTGTGGAACCTGTGGTCGCTACCTGCCGGTGACAGATGGTATTATATGTGGCAAATGTAATGTAGCCTATCATCGAGGCAGTCTGAACCTTTCTGAGAAGACGAAGATATCAGCTTCATGGATGTGTCCTGCTTGTAAAAATAAGGTTCCTCGCACTGGAGACCATTCCAACACACCGGTTAAGTGCCAAGAAGTTGGTGAATGTAGTCCTCTCCATAAAGATATCGATATAGGTTTAGAAATTCGTCTTTTTCGAAATGAGCTTAGCGCTATGAGGAATGAGCTGAAGGATGTCAGGGACAATATAACTGTTGTAAAGGATACAGTTCTTGCGTGTAATAAAAGCCTGGAGGAAATGGATTGCAGAGTCACCAAGTTGGAAAAAGTATATGAAGAACATCTGATTAAGTGCGACACTAAAATACTAGAGGACACGATTAGTGAACTTAGAGTCCAACTTAATGAGAGAGATCAGGACCTCCTCGTCAATGACCTGGAGATATCGGGGTTACCGGAGCAAAAAGGTGAAAATCCTATCAATACCGTGGTGCTATGCGCTAAAAAAGATGGGTCTCGATATTGATCACCGTGAGATAGTTCATGCGGAGCGTGCTGGTGTTTTGCGTACATCTTATTGTAATAACAATAGCGCTCAAAAACTGATGTCTACTGGACCCCGCAAGATTGTGGTGAGGATGAGTCGGCGTGCAGTTCGGGGCGAGTTCCTACGTTGTGCGCGGGTGCGACGCAACATAACAAGTGATCCACTGGGGTGGCCCGGAGATCCGTGTAGGATTTACATTGATGAGCGGCTCACTCCCGTCAATAGGAAATTATTTGGAAAGACACGTGAAGCAGCAAAAATGGCAAGTTCGCGCTACACATGGACAAAGGGTGGTCAAATATTCGTAAGGAAGGAAGACGGAAAGCCCGTAACACGCATCCGATCTGATACAGACCTAAGTCGTGTTTTCTGCTAACTCTAAGTTGTTTGTTTATACTATAATGTTTACGTGCTACCTAATTATTGTCTTTGGTTTGGTAATTAAAAAGCTGAAGGTACTCCGGGTTAACTTTGACATCGGGACGTCAGTCTGCTCAGTCCCCCGTGACCATGGGTGCTTGAAAGCACCCGAAACGTCTGGTATTAAAATTTATATAAATAAAACGCGATAAAATCCGTAAAAGTAGTTTTAATCAATGTATAGTGTTCGCGTAAATATAAGAAATCATTGTGCTACCTTTATTTTTGTTTTTTTAGTAATAGTGAGTGTTTGATTAGTTTTGGAAAGATGATAGTTTTTCCTTTAAATATGTATTTTAATATTATGTCTAACATATTTGTATTACAATGTGACATTAGGGACACAGTATGTTATGCCACATTTAACTTAATTTTATTGTTTAATAATCTATATAGCTTTTTACCGACGATATCCTTTATACACGCCTTATTTTATTTTGCAGTTATAGGAGTAGATAGGTAGTACCACTTCTGGCTCACTGAGTCAGAAGTGGTACAACGTTCGTCAACTCACGGTCCTAAAAAAAAGTTTTGGCATGCTCTGATCACGAATCTGCGGTCCGTTTTTGCGTAGGATGCACGGTTCCGGAGATGTGCAGATCAATTAACTCTTATCTAATTGATATCCGGTGAGGGCCTCCACCGTCATTAGCGCCCCATTGTTCTTATCTATTTATCTATTGCATTGAATACCGTCATTGTCTATTTTTCCACGGCGTATGTGTCGGCTTATCAGTGCTATTGTATTATACTTCTTTGTTCCTATCTACAACGCTAATCTGAATCATCAATAAAACACATTACCTAATTTTGTTACAATTTTTATTTACAAAATACAAAATCTTATTACTTATTATGTATAAAATAGGAGCGAAACATCTCATCCACCAAAATATCGTTGTACAATGTGTTCCCTGTAAATATACTCGTAAAACTATGCATCGAACATCCCTGAAACTTATATAGCAAATACATTAAGCAATATTCGCCACAAACTGAAGTCCACTCATTCTGAATCCTATCAACATTCCAGTTCCATCTTTTACAATTCCTTTTTAAAAACTATATGATATCGTAAAGGTGATCGTCCATATGAATCAAAATATTGACCGACGTCATTCGTATCGATATATAAAGCTACCCAATGTGACCCTGGTTTATCATCTGTATCCAAATTGCATATTATATACGTTGGTACGAGGGTAACATGGCAGTCTATTAGCAGCATAAACATTATTTTCTAGACTGGGGTGAATCTTTTTCAGATGTTGCACATCTAGTGTATCCATGATATTACTGCTATTAGTAGATTATTACAGTACAATCTACTCAATGACTAACATAGGAATGATCAATTATAGTGATTTCTAAATATTAAATTGCCAACATTTATCGCGGTTAGTTAGTAAACAAATTTCAAAAGACGGTCACATCATGTACATTTGCGAAGCATTTCTACTTCATTTTCCATCTCAGGAAAGGTTAAATAACCATGAACAATACGATTGTGCTCACATTTGTACAGAATTACCAAACAGTGAAACTTTAAAAAAAAAGAATTGGTTTGGTCAACCTATTTCAAATGATAAAATTAAATTTGATAGTTATGAAAAAAGTTAATGATACCATTCGTAGTTTATGCTGATTTTGAAGCATTTTTAAAACCAATAGAATCATGTTCTTACGATCCTTCCAAACCTTTCACACATAATATTAAGAAACATAAAGTACATAGTTTTGGTTATTATATAAAATGTTCATATGATGATAAATTATCAAAATATGTAACATATTGCGGACCCAACTGTGCACAAGTGTTTATGGAAAGTTTTTATTAGTTTAGACTTCAAAAATATCCTCCACTTCCACTAACAAATGAAGACAAAAACCAAATATCAAATGCAACCATTTGTCATATTTGTGAAACAGAGTTAGCAGAACATTTTTATGATTTTGATTGGTACACCGGTAGTTTTATAGGTGTTGCTCATGAATCATGTAGTTCGAAGTTCAGAACACCTCGTTATATACCAATATTTTTACACAACCTTAGTCATTATGATGCTCATTTTATTGTTCACGCGTTAAACTTTTGTGATGGTGAAGTCGAAGTTATCCCTCAAAATAAAGAAAAATATATATCCTTTTCCAAAAAATTAAAAATGAATAACCACGAAATTATATTGAGATTCATAGATTCGTTTAAGTTTTTATCATGTAAATTAGAAGAATTGGCCAAAAATCTCAGTAATGATCAATTTCAAGAATTACGTAGAAATTCCCCTAATGATGAAGATTTCTTTCGTTTAAAACGGAAAGGCGTTTATCCATATGAACTTATGACTAATTATGATAGTTTATTAAGCCTAACATCGCTTCCTGAACAAAAAAATTTTTATAGCTCGCTCACAGATTCCCATATTTCAAACGATGATTACAATCATGCTAAAGATGTTTGGGAACACTTTGGGTATTGTAATATGCTAGAGCTTATTCAAACCTGTATTTAAAAACAGACGTTTTACTTTTATCCGATGTATTTGAAATCTTTAGAAAATTATGTATTAATACTTATGATTTAGACCCTGCCCATTATTACACAGCACCCTGTTTAAGTTGGGATGCAATGTTAAAATATACAAAAATAGAATTAGAACTTTTAACAGATTATGAGAAAATTGCATTTATTAGATCAGGTATCAGGGGTGGTGTATCGGTTGGGCTATGTCTCAATGTCTTCCTACTGGTGGATTCGAATGGGTAAATCCGAATACAGAATTTAATGTGTCTGAGACATCGGACTGCGGTTTTATTTTAGAAGTTGATTTGGAATATCCAGATGAACTTCATGATTTACATACAGACTTTCCTTTATGTCCAGAAAACATTTGTGCAGGCAATATTAATGAGAATAAACTAGTCCCAAATTTAAATAATATAGATAAATATGTAATTCATTACAGAAATTTAAATCAATGCATAGAAATGTGGGTTAAATGAACTAAAATTCATAGAGTTTTAAAATTTAAACAGTCTCCCTGGTTTAAGATGTATATAGATCTAAACACAAAATTAAGAACGTAAGCAAAATCAGATTTCGAAAAAGATTTTTATAAATTAATGAATAATTCAGCGGTAAGACTATGGAGAATATTGAAAAAAAGGTTAACATAAAATTAGTTACACACTGGGAGAACCAGGGTAAAGCTTTAGGTGCTCAAGATCTAATCGCTAAACCACAATTTCATAGTCTTTCAGTATTTTCAGAAAACCTAGTTGCGGTTCTGTTGCGAAAAACGAAGTTAATATATAACAAACCAATTTATTTATTGTTTTGCATTTTAGATATTTCAAAAACATTAATGTATGATTTTCATTATAACTATATGGTTAAAAAGTTTAGTAAAATCAAATTATTGTATACAGATACGGATAGTTTAATATATCATATATTTACAGATTTTTACACCTGACCTTTCATCATACTATTGCGCGGCTAAGTTGACATCTCATCTCATGGCACTAGCGCCATCTAGTGTCGGGTAACAGAGCGAGGAGAGAGCTTTCCAGAAAATGACATGACTAATTTTTAACCGACAGCGCCATCTAGTATCAAATTGAAGAACTAAACTTTCTAGAAGCTCTACACTCGATCTTTCTGCGCTTGGTCGGTTGGCGCGCGTATTTACTCGAATATTCTGTATGTTTTCGTGGAAGAGCCCTATATAAAGGCGCTGCAATATGCGATCGGGGAAGTATTGAATTTGGCGAGACAAGCGAAGCTTCGGAGCGGAATAAAGTGAATTAGTGTGCTTAATTATTAGTGTTTTAAGTTTTATTTTGTGTACCTAAATTAAAGTGTTAATTTAGGTAATTTTATCGGCAATTTTTATTGTCACGAACCCTAAGCTCGTAACAATTGGTGTCAGAAGTGGGATAAAATAATGCCGATTTTACCTAAGGAGGAAACGGAGGGTGTCCGTACCCGAAGTCAACGCCAGCAGGAGACGGACCAACGAAGATTTGGTGGTGCAACGTCGCAGACGTCGGAGGGCCAGCCACCGGCTGCAGGCCCGTCGGTAGCTCCTACATCTGCAGCATCTGACTTAGGTGCTCTGATGGTGATGTTGCAGGAGCAGGCTCGCCGACAGGAGGAACAGGTCCGTCGGTTGGAAGAGCAGCTGCGGGGTGGACAGGATGAACAGGTCCGCCGACAGGAGGAACAGGTCCGCCGACAGGAGGAACAGGCCCGCCGGCAGGAGGAACAGGCCCGCCGGCAGGAGGAACAGGCCCGCCGGCGAGGAACAGGCCCGCCGGCAGGAGGAACAGGCCCGTCGTTTAGAAGAGCAACTCCAACGCGATAAGGAAGAGCAGATGCTCCTCATGAAGGACCTTCACGCTGTCTTCGGAAAAGAGATACGGGAGGTGAAGGATAAGGTTGCTCGACATGACAACCGCCTATCGGAGGCCGAAACCCGAATCGACCAAGTAAACAATCGGGTTGACAACGTAATGGCTGACGTGAAGTAAACGCTGGACGACCTTAAACTTGGGGATGGAACAACAGCTCCCGTAGTAGCTACAACACCTTCGCTACGTGGATTCAAAGTGCCGCCGTTCGACGGGACCTCTTCTTGGTCGGTCTACAAAATCCAGTTCGAGGCCGTCATGGAGGCGAACGGCTGGAATAAAAGCCAAGCCATGACTGCACTCACCTTAGGCCTGCGCGACCAAGCCTTAACCGTGTTGGAAGCTCTCGGTAAGAAAGTGACCTACGAGCAGCTCCTTGAGCCATTGGAGGCGAGATATGGTGACGCTCACCTGGAACACTTCGTTCGCACGCAGCTTAAAGATCGCGTGCAACGCAGCAACGAAAACCTGCAGCAGTGGGCCCTTGAGGTGGAGAAGATGGTTCGAAAAGCATACCAGTCTGTACCTGCGCTCATTGAAGGGAACCTGGTGCAGATATTCATCGACGGCATCCGCGACCTTGAAGTCAGAGCTGCTGTGAGGCTGGGGCACCACGAGACGCTTAAGGACGCCTTGGCCCATGCACTGGAGGTGGAAGCCGTGCGGCAGGATCTTCGCTCCCATCGCGTCAGGGAGATTGCAGCAGCTACGGTACGCGGCCGCAATAAAGGATACAGCCTTAGGTGCTATGGCTGTGGGGAAAGGGGCCATCTTCGATCCAGCTGCCCTAAGCGGACCGTAGAAAGGGAAGGTGAACGATATCAGGAAGGTGGTGCGGCTACCAGCCCCGCCCAGCAGCAGCAGGGAAACGAGTAAAAGCCAGAACTGCGGGGCGGGTGCTGGCTGATGTTAAAAGAGCCCCAAGCATCTCGATTTCACAAACCCATGATGGGAACAGCCTAATCATCAAGGGCGAGATCAACGGAATGCCGTGTAAACTGACCGTAGACACTGGAGCCTCTCGCACGGTTGTTAGTTCCCAACTTATAAGACAGTTCCTTGGGGACTCCGCATACAACCGAGAACGCATTAATTTGGTAACAGCCACCGGTCAGCGTATACCCGTCCGTGGAGAGAAGGAGATGGAGTTGAAGCTAGGCAACGTGATCTACCTGCATAATGTCATCGTGGCTGATATAATGGACGACTGCATCCTAGGCCTAGACTTTATGAGGAATAATTGTTGTGAGATCGACGTTAAGCAAGGTGTTTTGAGATGTGGACAGGAGGAACTTTTTATGGAAGGTGCGTTACCGAGGAACGTGTACAGCATTAAGAAGATTGTTCATCCGCCGAGATCGGAAACGATTGTTCCGGTTAGTCTTCCCCGAAACGCTGGGCAAGCTCACCGTTGTGTACTTGTAGAAAGGGTAAACAATGACCTTCCATGGAAAGTAGTTCGAACCCTGGTCAGAACCACTGACATCTCAAGAGTACGTGTGCTGAACCTTTGTGACCGGGAACAGATTATAGAAAAAGGCACACTGGTTGGTACTTGTGAGGAAGTGGATTGGTTACGTCGGTGCCAATACCTAGGTGGATTGAAAAGTACTCGGCCTAACACAGATCCATTCAATTCTAAAAATCAAATCTACCCACATTATTTAGTTCAGTTCAGACTAGTTCATTGTGTGAAGTTCGAAACGTGTGCGATAATTAGTTATGATTTTATAAATTTATTAACAAAGTAATCGGACATAATTTCCGCGAATGAAGCAAATCAAGCAGCGTGCCGTCATTAAGTACCTCCATAAGAAGGGGCTATCATCAAAAGCCATCCATGATGACATGGTCAGTACATTAGGCGATTGTGCTCTGTCATATTCATCCGTCAAAAAATGGATAGCAGAATTTAAGCGTGGTAGAGAGAGTGTGAAAGATGAACCCCGCTCTGGAAGGCCTTCGACGTCAACTACTGACGAAAATATTAAAAAAGTACTTGATTTAATAATGGGAGACCGCAGATTAAAAATTAGAGAGATAGCCGAGATTATAGGCATCTCTTATGAACGAACTCAAAACATCATTGTCAACGAGTTGGGTTTCCACAAGGTGTCTGCGAGGTGGGTTCCGCGACTGCTTTCAGTTGAACAAAAAAGGACGCGATTGACTATTTCACGCGACTGTTTGGAGTTATTTGAAGCCGATGCAGATGATTTTTTGAATCGTTTTGTTACTATGGACGAAATATGGGTTCATTACTGTACACCGGAAACAAAACAACAATCAAAACAGTGGAGAAGACCTGGTTCACCACCCCCTAAAAAAGGCTAAGTCGATTTTGTCGGCAAATAAGGTGATGGCTTCAGTATTCTGGGACTCGAAAGGTGTGATTATGATTGATTATCTTGAAAGGGGTCAGACTATAAACTCTGATTACTACTGCACCTTACTACGTCATTTTACGAGAGGAAATAAAAGAAAAACGTCGAGGAATGCTCAGAAGAAAAGTCCTGTTTCATCAAGATAACGCCCGTGTTCACACGTCAGTACAGTCAATGGCTGAAATTCACAACTGTGGCTTTGAACTGTTACCGCATCCGCCGTATTCACCTGATCTGGCACCATCAGACTTCTTTCTGTTCCCTAACCTAAAAAAGCACTTGGGAGGTCAAAGATTTTCGACAAACGACGAGGTCAAAGCAGCTGTAGACGCATATTTTGACTCTAAGGAAGAATCATTTTTTTTCAACGGTCTAAATGCTTGGAAGGGGGAGGTGGCAAAAGTGTATTACACTTGATGGTGATTATGTAGAAAAATAAAAATATAACTGATTTAGTATGTGTTTATTTTCTTAGTTAGGCCGAGTAATTTTCAATCCACCCTCGTATATATCGAGTGGAACCCCCAGCAAGGATTCAGAAACGAGAGTGACCACACTTTTGGAAGACTGTCGCAGTGTTCTCTCCCCGAACGAATTGGTCAAGACGAAGAAGTTGTTACTCAAGTACGCCGATGTATTCTCATCAAACGATGCTGACATAGGAAAGACTGGCTTAGTTCAACACAAAATAAACACAGGAGAGGAATTGCCTATCCGCCAGCGGCCAAGAAGATTGCCGGTAGCACGTGAAAAGGAAGTGGAAACCATGATTGAGGGAATGGTGAAATATGGTGTTATTGAACCTTCATCTAGTCCATGGTGTTCACCAGTGGTGCTGGTAAAGAAGAAGGATGGCAGCATGCGGTTCTGTGTTGATTACCGCCGTCTGAACGACGTTACAAAGAAGGACAGCTATCCCTTGCCAAGAATTGATGATACGCTGGACATGCTTACAGGAGTAAAGTGGTTTAGCACGCTGGATCTAAAAAGTGGCTACTGGCAAGTTGAAATTGACTCTAAGGACAAGGAGAAAACTGCGTTCTCGACGGGAAAAGGTCTGTGGCAATTCAAAGTAATGCCGTTTGGGTTGTGCAATGCTCCAGCAACGTTTGAAAGGCTGATGGAGCTTGTACTTACTGGGCTAATTGGCGATGCCTATCTGGTCTACTTGGATGACATCATCATCGTGGGCCGTACGATTGAGGAACACCTTCAAAATCTGGAACGCGTGCTCATGAAGATTCAGAGTGCCAACCTCAAGTTGAGTCCGAAGAAATGTTCACTATTCAAACGGCAAGTCAACTTTTTGGGGTATGTGATGTCGGAAGAAGGTATCCGCACGGATCCAGAGAAAATCGCAGCTGTAAAGGATTGGCCGGTTCCAAAAGACAAGACGCAGGTTAGAGCATTTTTGGGTTTGTGCTCCTATTACCGGCGATTTGTGAAGAACGTTGCAGATATAGCCAAACCTCTGCATAAGCTAACCGAGGAGAAGCGACATTTCTGCTGGGATGAAAGTTACAATGTCGCATTCCAGGAGCTCAAGGACCGTCTGTGCAAAACACCTATTTTGGGATACCCTGATGCAAGCAAAGAATTTATAGTTGACACAGACGCAAGTGATATAGGACTTGGCGGTGTGTTGTCTCAACGGAATGGTGACCAAGAGGTCGTGATATCGTACTTCAGCAAGTCGTTGTCAAAACCGGAAAGGAACTATTGTGTCACAAGACGCGAATTGCTAGCTGTGGTAAAGTCGTTGCAGCATTTTAGCAAATATCTTCTGGGGCGAAAATTTCACTTACGAACTGACCATGCTGCACTAAAATGGCTATTGCAGTTTAAAAATCCAGAAGGACAAGTTGCGAGGTAGATTGAACTACTGCAGGAATACAACTTTGACATCGAACATCGCAGCGGGAAATCTCATGGCAACGCAGATGCATTGTCAAGAAGACCTTGTCCTGAAGAATGCAAACATTGTACTTGGCAAGAGAGTAAGGAAGTGGAATCCGTGAGGATGCTCAGGGCAGACCCCCTCAGCAACGAGTGGAAGGACAGCTTACAACGTGCACAGCAGAAAGATCCGGACATCAAGCCGATTCTGGAATGGATGAAGGCAAGTGCTCCCAAGCCCAAGTGGAGCGACGTCTCAGCGATGAGTTCGACCACTAAAAGCTATTGGGCCCAGTGGGACAGCTTGTTGCTTCAGGATGGAGTTCTGTGCCATAAATGGGAAAGTGTTCGGGGAGACAGCTGTCATTTGCAAATGGTTGTCCCTAAAGCTAAAGTACCGCATGTTCTACAGCTGTACCTGTACAGATTATTCAGGAGGCCATCTGGGAGTTAAACGAACTCTACTGAAGATCAGAGAACGGTTTTACTGGGTCCACTGTCGAAACGATGTCGAGGACTGGTGTCGCAAATGTACAAGTTGTGCGGCTGTAAAGGGACCTCAGACTCGTAGTAGAGGTGCATTGAAGTTGTACAATGTTGGTGCACCATGGGAGAGAATAGCCATTGACGTGGCGGGGCCGTTTCCGGAGAGTGAAAGCGGTAACAAGTATTGCATGGTTGTGATGGATTACTTCACTAAGTGGCCAGAAGTCTTAGCCATTCCAAATCAAGAAGCTTCATCAGTTGCAGATAAACTAGTTCATGAAGTCTTCTGTCGTTTTGGAGTACCTTTAGAGATTCACAGCGATCAAGGAAGGAATTTTGAGTCTCAAATATTCCAGGAAACTTGCCGAGTTATGGGTACTCATAAAACAAGAACGACTTCTTATCACCCGTAATCTGATGGAATGGTAGAACGATTTAATCAGACATTGGAGAGGTACCTAGCAAAAGTTGTAGACAATCGACAACGAGATTGGGACAAGCACATACAACCGTTTTTGTTGTCATATCGAAGCGCTGTTCAAGAAAGTACATCAGTGACACCAGCTTTCGCAAACTTTGGGAGAGAATTACGGCTGCCTGCGGACCTGATCACCGGGATACCACCTGATGCCCCACGCAGTATAAACGATTATGCAAATGACTTGCGGAACAAAATGAATGACATTTACGAGCACGTCAGACAATCGGGCCAGCAAATGTCTGAAAAGATGAAAACCCGGTATGACCGCAAAATGTACAACAAAGGGTTCGACGAAGGTTCGCTAGTGTGGTTGCACAATCCAGTCCGCAGCAAAGGGAAATCTCCTAAGCTTCAAGCTAAATGGGACGGCCCGTACCGGATTGTGACCAGGATCAACGATGTAACCTACCGGATACAGAAAGGCGCAAGAGGGACTCCTAAGATCGTCCATGTGGATCGCCTGGCGCGTTATTATGGGGCTGATATTGCTCGGGACGAGCATGTCTTAGGAGGGGGCAGTGTTGCGCGGCTAAGTTGACATCTCATCTCATGGCACTAGCGCCATCTAGTGTCGGGTAACAGAGCGAGGAGAGAGCTTTCCAGAAAATGACATGACTAATTTTTAACCGACAGCGCCATCTAGTATCAAATTGAAGAACTAAACTTTCTAGAAGCTCTACACTCGATCTTTCTGCGCTTGGTCGGTTGGTGCGCGTATTTACTCGAATATTCTGGATGTTTTCGTTGAAGAGCCCTATATAAAGGAGCTGCAATACGCGATCGGGGAAGTATTGAATTTGGCGAGACAAGCGAAGCTTCGGAGCGGAATAAAGTGAATTAGTGTGCTTAATTATTAGTGTTTTAAGTTTTACTTTGTGTACCCAAATTAAAGTGTTAATTTAGGTAATTTTATCGGCAATTTTTATTGTCACGAACCCTAAGCTCGTAACAATACTTTGATACCTCAGATTATGATACAAATAATATTTTTCAATATCCAAAATTAAATAAAAATAAATTAGGTTTTTCTAAAGATGAAAATAATGGTAAAATCATGAAAGAATTTGTGGGTTTACGATCCAAAATGTACGCTTTTAACTTAGAGAATAAGACTATAGCCAAGGCAAAAGGGGAAATAAATGTATCACTAAAAAGATGACAATGAATAGTTATAAGTCTTCTCTATTTAATAAAAAAAAGTGCAATATTATAGTATGCTTAGATTTAAATCAATTAAACACACAATTTTTACACAAAAATTAAATAAGATTGGTTTATCATATAATGACACAAAGAGGCATATTTTAGATAATAATATTGAAACATTAGCTTGGGGTCATTATAAACTGCGCTAAGTGTTGATAGTTTTTACTTTTATGTCTGCGTGTAAATAAAATTTGTATTGATTGTAAAATTATGATAATACTATAATATGACGTAGAGTTTATTACATATTTAATCATTGTTTTATTGGAAATAATTTAATTGTTGTTTATATTTGCGTGTGTGTGTATTTTTGAGGTTGAGTTGATTGTAAAATTATGATGTACTAATTGTGTTAGAAATAGTATACAGATCATTCTGTTTTATGTAATTTTTGCAATATATATTAATTGTTTACACCAACACTTTCATTTTTTATTTCACCCCTTAGAACTTTAGACGTGTGTAATGTTTCACTTTATCCATCCGTTTACTGCTATTGTGGCAGAACCGAGTGGATGTGGGAAGTCAAATTTTGTAAATAAAATCAGTTACAGAAATATGTAACTGTGATTTTAATCAGATCACATGGTGCTTTGATGAAATGCAACCTTTATATAATTTACCAAATGTTAACTATCATCAAGGAATTCCAAATCTTAATATGTTTGATGGTGAAAACCCACATCTTGTTATTATTGATGATCTAATGAGAGAGTCCGATGGAAGAATTGCGGATATATTTACAAAAGGTAGTCATCACAAGAATCTTAGTGTATTTTATTTAACACAAAATTTATTTCATCAGGATAAAGGGCAAAGAGACATATCCTTAAACTCAAGTTATATAATATATTTTAAAAACCCTCGAGATAAAACTCAAATAAGATATTTAGCGCGACAAGTGTTAACCCAAACCCAGATAACCCAAAATTCATTGAAGATGCCTATATATATATATATATATATGTGTGTGTGTGTGTGTGTGTGTGTGTGTGTGTGTGTTCAATTTCGTGTGAAGTAGTGGCAATCGCATGTGCAACTGTTTCTGACCTAGCGTTGGCATTAAGTTTTGATAGTAAAGATCTTTGTGGTTTTTCTGTACACCTATTTTGACTAGCAGACTTGTGAGGCAAAACATCTTTTTTAAGTTTGAGGAGACCATCAACTAGTTTGCTTCACATAGTTTTCCATATCGTTTTCGACCTAGAACAAAATACAAACTTATTTAAAATCTATAAAAAAATAAGGAACCTCGTAATTTGTATTCCATCAATATTTAAATGTACCAACTATGTAATATATAGGAATAAGACAACACGAAAAAAAATTTAAGTGCTCCACTTCATAATCAAACTTCTTCCATTATTTGCGGCCCGCAAACTATAAAGGTACAAGGCAAAAACTAAACGCATCGCAGAGCTGTTCAAGCTCTGCGATGCGTTTAGTTTTTGCTCGAAATATCGTAAAAATATAAAAACGTTTGTTAACATATTCCATATTTTAACCTTTATATGCATTATAAACATTTTAAAATTTTCTGCAAATATAGGTAGGTATCTAAACTTACGAACTCACGACAGGTCATTGACTTATCTACATTACGTAGGTACTTTACCCAAGTTTGGATGTTTATTTACACTGAAGTAGTTTTAGTTAAATATGTAGGTATTAGGTATTGTTTCTTCTTGAAATTATAATGATCATTAAGCGTGGAAAGGTTCAATGAATCGTTAGTTACTTAAACACTGCGACTAGAGTAGGTACCTACATGCCTAATAGAAAGCATATACTAGCAATAACCAAGAGCTATCATGTGAAGGTTACTATTATTTGAATACTTACATCAAAATGATCCTCACAAAATATGCCACCGTGTTTGGTCCTAAAGGATGTGCTCTCCTCATAGCATTTGTTCATTTTTTTCTGAGGGTAGGGTTTCTAGGCACATTAAAAAACAACTTTTCAGGTGTTTTTGTGGCCGTATTCTTACATTGAGGCACAGCACACAATATTTAATTATTGGTGTCGTGTTCTACTTTAATGTTTCTTGTTAAAATAGATAAATAGATCCGCGCGCGACGGGCACATTCGAGTAAATGTTTTGATTTTCTAAGTGCGCATCGGGTCGCTCGCACGAAGATGGAAATCGTGACGTCATCAACGATGTCGCGCTCGGCCCGCGGCTTAGACCGAACATGTTAACTTTGCGCCTTTAAATCTCGGTCAGTTTTGAAAACAGAAAAAAATTAAAAACACAGTTATTCTCGAAATTTTTTGGCATATAAAACAAAAAAATGGCTATCTTCTCCATTGTGAGGTCTAAAATGTCTAAATGTCTAGTGCCTAGCCCCGATCTCTATCGCATTTAATATCAGGCAAGTTACAATGTATTTCTCCAGTGTTAACAACATTTTACCGCAACTTCAATTTGCAATAAAAAAACAAACTGGTTAAAATTTCCAATATGGACCATCGATTTCAAAGCCCATATTTTTTGTAGATAGTACTCACTAAAAGAAAGCGTTTTGCAAAGTTTTAGGTTGCAGAAACTTACGGTTCATGAGATATATTTTTTTAAACTTTTCATACAAATTGGCAAATAACACGCAATTACAAAATAAATTTGACAAATGATTGTCAAACGTCAATTGGTGTAGGGTTCCGAAAATTTTGAATGTATCGATACCTACTCGATATCAAGTATTGTATCAAAAGTATCAATACTACTTGGTATCGAATACATTTCGTTAATTTCCAAAATTCCCTACACCAATTGACGTTTGCAAAATATTCGGAACCCTACACTAATTGAAACGTGAAGTGATTGACGTTTGACATCAATAATTAATTTGTCTAATTGAATAACTTTTAGTGTTAGTTTTTCTATATTTTAGTTTATTTTTTTACATATTGTGTGTAATTAGTATTAATTGTAAATATTATAATTTCATTTAATTAATTAGAAAAAATGTTGGCCATTATTTGTCAAATTTATTTTGTAAATGCGTGTTATTTGCCAATTTGTATGAAAAGTTAAAAAAAATATATCTTTTGAACCGTAAGTTTCCGCAACCTAAAACTTTGCAAAACGCTTTCTTTTAGTGAGTAAGTACTATCTACAAAAAAAAATATGGGCATTTAAATCGATGGTCCATATTGGAAATTTTAACCAGATCTGCAGTCATTGCATCATATGCATTAGTATTTTTGATTGTTACTATTAGGAAGACGGAAACAGCCCATTGCCCACTATTTCTCCAGTGCATTTTTAACTGCAAATCAACTTACTGTACTAATAAAAGAGGTAATTATTAGTACTTTGTATGATGTTTCATTTTATTTCAACAGTTGAAATTAAAGTTGATTATAAAAGCTAAACGGCTGTAAAACATATTTAATTTTTGATTTCAGGTCTTGAATCTGGCATAACTTCCAGGCTCTCAGGCTGGGATGAATATATCTGCAACAGTCTGTGACATGGACGGAGTTTTACAAGTTCTCTCTATCTTGGGTGCGAATGTACAACGACTATATTTTGCATTTCATCATAAAGAGATCGTGACACTATGATGCACCATATTTATTACATAAGGGATCTTGCAATGGGGTTAATGCATTTCACATTGAAATTATCTTTGTTTTGCAGAAGAGAGCCATGAGAGCAGTTTACAACCTAAATCCGAAGGTGTCTTCAAGAAATTTTTAGAAGTAAATATGTTAACTGTAGCATTTTAGTAATTTTACGAAAATTTAATGTATTTACACAAAAACAACAATAGTTTTTATTAAAAATAGTGATGTATATTCTGGAACAAGTACAAGCTAGTTATATCAGTTATTCCACTTCAAAGAATAAGTTTTCCCTCATGCGGCAAAGTATATGCTGTTACAACAAGTCATAAAATATGCAGCCTATAGCGAAGTTGTTTAAAAAAGGTTATTACAATAAAATATATGATTGATGAACCCCTGGGAGTGGGGTGATTGATGTTGTTTCTAAATGTTTTAATATTTAATTGTAAAACATTATATTCTAAATAACATTTTTTTTTAAAGACCCGCTTGGAGTTCTTGTTTGTTTGCTACACAGGCTTTTCCCAAACAAGTAAAAGCATTAATGACTTAATGAGTTTAGTAATCAAGTATTTTTTAATAAGTTTTGTAATTTTTTATTCTGTTTACGTCATAACTACAAGCATATAATATAGAGACAAAATTTTAAGTGTTAAATCAGGGAAATAAATAGACAACCAATTATTATCAAAATGAAATTATTATTTTCGGTTTTTACTTCGCTCTTGTGTACATGAGCTTATTTATTATTTAACTTGTTATTGATTAAAATATTGCTATTTTGGGTATTGTAGACATGCATTGTTGTGCATGTTATTATCAATACATTCATAATTGTAAATCATCTATATTATTTTATCCTTTTTTAAATAGGTAATTGAAATATTGTAATCTGTATTGATTTTTATTTTCTTGTTTTAACTCATCTAATGATTTAATGGACAGAACTAATTTTGCTAGAGAAATTTTGTCTCCCGTCAGTAATGTTCTAGTATTATGCACGTTTGAGAAATGTATTTCTGTACCTTAGAACCACCTGCTATTAGGCGGCCAGTATACAAATACTAGTCGCTGCGGCGATGTCGGATGCATGGCTGTCACATTCCGTCTGGACTAATACTAAGCCTGCAAGACTTACAACCTAATAAAATAAAATACCCCAAAAAAAGGACTAAATTTTTTCCGCCTCACAAAAGAATTGCAGATAATCTGATTAATGATAAAAATGGAATTTGTGGAGATATATACCACATTTAATAGTTTCACTCAATAGTGTCTCTCAATGGATAGGTCTTGAGATGAACATGGACAAAACAAATATCATATTTAATGTCCGTGTCACACATATGCCGGTAGTTGTTGGGAGCACTAAGCTCGAAGTTGTTGACGAATACGTTTACCTGGGACAAATAGTCCGATTAGGTAAGTTCAACTTCGACCGAGAGGTCAACCGATGGATTCAAATCGACTGGGCAGCGTTCGGGAAATTACGACGCATCTTCTCGTCAGGTATACGTCAAAACCTGAAAACTAAGTTGTACAACCAGTGCGTGTTGCCAGTGATGACCTACGGAACCGAGACGTGGTCCTTCACTGCTGGCCGTATGAGGACGCATCACCTTTCAGCTGCGGAGACTCTAACCGTCATACTCTGTTGACTGCGGAGCTGTTTAATAAAATGGACGGCTGATTGGGCCCAATCCGTTTAAACGCAAATATCTTGATTTTGGTATATCGAATACTATAATATGTATACATTTCTGAATTCTCTATGAAATTTCCTATAAACGAGTACATATATTTAATACAGTTTTAAAGTAATAAGTATAACTAAATATTGAATAATGTCAAAACTATCATATTTCTCAATGAAACAATGTTTTTAATAGCTTAATTTTATTTTATTTTAATCTTACATCTATTGTTTATTTTATATTAATATTTTATGTGCAAAATCATAGGCTACAATACATTTTTTTATCATAAAACGCATTAATAATAAGTTTACAAGAACCCACATGACCCACAATCAACTTACACCGCTGTAGAATGACCAGATGCGGCATAATGCGGCGTAATGCATTAGTCAATAAAAAAAATTCGTGTGGCATTCGGGGACTGCCGCGGTAAAGCTATTGCATAATATTTTTGTCAACTTATGCAATTATAATTATTTATTTATGTAGTATTTTTTTATTTGTTTTTTTCTTTGATATTAATTCAAGTTACAGCAGCTATTCTAACTAGAGATGAAACGGATAGCAGTTTAGCCGGATACCGGATACCGGATATTCGGCCGACCAAGTGGCCGGATAGCCGAATATCCGGCGAAACTTAGCCGTTTGCGTAGGCGTCGCGCAAACGATCGGATGCACTCGGTTCGATTCGGGTCTTTTCGTTGATGAGTGAAGTTAACATTTGTACAATTTTATTATTGTGTCGATTGCATGCAGTGCAGACACGTGCGTGATCGTTTTTAGGTTATAATTTTATTTGTGCTCTTATTATTTTAAGTACATACATACATAAGTCTAAAAGATTTAGCAACGAGAAATGGCATCGGTGAAGAAAAGATCGCCTTTATGGGAATACTTTGACATAAGCAGTGAAAATAAAAAGTTAGCTCTTTGTTTATTATGCAATGTTAATATTTCTCGTGGTGGCGAAGGGAAAAAGCAGGTATGTATCTAATAATAAATAATCTAATTGCAATACTACCTTTCTGCTCCTTGCAGCAGTGTGTATAGCGAAAGACTTTTTTCTGAAGCTGAGCTTATTTATGAAGAGAAACGCAACCGCCTGTTACCTCTTAATGCAGAGAAATTACTATTTATTCACCATAATTTGCCCTTAGTGCAGTATGAGTACTAAAATGTACCTACTAATTCATTCATTTTCCTTGTATTACATTAACTTACTATTGTGTAATTAAAAATTTAATACTTGAACTAATTATATTTAAGTAATGTGATTCTTACTAAATAAAGCAAATAATTACTCAAAAATATGTTTTCTTTTATCCAGCTTTTTTTTTAATCGGCCGGATGTCTATCTAATATATATAGAATAGTAGCTATCCGGTATTCGGCCGGATAGTATTATGGCGGCCGGATAGGCCGGATACCGGATAGTTACCGGATATCCGTTTCATCTCTAATTCTAACCGCATATGTCTAGTCGCACGCACACAAACACCGAGCCGAAGTCTGCCGAACTGAAGCGACGTTACGGCGCCTCAACACGTTGGCCAACACATTGGCGAATGTAGTGGCCAATAGCATTGGCCAACGTGTAGACGGGGTGTTTGGGCTTCATTGATATGTATTGGAATGATGGCCCACAAGTTGGCGCGAGATCCATGTGGTGTCGGTTTTTTACAAAAGATCAAAGGATTGTTGGCAGAGTTTGGTCGCCGCGTCCACACGTTGGCCGCGAGTTTAGTTTGCTACAGGCTCCCAGAGTGATTACAGGCATCTGATTAAAATTTTATATTCACGCTTTGTAGGGTGGATGGCCCAATTACCAGCCTTTTTAGTGCCAATTTCAACTTTAAACATACTTACTACTTTAATTAGCACGATTCAATTATTTTTAAACATTTGTTTTAATCGATAAGCTATTTATAAAAAAAATAATGAACATTTATTTACAATCAGATTATTACGAGAACAATTTTAAAATGAAAAAAAAAATGAAGCACGTCGTTTATACGTGGTAGAACCATGCAGTTATATTAGAAGTATAGTTGTAGCACGAATGGGTCGGTTCGACCGGGGAAGGACCACGCTCTCACAGAATATCAATGTAAAATAGTAGCTTAATGATTGTGTGTTTCGTATAGTGAGTGTAGAGAACCAGAGACACTTTTTAAATGAAACGAAGCATTTCATCTTACTCCTCATGGGTGACAACGCATCTGCATTTTGATTCGTAATCGAGGATAGATGTAGATGTCTATGGGCCACAGCAACCACTTACCATCAGGTGAACTGTGTGCTCGTTTGTCACCCTATCCTATATAAAAAAGCGTCGATTTCTTATAATTTAATCGTGCAAGTTTTCGAATCATCATCATCATTACAGCTCTTCACAAGTCCACTACTGAACATCTTCCTCCAAAGAAAGTCGCAAAGCATGGTCCTAAGCCACTTTCCTTGTCATGAGTTTTTCATTTATGTTCAAAGTTATAATTAGTACCTATTATTAAGTCAGTGTTAATTATATTTATTGCTACTGTTTTCAAAAAATAATTAAATTACCAATAAATTATAAGGTGTTTTTTATATACATCAAATGTCTGATAGAAAAGCAAGTACATGTTTTGCTAAACTTTAAAAACAAAACCCAATTTTAAAACATAGACTTATCGATTATAACTCCTTTAACTTTAAAATAAGTTTAGTTCTAATTAATGGTATTTATTCCAGTTTCTGATTCATGTAAAGAATAAATAAAGCTAATCGTATATCTATTTACAGCCCATTAATATTCACTATTCTTTTATAATTATTTTATAAAAACGTTACCCCCCACACTTGGATTTTCTCCTGTATCGCGGAGGCAACTTACAAACATAAATTGCATAAGGACACACATCCAGACCCGAAACAATTATTTGTAGGATATACAAATACTTGTTCCGTGCGGGATTCAAACCCGCGACTCCTGGCACAGTCACTCATTGCCAAGCCAATGCGCCACGGAGCCGTCGTCTAAAATAAAATAAATTCGTCCGCACATAAACGACGTTAGACAATGCACCTTGCCTTCAATGCACCTTGCCTGAAATGCCTTCAAGCCACACCTCCGTGCCCGTCGTAGTGGGGAGCGTGAGGTTTTTTCGTTACGGAATTTCTGGATTCAGTCCCCGCGCTCAAGGCCCGCGATAGAAGCTATGCAATAGCTTAAAATAGTTTTTTTTATTTCATTATAATGATTCAGTCTTGAACCTTTCTTTTTCTTTACATGATTCAGTCATCTTTCAATAGGTCTTACTAAGTTTTAGAAATCTCATAAAGTATTTCAGAAGTACTTTTAATGCCGATATCCAAATTTTAGTCGTAAGTGCCATATTTATTGAAAAATTAATGACTTGATTTAAACTAACGTCACGTCACGTGAAGCATCAACGTTCCGGGAAGTCTGCAGTTTGCGATCATATCCTAGATGGCCTCAACCATTAAATCAGATTTGATAGACCACAAATCCTCGCGAAAGAACATCGATTCCTACCAAGGATGATACGTGAGGCTATTGAAATTAAAAAACATCCTAATTTCCTAATTAAGTGTCATATTCCTCTACAAGATGCAGGAGTGTACAAGCTTGATTGTGATTGTGGTCTCTCATATATAGGGCAAACAAAGAGATCTATTAGAACCCGCGTAAATGAACATATAGCTGACGTAAAGCATCAACGTTCCGGGAAGTCTGCAGTTTGCGATCATATCCTAGTTGGCCCCAACCATTACATCAGATTTGATAGACCACAAATCCTCGCGAAAGAACATCGATTCCTACTAAGGATGATACGTGAGGCTATTAAAATTTAAAAAACATCCTAATTTCAATAGAGAAGATGGCTGGGTACTACCACCTGCTTGGGATCCTATAATTAATAAAATTAAAACTAAGCCCAAGCATACCACTGCAAGACTTCAAAACACAGTTTATTTCATTCTGCGTAGATCGGACCAAAGACAATAATTAAAAAGCTGAAGGTACTCCGGGTTAACTTTGACATCGGGACGTCAGTCACCTCAGTCCCTCGTGACCATGGGAGCTGGAAAGCACCCGAAACGTCGGGTATTAAAAATAAAATAAATAAAACGCGATAAAATCCGTAAAAGTAGTTTTAATCAATGTATAGTGTTCGCGTAAATATAAGAAATCATTAAATTAATTACTTTATTTGAGCAAACAAACTTTAACAGCACTTGTACAGAAATAAAGATTCATTCATTCCTTTAAAAACCATAAAACCACTCAAGGGTCACTCCCGCTGATGTAGAGTTATAAATAACGTTTTTGTAAACAATACCCAATGCACCTTAATATGTGTCGACTGTCGAGTGACAAAGGCGCCGCGAGGTGCGCAGCGGTTATGTTACATTTCCAATAACCAATAACATTATTTCTCCAAACGGTAACAACATATTTCCTTTAACACAAATAATAGCTACGAAATAATAAAATTTAAAATAAATATATCTTTTCGTGAAATAAAAAAAATATTTTTTATATATATTTTTAGAACCCACTTCTTATGCATTATGCAAAAATATGCCACAATTAAAGCACCGATTCTGCACTTTTTTGTGCATCTTGTACTAGTTCATTAAAACATTTTTATACGTGGTAGAGCCATGCGGCAGTTATATTAGTAGTACAGTTGTACACACCGAATACCAGCGTGAAATAATAGCTTAATGCTTCAGTGTTTCGTATGGTGAGTGTGGAGAACCGGAGAGCCTTTTTTACTGGAAACGAGGCGTTCCATCTTAGTTCCCACGAGTGACACGCATCTGCATTTTGATTCGTAATCGAGGATAGATGTAGATATCTATGGGCCGCAGCAACCACCACAGGCGGACTGCGTGCTCATTTGTCACCCTATCCTATAGAAAAAAAACATACAAAATAAAGAGGTGTATTCATTTCAACGATGAGAGCCGTGTTGGCTCAGAAGAGCCGTGGTAGCTCAGATGGTTAGCTCTCGCTGTAAATTTCACAGTATACTAGCAAGCCGGGTTCGATCCCCGCTAGCAATAATGAAATTGTTAATTGCAATTTTAAGTGCTGATCTACCACGTGCTCGGCGGTGAAGAAAGACATTGTGAGGAAACCTGCATGTCTGTGAAATAAGAAAAAAAATATTTCGAAGACATGTGAAGTTCGCCAACACGCATTGGGGCAGCGCGACGGACACTTCTTTGCCCTAAAACCCTCTGAGAAATAAGGGGAGGCCTTTGCCCAGCTGTGGGACGTAAAAAGGCTGTAACTTAACTAACTTAAGTATTCATTTCGACGATGAGAGAGCCCTGGTAGCTCAGATGGTTAGCTCTCGCGTTAAATTTCACAGTACGCTAGCACACCGCGTTCGATCCCCGCTGACATCAATGAAATTATTAATTGCAATTTTAAGTGCTGATTTACCTCTTGCTCGGCGGTGAAGGAAAAGATCATGAGGAAGTTTTTGAATTACGAATTTTGCAAAATACATACAGATAAAATGTACATTAAAAAAACCAATATAAGAAATATGTGATTTAGGTGACCTTAAAAACCACAACCTGTTCATATTAAATAAAAAAAAATAAAAATTTGAAATATTAAAATAAAAATATTAAAAAGCATATGTAAATACTTTCTAATTTTCTGTTTTAATAAATTGTTTAAAAAATTCCGAAGTCTTGTGTTAACATACATGACATATCCAAATACCACATTCAATTTTTCATAAGTCATGTACTGAATACGTATATTACAATACATTCTTATGATCTACATTTATTGTCTTATGTTCTGGTGCATCTAATGAGTTGACAATGTGAAACACGGGATTCTCCTAAATTCACTCCACAATATTTGAACGTTTGACCTTGTGCCTTATTGATAATATGCCAGTCGTAGAGGAAACTGTAACCGTTTAAAACAGAATGGTAAATCATTTGAAATTAATTAAATTCGTGGTATAAAAACGGATTTTCCTTTTTCTTTGCCAGTTAGAATTACTGCCTCAATAATGTTGTTGAGAAGTTGTTTTATACATAATCTTGTACCGTTACATAAATTTGGCGAATTAAAATTTCGTAATAATATGACTGGTGATCCAATTTTTAGCTTCAATATTGCATGTATTAATAGGCATACCAGGCGGATTCGGTAAATTTAATAATTCTGTTGGGAAGTTGACACTTTCGTCTTGATTCATCATTGTGTCTATTGATTTATACAGTTTTTCATCTGGTGTCATATTCTGTATCCTTTAATTAATTTGGTGTACTACATGATTTTGCTCGCATATTTTCCGTTAATGATAATTTGTCAATACGATCCCAGAACGTCAATCGCTTCAAACATGAGATTTTTTTAATAACCTTGTCGAACTTAACTAACCAAACTCAAACACTCTCGATAATACGAAACGTGTTTCGCCTCTACACGAGGCATCCACGGTTAAAGTAGTCTCTGCGGTGGCTGAAGGCTACGTGAGCGGCGAGCCGAAACAGTTGCTGTTCATACAACTCGCTGATCAACGAGTTGTACAAATAGCAGGGTGTGGAGAGCGGAGAGGGTGCTAGCAGTGGCGGTGATGGGATTAGTGGTGACGATAGTGTCAGCCTCCGCAGAGTCTAATTCACCTGTGGATGCCTCGTGTTGAGGCGAAACACATGTTGTATGATCAAGGGTAGTTCCTAGTGTGGTGGCGCTGGTAATGGTGCTGCTAGAAGTGGTAGTGAAGGGGATAGTGCATGCAAGTGAGAGAGGGTGGCAGGTGCGTGCTCTTCAGACTGAGCAGGACACACCTTTGTATTATATTACGCGGATATCAGCAAATTAAGTTCTAACAACTTCAATGTACTGGGTTTCCGCAAAGGAACGCCTGATTCTTTTAATACCTTAGCAACTTATGTAATACGACTAAAATTGTTTTAAGTACGTGCAATTGTATGGTTGGGAACAACTGGGACTTGCATCCCAGCATGATCGTATGGTTGTACAGCAGCATAGTGAGGACTGAGTAAATAGTATTCAATGGACTGTCTGCTTAATGGCAACTCGAGCGATGTGATCATCGCCTGGAACAGCTCTTAATGCACTTCTGTGTCTAACCAGGAGGCGAAGGCGGGTTTGTGTAGGATTAAATCCCAGGGTGATCTGCGCTTCTCTGCTCAATTTCTGATCTGCTCGACTCAATTAAGGAAATACGGTTCTTACTTTTAATAAAAAGTATATAGTGGAACTACCCTCCCGAGAAGACTATCTGAATGGACAGGTTATCTGTGAGGTCGGTAACCTTATATGGTACACCGATGCATTAAAAATGGAATTCGACGTAGGCTTTGGAATTTATGGGGAATGTCCCAAATTTAAACTTAGTATGAACTAGCTGTTACCCGCGGCTTCGCCCGCATGGTCACTGAGAAATGAACTATCCATTGCTTTTTGAATTGAAAAAAACTGAGTTTTATAGATTTGTTAGAGATGCAGCCATTAAAAGGAAACTGAGCAAAATTGATTCGTCAGCCTATTTAAATGTTTTGAAACGCAGCGTATAGGAAAGCATGAAAATAGCCTGTTTATTCCATATGGAAATGGGATATTTTTTTTAATTAAAGGAAACTGAGCATAATTATCCGTCAGGGATGCAGTTTTCTGAATTGAAAGGAAACTGAGCCAAATAAAAGATCCGTCAGAGATGCAGCCTTTGGAGTTGTAAGGAAACTGAGCTTAATAGGTCCATCAGAGGTGCAGCATTTGGAATTGAAAAGAAACTGAGCTAAATAGGAAATTTAGAATTGAAAGGGAAGATCTGGGGGAATTCTGATTAATTGATTGTGGGAATTTTGGAAAAAAAAACACTATTTTAAGACGATACTGTACAGAATGTTATATGTTTTTCCATTCGGGGAAAGAATGTGGAGATTCTGATGGAGATTCTATTCTGTTTAGGGAATTTCTTTGTACATTTTCCTTCTTTCATACATGTCGATATTGAATTTCGTGCTCCACATGGACCGTGAATCATATTTCGGACGATGGTATAATACAATTCTTTATCTTGCTCAGGATCCGGAATCTCGGCGCTTATTAAGTCGTCTATTTGGCTGAGCCGCAACTTCTCTTTAAGCCATAGTTGAATGTGGGCATGCGGTAATCCTCTTTTTTTGCCATTCAATTGAATACATGAAGCAATGCACCTCTCCGAAAATTTTCCCTTTGTTAATTATATACATTAATTTTTGTACTTTTAATCTAAATACTCTAGCAACTAAATCGTGTCTGTCAGTACATTTTTGGCTCGGCATTAGCTCCTCGGTTACTTCTTTCCATGTGGGATTGCAAGTAAAAGTAACAAAAAGATCAGGTCTTCCGTAAGTTCGCACATAGGCGAATGCGTCTTGTTTCAGTTCAGAATTACCATTTTACCTAAAGGGGAGTGCCCACTCTTCATAGACACTTCGGCCATGAGTGCCCACATATAAAAGCATATAGATATGATAATATGCAATTAAAACAATGAAATGGTAAAGGAATTGCTTAAAAAAATCGGGGTTTTGAAAATATAGAAGTTTTTATTTTCACAAATGCAGTTTTTTTAACAACTATTTTTATCGCTTTTATCGCGTTTATTACTTTGATTTTTAATTCCAGACGTTTCGGGTGCTTTCCAGCACCCATGGTTACGGCAGACTGAGGTGACTGACGATGTCAACCCAATGTCAGTGTTAACCCGGAGTACCTTCAGATTTTTAATTTTTATTTATGGTCCGATCTACAGAATGAACTTGTGTCTTGAAGTCTTGTAGTGGTATTGAAGTGTAAGAATAATATGTATGCTCCTTTAGTTTAGTAAGTAAGTACGCTACTTTATAACCGTATGTATGCTGAGTTTGCACTATACCTTATATGCATTATTTTAGATTATTACCAGCGCATTCATTAAATAGTACGTAACTAATGTAGTCGTTTCCTTGAATAACACCCATTAGGAACCCCAACATTACATGGCGACCCTGCCAGGATGACTCTGCCAAGGGGATTGTTAGTTTTAGTATAGTTAACATAACTACTTAATAATATATTATAATGTGTCGGTCAACTGTGGAAAAAGAAGAGGTTTTCCTCAGCCAAAACGCGGCTGGAGGCAACAATGACGCCACGTTGAAAGAGATCGGAGGTCACGTGGAGCTATGGATTTAGGCTTAGCATTGTGACCTATATTGTTCTGCCCATTATTGGACTCGTAGCAGTTTATGTGGACCTGCGGATGTACAGGAGCTGCCACCGCACATGGATCCAGCAGGAAATTGGGATGAGTACCATGCAGAGAATCAGATCATCCATCAGAGGGCGCACAGAAGGTAACCAGAATCAGTAATTAAAGTGAATGCATAGTGTAAGTGAAAATAAGTGTTGTGGGTTGTTAATTTTTTCGTAAAAATAATAAATAGCAGTGAGTGAGCCAGTTATGCGGAATCATATTTCATAACGCTATAATTCTAAAGGTGCTAAAACCGCGCGCGGACATTCAGTAATAAGACACCGAACGGAAACAAAAGGCAACGTCGGACTTTTTTCTTCGCATTTATGTAGAATGTGTTACATTTGTGCAATTCTATTATTAGATTAAGAATATTATGATTGATATTTTGGAACAAAATTATGTCTGTTTAGTAGAAATACGTAATTATTTAGTAAAAAAAAAGGACAAACTAGATATAAGGGTAATATTATTTCAACTAAGTTAGATCAAGCAAAAAAAGCATATGAAAACTGTTGTAAAATATATTTACTTATTGAAAAAAGTAAAGATATTAATTTGAAATCGGCAATAGATGTTTATCAGAAAATAAAACAAAAGTACGAGGAAATAGAAAAATTGTGTACTTTTCCCGTTACAGTAGATTTAGGCAAAATGGATTTTGACATAAAGGTGGCGTGTAGTTTGATTCCAGTAATGGACGGTGTAGAGGCCACTACTAGGCGCCTAATAGACTCAGTGGAGATGTATGCTGACATGCTGGCCAACCCAGGTAAAGTATTATTAATTACTTTTGTTTTGAAAAGTCGGTTGAATGAAAATGCAAAATTACGAATTGCAAGCTCATACAAAACTATCCAAGAATTAATTGATGATATGAGGAAATATCTTTTACCCAAAAAATCATTTATGGCTATACAGACGAAGCTACAGAATATTCAACAAGGCTCGAGATCCATTGAGGATTATGGTACGGAGGTAGAAAAGTTATTTGCAGAGCTGACAATTACTCAGGCAGATGGAAAAGAGGAAGTATTCTCGATTTTAAAACCAATCAATGAAAGTTTTGCCATAAAACGTTTTTCAGATGGCCTGCGTAGCACAAAAATGAGCACCATCATCTCAGCACGCGGCTTCAGCAGCTTGAAAGATGCCATACAAGCAGCAAAAGACGAGGAGTGCACGTCTTTCCAACCACCAGGTAACATTTTGTATGCATCTAAAAATGGACACCACTCGGCACACAATATTAGACGTTCTCAAGGTCAAAGAGGAATTTACTGTAGTCAATATGGTAACAATTACCATCGTGGGCATAAATTTAATAACCACTACAATCAAGGATAAGGTTCTAGCGGAAATTCTAGAGCAAATTATCGTCATTCATATAATAATCAACGAGGAAATAGAGGCTCTAGATATGTTAGGAACCGTGGACGAGGTCAAAACTCATTTCCAGTAGAAAAAGTAGCTGACACTCATGAATGCGATAAAGACGACAATGCAGGTACATCGAATCAGTTTTTTCGATCCTAAGCATTTTATATTATCATTACAAGGTGATGCGAAATATGTTACTTTTTATATTAAAAACATTAAATACTATTGGCTTATTGATACGGGTGCAACATTGTCAATTATTAAAAATGAAGTACTGCCAAAAGATATCATTGTTAATAGAGATAATACTATAATAAATGGAATAGGTGGTCAGCGACGATCTCAAGGTTCTGTAAATTTAATATTAAAATACGAAAATGCCACGTTTCAGCATAATGTTCTTGTTTTTGATTCGCTACCACTAAAAGCAGACGGAATCATAGGCTTAGACTTTTTAGAAAAATTTAGTGCGAATATTGATTTAGGTTCAAATAATTTAACACTTTTTAACAGTAATAAACAACATTATCTACATTTTGTTGATGAACATGATAGGATGAAAAATTCTATGATTATTCCAGCACGCTCGGAATCAATTCATTTTATTATTGTGAATGAGGATGTAACTGGAGAAGTAGTAGTATGCAGTAAAGAGTTAACGAAGGATGTATTTATAGCAAACGCAATAACTACAGTTAGTAATAGTAGAATTCCAGTTAAAATACTTAATGTTAGTGACAAGGAAGTAAACTTGCCATTTTTCACACCAGATTTGAAAAGTTTGTATAATTATAATATTTGTCAATTTAATAAGACCAATATTGACGTTACCAGGGTTAAAACTTTGCTATCTGAATTAAATTTAAATTATTTAGACGGAGAAGAGAAACAATCAATTGAAGCAATTTGTGCAAAATATTCTGACATTTTTCATTTAGAAGGAGATAAGTTAACAACAACTAATATTTATGAGCAATCTATTGTTTTAAAACAAAACTCTACTCCAGTTTACGTCAAGTCTTATAGGTTACCACAGACACTAAAACCAGAAATAACTAAGCAAGTTGAGAATATGTTAGAAAATGATATAATCGAAGAGTCAAATAGTAAATGGTCCAGTCCAATATTATTAGTACCTAAGAAAAGTAGCAAAGGTAATGAGAAAAAAAGGCGTTTAGTTGTAGATTACAGAAAATTGAACGAGGTTATTTGTGACGACAAATTTCCTCTACCAAATATTAATGAAATTTTAGATACGCTTACTGGAGCCATTTATTTTACTCATCTTGACCTTCACCAAGGTTACTATCAGGTAAGTTTAGAGCCTAGTAGTCGTAAATTAACAGCTTTCACTACAAATACTGGTCAATATTGCATGAAGCGTTTACCAATGGGTTTAAAGATCAGCCCTAATGCCTTTAGTCATATGATGTCTGTAGCGATGTCTGGTTTAACTTACGATAAATGTTTAGTATATCAGGACGATCTCATTGTATTTGGAAGAAATCTGTCTTCCCATAACAAAAATTTAATAACTGTCATGGAGAGATTGAGAAAAGTAAATTTAAAACTAAATCCTCAGAAATGTGAATTTTTAAAGAAAGAAATTCTTTATTTAGGACATTTGGTTACAGAAAAAGGTGTTTTACCAGATCCAGAAAAAATAAAGGTATTACGAAATTATCCTACTCCCAAAAATGCAGATGAAGTAAAACGGTTTGTAGCATTCTGCAACTATTATCGTAAATTTATAAGATTTTCGGATATAGCAATACCTTTGAATAAGTTAAGTAGGAAAAATGAACCATTTATTTGGTCTGATGAATGTCAAAACGCTTTTGAATTTTTAAGAAATGCTTTAATATCATCACCAATGTTACAGTATCCCGATTTGTCCGAAAATCATGAATTTATTTTACAAACAGACGCCTCGGGTACTGCTATTGGTTCTGTATTATGTAGTAAAGATCTCAGACCAGTTGCATATGCCAGTAGACCCTTGAATAAAGCAGAAAGAAACTATCCAACTATTCAAAAAGAACTTTTGGCAATAGTGTGGACCACACTATTGCCAAAAGTTCTTTTTATTAAGTATTTCAGACCATACTTGTATGGAAACAAATTCACCATAATGACCGATCACAAACCATTAATATATCTTTTTTGGTATGAAAGATCCGTCAAGTAGATTACTTAAATTTCGATTAACTTTAGAAGAATATAAGTTTAAAATAGTCTATGTGAAAGGAAGAGACAATGTTGTGGCAGATGCTTTATCGAGAGTTTGTATAACGTCTAATGAACTTAAAAGTATGAATGAACAAGTAATGGCTGTAATGACCAGAGCGCAAAAGAAAAAGCTGAATGAGTTAAGTAAGAGTAAGAATGACGATGAAAAGAAGGATCTTAATAAATCCATTAACAATTGGCCTGATCAACCAAGAGTTGTGGATATATTAAGAAAACCGCGTGATTCAGTAGAAATGTGTTTGATTGAAGGCAACAAATTAAAACAAATTAGAGATAATGGCTTGATAACTGAAGAATTTGAATGTTTTACATTTATAGAGGGTAAAAAGACACTATACATTAATCTTGATTTCAAAGCGCATTTCTCGCGAGCCGAATTTGTGCAGAAATTAAGCAATTTTTGTGAAAAGATACGTATCAATGAAGTGTGTATAATTAAAAATAATGATAATATAAAATTTATCGAAAGTGTTTGTGATGAAATAACAACACTTAGTAATTGGTCCGGACCGCGAATATGCATATTACGAGGCGTAAAAAAGAATAGATGACGACAACGAAAGGACACTTATTATGAATGACTTTCATTTACTGCCATCCAGCGGTCATGCTGGAGTGCGCAGAGTGATAAATACAATCAAAAGTCGATACTATTGGCCAAGTATCGACAAGGATGTCCAGGAATTTGGTAAAAAGTGTACAAAATGTCAGAAACATAAATATTTTCGTAACATAAAAGAACCGATGGAAATTACCACAACAGCTTCCTCGGCTTTTGAAAAGATATACTTAGATGTAGTGGGACCCTTAGATAGAGACGAAAATGGTAATTGTTATATATTGACTATGCAATGCGAGTTAACAAAATTTGTACAAGCTATTCCTTTGAAAAACAAAGAAACAGTGTCCATTGCAGATGCATTTGTTAGACAGTTCATATTAAGATTTGGTATTCCGACGACAATAGCTACAGATCGAGGAACAGAATTTATTTCTGCAACCATGGAACAGGTTTGTAAAATACTTAATATAGAAAAATTATCTTCTACAGCCTATCACCATCAGTCCATTGGAGCTCTTGAAAATGCTCACAAAACTTTGGGTGCATTTTTAAGGATCCAGTGTGACAATCATACGGATACATGGAGCTATTGGTTACCATTTTGGTGCTTCAGTTTTAACAACACAGTCCATTCAGAAACAAATTACACGCCATATGAACTTGTTTTTGGAAAACTTTGTCAAATAGCCGATAGCATAAGTAATACCGTTATCCATTACAATTAAAATACAGGTTACAATTAGCTCATGAAGATGCAAAGAAAAATTTGTTGATTAATAAGCATAAACGGAAAGAAATATATGATGTCTGTCAATTCTGCAAAATATGAGAAAAATGATTTGGTAGTAAAAAATGAAGCACGTAGTAAATTAGATGCAATATTTAAAGGTCCCTATACAGTTATGGAAGATTTAGGTTGTAACGTAAAAATAATTAAAAATAATAAAATTGAATTGGTACATAAGAATAGGACTAGGCCTTTTTGTCAATAGATTTGAATGTAAGATTTAATTTTAGATAACATTGCAATGTATAATGATAAGGATAAACGTATGTACCATTTTATTTGTAATAAGTAACTTATGTCTATTAAACACTATTATTTTAAAAGATGATACTTCAAGTAAATATCTAGTAAAAATTATGTAAAAAAAAAAGAATGTACCTAATTCTCTTTTTTTTCTATGTCCTCGGGAGGTGAAGTGTAAGAATAATATGTATGCTCCTTTAGTTTAGTAAGTAAGTACACTACTTTATAACCGTATGTATGCTGAGTTTGCACTATACCTTATATGCATTATTTTAGATTATTACCAGCGCATTCATTAAATAGTACGTAACTTATGTAGTCGTTTCCTTGAATAACACCCATTAGGAACCCCAACATTACAGTATGCTTGGGTTTAATTTTAATTTCATTAATTACAGGGTCCTAAGCAGGTGGTAGGAGGACAGAGCCTCCTTCTCTATTGAAAAAAGAATTTTTTTATTTCAATAGTCTCATGTATCGTCCTTTGTTTTCAGAGGATTTGTGGTCTATCAAATCTTTTTTTGATGTCTATCTGGTTGGGGCCGTCCAGGACATGATCACAAACTGCAAACTTCCCTGAACTTTGATGCTTCACGTCAGTTCGCTTCAAGATGTAGCCAATCTTGTCTGTGACACCCCTGACAAATGCTAGTACTCCACATGCTTGACTGTGGCCGGCTTCACTCGGTCACTGTGACGTAAGCGCGGGCCCGAAGCTTGTTGACGTGCAGAACCTGCTTGACTTGCTGAAGCTCGACGGCCAGATGTTTGCTGCCACAGATCCCTTGTGCTCTCTGTAACAAAGATTTGCTCACAGTAACTAACTGTGAAGGATGATGGTGAGATTCATTGTTTTCTATACACAGTGTGACCTATGGTGTTGTTAGAATTTTGGATGACTAACGCATCTAGGAAGGCTAAGGAATTATTTGCCTCTAATTTATACATCAATACATCATTCAGGAACTGAGCAGGAAGCAAAATATTAGTCTGATGCTGTGCCCAACCCAAATACCATATTACTGTCATAACATGGGCACAGCATCCAACAGTTCGACAGCCGACAGTATTTTTTAATTGCACTTCTACTAGAAAGAAAGAAAGAAAGAAAGAAAAAATATTTATTTTTGACACACACAAGGCCATTGCCACTAATTAAAATGTATATAAAATACACTTTACAACTAATGGTGATGACTTGCAATTCTAGCCCTAAGTAAAGATCAGCTAGGACTTAAGTTTATTCCTTCCATAATGCTGCTCCTCTGGTTATCACAGAGTTCTATCCGGTAGCAACCATTAAATCTTATATGCTCACCATAATAGTCGCGAGCTTGCTTTAATTGGTATGTGACACAAGCAATTAATATTAAGTCGCTGTAAGTTAAAACATGAAATTCCCTAACATTTTAAAGTCTAAATTTATATTTCTAAAGTCTGCCTGCCCTAGCTCTATTTAGATTGTTTTCCCTAGCATACTCAGACAAATCATTATTTGTCTCCATATTTTGGTAAACTATTTCAAGTATTTGAGCCGCATCATCCCTGTCCCTTATTTTTGTGTAGAATTTATTAATTATAGCAGCAGCCACAGCAGTCTATCACCAAATGTGTAGAAGTCCTGTTAAAGTAATTTTGATGAAATATTTTAAACTCAGTTTTAAAAATGCCATTCACTACCTCTACTACCCATATCGACACATAGTCACGGCTCTGGATTTATTAGCATATCTTGTCATTAACTGAGATTCACCATCTGCTGGAAACATTGCTGCGACCCTTAGACATCCACATCTATCCTCGATTACAAATCAAAATGCAGATGCGTTGTCACCCGTGAGGACTAAGATCATTTTCTCGTTTCCAGTAAGGCTACTATTTCACGCTGGTATTCTGTGAGAGCGTGGTCCTTCCCCGGTCGAACCGACCCATTCATGCTACAACTGTACTTCTAATATAACTGCAGCATGGCTCTACCATGTATAACACACATACATAGTAATTGTCACTATGTATGTTTGTTATCGCAAAATGTAGTTAATCACAAAAGAGACATACTCGCAATGCTGATGGAACTGTTACAACCAGGTAAAAAACATTGTGCTTTTAAATAATTGGTTAGCAGTACACTGTGTGATGTATGATCTAAGCTTTGTTGTTCTGGGTGTAATACATTACTCACTTCAGATTGCAACGAGGACGGACTAGATGATTCAGATGGTTCCCGTTCTGCAGTTGAATGTGATGCTGTTCTATCAGTTCATTGCCAGCAATTATGATATACACGGCATGACAACGGCAACTGAAATAATGTAAAATACAAAAAATGAAGTCAAAGTGAAAAAATAAAAATAAAATTGATTTGTTTATTTCAAACTCAAATATAAATAAAATATTTATCAAGTTAAATGTTACTGCACAAGGACAGATTTAATGCCCTATATTATTTAATAATTAAGACCTGACAGACTACCAGCGGTCCAAAAACAATGAAAAATCAACTGTGTCCTTTCTGGTATGTTTGTCAGATATAGCTAGTGCAGATGTGAAAAATAAAACAAGTTCTTGAGTTGATATACAATCAGTGTAAAAACATGTATAATTATCAGATATGAGGATCACATTTAATAAATTGAAAAATGTTAAACATTTACCTCACGTGGCGCAAATTGTTCCTCACGTGGAGAATCGAACCCAAACAATATGTGTGATCTTATTCTCATAAGTGTCAGTGCCACAGCTGATGTATACATGTTCAAGACGATCTATTGGTGCATTTTGCGAGTGGCACACTACACGTTCACTGTATTCGAAACTTGAACCTAATAAAGAAGATACAATTATTATATTGATATTATTCAAGTAAACTCAGTTATAAAGCATTTCTTAGAGGAAGACATGCCACATCGTGATATGTACCAACTATTTACTTGCTGTGTTCGAACCAATTGTTGAGAGATCAACAATTGCATTTTCCAACAAAATAAAATAACACGATAACACGCAATTGAATTCTTGTGACATAACAGTGATCAGTGACAGGAGCCTAACTGTCAGATTCGATGTTGCCACTTAACTGTCATAAAATCTATGAAATGATATCGATTTTTATTCGATTAATAATATCATAAAAAGAATAATCTTTGACCCGTTTTAAGTTCTGCACACTTTTTAAAATATAATTTCCTTTATTTATTGAAATTCTATTTCACATTTATTTTTAGGAACAGTTAGCTTGTGCTGTATTGTTTTATTATGCTTTAGAGAATTCGTGGTAAATCAGCTAGAAATTAACTTCTTGAATTATCATAACTTGATTCCATTTTAAATGTTATGTTAAGAACAGATAAGAATAACAGTTAACTTGTGCAGTAGCGTTTTGTTATACTCTAAAGAATTTTTGGTAAATCAGCCAGTAATTCGCTTATTTAATTATCATAACTATAAACGTGAAGGTTGTCAATGAATTCAACCGAGCCTATAACAACGGTTGTTTTAGTTTTTAACGGTTGACTACCGCTTTTGATGACTTGAAATGGATAAAAACACATTTTGTGCAATAAGTTTTTTCTCTTTGGTAATGAATAAACCACAGAAACCTCTATAATGTATAATAGTCCTTTTTTTAGATACAAGTAGCACATTTTAAAGAACCGCAAAAACAACTTTGTTATTTATACAAACACTATGAAAAACAAAATAATTTGAATAATAAAAATAATTTGTTGCTGGCGATAATGATAGTGGTATTTTGACTCGATTTAAAATATATGCTTGTTACTACAGAACTCTTCATGGGCCTGCGAGTCCGACTCACACTGAACCACTTTTTTTCAACTTTTAGTTTTATTTTAATAAATCGTTTTTTCGTTTAAGCGGAGCTCTTTTACTTTAGATTTATTACCTCTTTATCTATAACAATCAATCTGAGTAAGTAAAGTGTGTAAATACGATTCTTAAATTGTAAAAATAATAATTGGATTTGAACATCTTAGGTAGGTATTTACTTTTATTTATTTAGAAAATATTAATCTCACAATTAATTATTGTAATAATATAAATTTATCACACAGCTAACCCTCATTAACAATGTAATGGTGAAAGAATTTTCAAAATCGGTCTAGTAATTTTTGAGATTAGCCAAAAAACGTATTCATTGAAAGTAGCGCCCTCTATAATAAAATTAACCCTATATTAGATATCTAAAATTATACATAACAATCTAGTGGTGAAAGAATTCTCAAAGTTGGACAAATACTTTACGAGTTTATCGAAAAAAATATTCTTTGATAGTAGCGCCCTCAATAATAAATTGCATCCTACGTTTTTAAGCACCATAGCAAAAAAACGATTTAACATAGCCTAACCCGCACACACAGTAAAAACATAACCATCCTTTTTCATCTGTAGTCGGATAAACAACTGGTTAATAACGGTTGCGTATCGGCTGATTTGGATAAATATCCATTGTCAACGGTTATTTTAAACCTATATCATAACATCGTAATAATTATCGAAAAATTATATAAGCATTGTAATAATGACACCATAAGTAATCGATCGAAAAGGGGAATCGATTTTTTAATGATTTTTGTGATTGGCAACATTTTTTATTTTATTCAAAAACTAATGAATTACGTATTTACCTAATTTTATTTATTATATTTTCGGTACTTTTAATTTGTGCAAAAATATTCCCATTGTTTTAGGATAATAAATGAATACCGCGATTAATAACCATAAATAAAGATATATTTTTTTAACAAATGACCATTATTGGGCGTTCTGAAAATGGGCAATGCCCTTTGTGGGGCTTACACTGGCGTCGCTAGAAACTGCATCTTGTAAATGTATATAATTCTCCACGCGCAGCTTTTTTTGATTTAAAGATATATAACGGAGACGTTCACTTTCTACCTTCACATACATGTCTACCAAAAATTTATGAAATAAATGCCTACACCGGGCTAAGAGGTTAAAATCATTTTCTCGCAACATCATAATATGATACGCATAAAAATCCATACATGATACTTTTTTGTTCGGAGTAGGCTCCTTTGTGACCGGGTTAATGGATAGAATTTGAAAATGATAACCCTCTTGTCCTTTGCAATAAATCAATGGGTATTGCAGAGCGTCATAAAACTTGTGTGTATCAGCTACCCGTTGCAACGTATTATCACGTGCTCGCAAGACAATGTCTCGTGAAGAAAATTGATCACCACTAATTACGGCTGCTATTTCGATTATCAAAGGTGCATTGTAGCGCCTTTCATGCTCTCCTCGAGGGGTACGATCTGCGTGAATGACGACTTTATAATCCTCTTTAGGTAGGTTTTCTAAAGCAGTTTTAAATGTTTTGAATAAAATGTTACGTTCATGCAAGAATCTTTGAATTTTGAACACTGTGTCTCTCAACTCCCTGGATAAATTGGCAGCGACGGTCTACCTCAATTTCTTCGTCACCCATAAAATATACTTGTAAAAATTTATGCTGTTCGTTTTTAGCTGGAAAAAGTGAACCTATTCTATGATAAATTTGCCCCTGCACCGTAAATGTAGGCGAAAATCCCAGCCGTATTATTTCCCGTCAACTCCGAAGGACGTCATTTGAAAGTATGAGTTATATTTCCGGATCCTGTTTAAAAAGCGCCGTGACTCATTAGCATCATATAAAAAGAGAGTTTTCAAAGGTTCCCCAAGTAACGGAAGAGACACTTTGCCATTGAAACAGCACATGCCGGTCTCATCTTTTCGTTTTAAAGCGATGCAAATTCGACACGCCTTGTCCATCAGTCCGATAACAACTCACCTGTGATTTTTATAATCACTCAACGGATCATAATTGAATGCTGCGTCATTAAAAACCGACCAATTGTTTCTTTGAAAATTTTGTCGACATTCAGCCTGGAGTTGTGCATTTGCATCTCTTTGCGCCTGTGTCTGTTCTGGTGTTTCAGATGCCCTTATAGTAGATTGACGTTCAGCTTGCTCAATGAGTCTCTGTTGAGTTTCTTCAGGTGTTTCCGCGGCTCTTAAGGCGGCCTGACGTTCCGCTTGTTCGAATAGCCTTTGCTGACTTTGAGCAGGTGTTTCAGTAGCTCTTAAAGTAGATTGACGCTCTGCCTGTTCAAGACGCCTTTGCTGACTTTGATCAGGTGTTTCAGTAGCTCTTAAAGAAGCCTGAAGCTCTGAATGTTCAAGACGCCTTTGCTGACGTTGAGAAGGTGTCCCAGATGCTCTAAAAGCAGCCTGACGCTCTGCTTGTTCTTGCCTTCTCAGTTCAGCATCTTCTAAAGATTTTAGCGATCGAGCTAATCTTTTCGCTTGTCTTTGAGTAACAAAAAACCTATTTATTAAAAAGCGTTAAAAACCTGAAAGGAATTAAATTTCCTTTTAAATATTTTTTAAAAGCAAATCCAAAATATCTAAAAGGAATAAATATTCCTTTTAAATATTTTTTAAAATCAAAACAACAAAACCAATTCAAGACACAACACGAATTCGAAAACGATAGCCAAAAAAATCGAATCAACTTCAACGAAATCACAAAACAAATCGCAGAAAACCGAAATCGAAAGCAGTAGTCAATATAAATATAACCAACGAAAAAAGAAGTAAGTGTATAGGTACCGTATACACTAACTATACTATTAATATTCCTTTGAAATATTGTTAAACAACCTAAAACAACGAAAACCAATTCACGATTCTAAATAAACAAAATCCAAAATCAAAGCCAGGGTCTAAATACGTATAAAGGAATACAAACCAAATCAACAAAACCGATCCAAGAAAATACACAAATCCGAAAATGAAAGTCAATATAAATCCATTCAACCTTAACCAAATAACAAACAACCGAAATCGAAAGCAGGTAGTCGAATAAGCTACGAAATAGAAACAATTTAAGCGTATAGGTATCGTATCCACTATAAGTTACCGGCTCAACGGCGGGAGTTAAGTACATGTCAGGAAACATTTCGTTACCGCGTTTTAAAAACCTAGTAACGACATCTAGCGGGATCAATTTAAACTATGTATACGTTAGTTAATAAGAACTCAAAAAATATTATTCTTATGATTTTGCACAATTTTTCTTATTGTAATACCGATTCATTCATAACCACATATAAGAACTCTATTCATTTCCGTTCAATAAATATTACTTAAATTGTAATAAGGAAGTTCTTCACATCAGCTATATGTTCTTTAACGCGGGTTTTAATTGATCTTTTAGTTTGTCGTATGTAGGAGAGACCACATTCACATTCAAGCTTGTACACTCCTGCATCTTGCAGAGGGACATTACACTTGACTGATGGTAAAAACTGACCAATCTTCTTCAGCGGCTTGAAGTATGTTTTGATGGAAGCGCGCTTCAAGATGTAGCCAATCTTGTCAGTGACTCCTCTAACATACGGCAGTACAGCAGGTACACGCTCGACTGTGGCCGGCTTCACTCGTTCACTGTGACGTAGGTGCGGGACCCGAAGCTTGGATTGAGAATCATCATCAAGGGATTGAGAATCTAAGATTAGTTAGGAAGGCTATAAGGATATCATGGTCGACTGTGTTAAAAGCATTTGAAAAGTCAACAAGCACTACCACCGTAAGCCTTTGCTCATCCATTCCCATTCTAATATCATCTGTAACTTTTATCAATGCAGTGGTAGTACTGTGACCTGCACGAAAACCTGACTGATATTTATTCAGCAGATTGTGTTTGGTTATGAACATAGAGATTTGCTTGTGAACACAGACTTCCAGAACTTTAGATAGGTATGGTAATATTGAAATTGGTCGGAAATGGGTAGGTAATGAGGGATTAGGTATTTTAGGAAGTGGTCGCACAAATGCTTTTTTCCACTGTGTAGGATATTGACCTGAATCAAGGGAATAGTTTATGATATGTGTGATTGCAGGCAAAAGGCACTCAAGGATCATGGATACCATAACCTTACTAACCTCATCGCAACCCACAACTTTGGATTTAATAGCTAGTACAGATTTCTGTATCTCATCCTCAGTCACAGGTAAGAAGTGAAAAAAAGGAATAGGAGGAGATGGCATGAATTGAATGGAAGCTATTGTCGTAGAACGAACTGTGGGATCCAAAGGAGAAGTAGAAATAAAGTGATGATTTATTTCATCCAGAGTGATTGATGGACCACGGTCAGATGGAAAGGCCTTACTAATACCTAGTGTTTTAAAAAATTTCCACACATCGGCGGTTGAAGAGTTTGCAATATTACTATGGATATAACGGCGTTTAGCATTTCGTACCATCTGATTGCATCTGTTTCTTAGCACTCTGTAGCGATCCCAGCTGTCCTGTGTACGATGCTTCTTAAATTTCACAAATGCGAATGATCTCGCCTAGTCATTGCCAGCCTTACGGCCTCAGTCATCCACGGGGCTGGTGAACGCTTCACTCTTACTTGATGTTTGGGAGCGTGTTTGTTGTACAGACCAAGAACTGTATTATTAAGGATTGAGACTTTATCGTCAATACAAGTTGATTTAAATAAACAGGTTAAGTCAATACGATAGGCGTCACTTTTAAGTTTATCAAAATCCATTCTAGAGAAATTACGAATGTATAGTACGACGGGATTGAATTTAGGAGAAATCAGCTTATATGATATATAAATAAGATCATGTCGTGAAAAAGCAGGAGCCGATAGTTGTCCGTGCTTAATGACATAATCGGGAGAAGCCGTAACAATATGATCAATCCATGAGTCATCAGTGTCAATGTTGTGGTGAGTTGCCGCTAAGGGGAGAATTTGGAGATCGACTGACTCTATGATTGACCGAAATTTTTGAGAACGAGAAGAATTTCTCAACAAATCAGTATTGAAATTACCCATTATTATGCAGTGCATGTACTCAGATAAAGTGGAAATGAGGGCGCTTTCAAGAGCGTCGAAAAAATTAACAGTAGGTGGACAGTATACTACCCCAAGAATTGCCTTTACACCTTTGATATCAATTTCCAGAAACAGAAACTCCGATGAGGCAGAATACGCAGATGGAGAAGCTAAAATTATTTTATAAGGGATGTTTGCTGTAAGGTATATGGCAACACCACCTCCTCCTTTTTCAATCCAGTCGTTACGCACAAGAACAAAATCATTTAGAGGATATAAGCTGGATATTAATGATGGCTTTAGCCAACTTTCTGATACTAAGATTGCATGAACACAATCTGTAGAAAAAACTTCTTCAAAATAAAAATAATGACTTGGAATGCTTTGAGCATTGACATGACATATATTAAGCAAGTTTTTACAAGGAGTAAATAAATTGATCAGCTCATCGCGGAGGGAGGGCATACTATCACTACCATCACAAGACTCGAACGAGATATCTGAATTATGGGCAGAATAATAAGATTCATCATCCGACATATCTAACATTAATAATAGAGGTATAAGAATAATAAATTTTAAATAAATAAAAAAAATATATAATATAATAATATGTTATTAGATAATATAATAATATGTTATTATTGTTAGACTAACTACAAAATACGACTCAATACACATTATACATCACCCAACAGTTAACTGATTGCAAAGGAATATCTATAGTTTACAATGATAACAAGAATTAAAAAAAAACAATTAACACTAAACTACTTGATCAAAGCATAATAAGACAAAGTTTACTGTTAGTTAATCACTAAGTTAGTCACTTAATTAAAAAGATAACTTAGTGGATACTATTTGACAAAAAAAATCACAAAAAAAAACAGTAATGCAAAAAGAACATATTTTTAACAGTGTGATACAAAAGAAATTAAATTTTGCTAACATAGCAGCAAGAAGGTACCACACAAAAACAAAAAAAAAAACAAAGGAATACGATTAATTTTCGAAATAGAAGATTAGACTATCTGTAAAGTATTTTTATATAATGAATAAAAAAATATGAAAGTAAGAAAAAAAACTTAAAAATTTAACAAGAAAAATCATGTGATTTAAAAAATTATCAATTTAATATAATAAAATGAATGTATTCATGAATAAATATTCGACAAACTCTCCCAGCGAAGCGGGTTTTCACAGCCATTGTACACATTTTACCAGATACCTCACTTCAAATGCTTTTTTCAAATAACTTTTTCTAATACATTTGTATTGACAGATATTACAGGAAAAAGGTTTTTCACCGGTGTGTATTTTCATATGTTTTTGCAAATCACTTTTTGTAATACACCTCAATTCACAGATAACATAAACATAAACACTCACGCCTGTCATCCAGAGGGGTAGGCAGAGACTACAGACTTCCATTTAGCACGACATACCTTTCTCGCCTCTTCCACATCCATATACCTACGCATAAATGCTCGTCGGTTAAGGGTACTCTTAATTTGGCCCATTTTTAGTATATCGCCAATTTGGTCTACAAACTTCCGCCGAGGACGTCCCTTTCCGACTCTTCCATTCACTTCTGCAACATATATTTGCTTTATCAGTCTTTCCGCATTCATTCTTTCTACATGACCAAGCCACCGAAGTATTCCTTTCTTAATCCTGGTCACCGCATCATCTTGCAAACCACACTCTTCTTTTATTACACAGTTTCTCACCCTGTCACTCAGATTCAGCCCTAACATACTCCTTAGCGACCGCATTTCTACTGCATTTATTCTACTCTCGTGCTTCTTCTGCCACACCCAACTTTCACTACCATACGTTAAAGTAGGGACTAATACAGCACTGTGAACTGCCATATGTGCCTTTTTTGACACATTCTGACTTTTCACAATAGAGTGTAGAGCCCCATTTACTTTATTTCCTGCATTCACTCGTCGTTCAATATCCTTATCATATCTCCCATCCCTGCTGAATACACATCCCAAATATACGAACTCATCCACTTGCTCAATTAACTCTCCTTCTATTCTTATTTCACATACCGTCTTGCTTTCATCTCTTTCAAAAACCATCACTTTCGTCTTACTTGCGTTCACTTTCATTCCCCTTTCTTTTAATGACCTGTTCATTAATGTAACCATCATTTGCAACTCGGCCGCCGACGACGCAAGTATGACTTGATCATCGGCGTACAAAAGGCATTTGATGGTTAACTCACCCATTCTTAACCCGCATTCTTCAACTTTCAAATTTTTCAAAGGGAAGCTACGCAGCCCTGTCTGACACCTTTATGGATGCCAAACCAGTCCGAGTAGACCCCGTTGATTCTAACACAAGCACTCGAGTCCCTATACAGAGACTTTAATGCCTGTATCAAACCAGCGCTCAACCTAAATGCGTTCAGCGTTTGCCATAACACATCCCTGTCCACTCTGTCATAAGCCTTTTCCAAGTCCATGAACGCACAAAAAACTTTTTGGTTTTTCGCCAAAAACTTCTCCGCGATCATGCGCATGGAAAAGACTTGATCTGTACACCCCATTCCCTTTCTAAATCCCGCTTGCACATCCCAAATTTTTTCATCAGTTTCTTTCATAACTCTTTCAATTAGTACCTTAGCATACAGTTTTCCCACAATGCTAAGAAGGCTGATACCACGGTAGTTTTTACAGTCCTGCTGTGACCCTTTTCCCTTATATATTGGGACTATCACGGCTTTGCACCAGTCTCCCGGTACCCGCTTTAGTTCCCAACATAAATTAAACAATGTGTACAGCAGGCCTGCCACCACGTCCTCTCCAGCCCTTAGCATTTCGAGTGAAACTCTATCATATCCGGCTGCCTTACCTACTTTCATGCTTTTCTTTGCTTTCATTATTTCATCTATACTTATCTCCCTATCTCTTTCATCTTCTTTCGGAATTTCTATTTCATTTAGTTCACACTTCTCCTCACTCATAAATTCGCTTTCAAAATATTCCTTCCATCTCTTTAGACTCAACACTTCATCATTCAGGATACAGCCATTCTCGTCTCGTATCGCATTCAATCTAGGCTGTTTTGAAAGTTCCCTGGTATTTCTTACGAGTTTCCAGAACATTTTAATATTTGCCTGGAAGTTATCCGATATTCTTCTATCATTCCTATCCGTTCTTTCTTGCTTTTTCCTTTCAACTAATTCTTTTACTCTCTTATTTAAACGTTTAAACTCAGCCTTTTTTCTTTCATTCTCATCATTCTTACCGCCAGAATTACCAGCTTTGGTCGCTAGTAAATCTAGCCATGCTCTCTTCTTTGCTTCAACTTCCATACGTACCTCATCATCCCACCATAACGTATTGTCTTTCCTTTCATTCGTTCTCTTACTAACACGACATACTTCGGTAGCTGCTTCCACTAAACCTTTCTTAACATTATGCCACACATTCTCCAAGTCTAACTCATTAACACACAACTCATCCAAATTACTTATATTTTCTCTCAGTCTGCATTTGTACTTGTCTTTCACATCTTCATCTTGTAACCTCTCAATTATTATACGCTGTAACGCAGTGGTAGACACAGATGTCCTATGCCGCCAACGTCTGAATAAACCCCTAATTCGGCATAAGACCAGGTAGTGGTCCGTCCCTACGTTGGACCCCCGGTAAACCCTTGTATCCACCACTGCGCTCCTCATTCTTTCATCCACGGTTATGAAATCTATCACGCTTCTATCATCACCTCTTTCCCAAGTATACATGTGAATCTTCTTATGACGAAAGAAAGTGTTCGTCACAAAAAGATTCTTTTCCACACATACGGTGAGAAGGCTTTCACCATTCTCGTTTATACTTTCATCACCAAACGTTCCCAATACCCTTTCATAACCAAGCCTCCTCACCCCAACCCTTCCATTAAAATCTCCTAGCATAATAATATTTTCATTTCCCTTACACTTCATTAACACCATCCTTACCATTTCCCAAAACTGCTCCCGGATATAAGTGGGCTTAGACATGTCTGGGGCGTAGACCCCTAACACAAACAACTTCTTTAAGCCCACTTTCATTCGTATCCATAGCAGTCTTGGGCTTACACATTCACACTCTTTCACACATTGGCCCATTCTTTCTGAAAGGATGATACCTACTCCCTGGCATGCCCGCTCGATCTCGTCTACACCAGACCAGTATGCGGTATACATGCCATGTGCAGTGACATCCTTCCCCTTCCTTTTCGTCTCATTTACACATAATACATCTATTCCTCTATCATACATCATATCGCATACTTCATCCATTTTATCATTCATTGCCCCACATACATTCAACGTAGCCAGACGGGCCTCTGCAATCCACTTTTCGCCTCTCTGGGAGACAGAACGTGACGGGTGGCGAACCTCGTCGCCGGTTTTCCTCCCGGAGATTCTTCGCACCCCTGCCCCATTAAAGGGGCGCCGGGAACTCGGGGCCATTTCTTTTACTATTTGCCTCATGGTGCGAAAACTAGGGCGTGGCATATTTTACGCCGCTACCACACGGCGAGTAGCCGAGTCTGTTCTTTCGGCTTTGTCGCTCTTTTAGCACCACCCGGGGGGAAACGTGTTGCAACCAACTTCCTGTCATTACCAATTGTATCCAAATACGTTGTGACACAAATAGTCGAGCGGCCAATGTTGCCATTTCCAAAGCTCAGGACATTTGGCTTAATCATGAGGTGTCGTCGTTGGTTTCCCAACGGAGATAATTTTAAAATCCACCTCAAAGTATTATTTTCTGAACTTTCATATAAATGACATAATATTGAATTTGATATTTTGGATGGGAAAGCTAGAGAACTTGCTTCAGCGGTTGTTCAGTGGGCCTAGGATTAGGTGGTCAAAGCCTACGGACGCGAGCGACTTATCCCCCTTCACAGATATTACACGAAAAAGGTTTTTCTCCGGTATGTATTTTCATATGCCTTAGCAACGTACTTTTTGCAATAAATCTATGTTCATAGATATCACATGAAAAAGGTTTTTCACCGGTGTGTATTTTCTTATGTGTTTGCAAATGACTCTTTGTAATACATCTAAATTCACAGATATTACACGAAAAGGGTTTTTAACCGGTGTGTATTTTTATACGCCTTTCGAAATTTCCTTTATTTTTACATTTATAATCACAATTATTACAACAGTACACTTGCTTAGCGACGTGCGTACACTTGCTTAGAGATGTGTTGAAATGTAACGTTTTAGATATGTTTTAAATTCGCAAATATCACAGTTATATTTATCCATTAGTTGTGGTACTGGAGTTTGTTCAACTTGTGTCCGAACTGCATCCGAGTTCTTTTGTGTCTTATGACTGTATGATATGTGGTCGGCGAGAATATCTTTTGTAAAAAACTTTTTTCTACAAATATGTATTTTGTTGATGCCTCAGATGTGTTTTCCGTAAGTACACTTTGTTTAAAAAATTTCTTTTTCATGATTTTTGCAGGATGCTTCCCTTTTTTAATACCCGGTTTAGTATCTCTTTTCAGTTTAGGCTTTGTTTTAATAACAGGGCTTTCTAAATCCAGGTTTCCTTTACGAACATCATTTATGTTACATTCAGTAGAATTTGATTTAATCTTTTTCTCACACGGTTTTGAAAAATTATTTGTTTGTATGCAGGGCCGTTCTGAAATACAAATGAATCAAACATTTTATTTATTGTAAGATACCTTAGACGGTTTGGTCCAGAGCAACTATATAGAAATACTTAAGAGTATGTACAAATCGAGCAAGGCCAGTATTAAACTAGAATCAACAGGAGAACCATCTCCTATCAAAAAGGGCATGCGCCAAGGTGATCCACTCTCCCCTGCACTATTTAACGCCGTACTCGAGCACATCTTTAGACAGCTAAACTGGGACCACCTAGGTTTGTACATTAACGGAGCTCGCTTAAACCATCTAAGATTTGCCGATGATCTGGTGCTTCTTGAAGAGAATCCAGTAGCAATAGAACAAATGATGCAGAGCCTAGCAAATATAAGTAGGGAAGTTGGTCTGGAAATCAATACCAGTAAAACAAAATTAATGTCAAACTCAAGGGAAATAGACGTTATGGTAGATGGCAACAAGATCGAATATGTCAAAGAATATAATTACTTAGGACAGATAATATCCCCTTCAGATGAAATGACAAAGGAAATAAACAGGCGCATAGCCCAAGGATGAAGAAAATACTGGTCACTGAAGGAAATGGTGAAAAGTAAGGATCTAGGCAATCACATAAAAAAGAAAACATTCGAGACCTGCATTCTACCAGTTCTTACTTATGGCTGTGAAACTTGGTCAACAACATTTCACCATAGGGAAAGGCTATCAAAATGCCAACGTGCCATGGAAAGAAGCATGCTAGGTTTAAAAATCAAAGACAGAGTCAGGAACGTAGACATTAGAACAAGAACAAAACTCACAGACATTCTTACCCGGATAGACGTCCAAAAATGGAGATGGGCTGGACATTTGCTACGCCACCACATTAACAAATGGAGCAAGCAAGTCACTCTCTGGCAACCAAGAGATGGCAAAAGAGGCAGGGGTCGTCAAGTCAGGAGATGGGAAGACGACCTGAAACAGACAGCGGGACCATTCTGGCTGAGAGTAGCAAGGGACAGGAACCATTGGAAGGAATTGGAGGAGGCCTATGCCAAAAGGCACACCGAACTTAGGGACTTCTTGTAACCCTGTTTAGGAATAAAAGGGTATTATTATTATTATTATTATTACCTTAGACGGTTCACAATGGGCAGAGTTTATATCTAATGGCATTCTCTCTATCAGTCAACCCAGGGAGATATAGAGAAAATATAATATTTTACATAATTACACTCATTTAACGTTGCAAGATATAAATAATGTTGCCAGATATAAAGTATTTTAGCCAATTACTCTGGATAACACATTCATTTTTGGTGGGAAAGAATGGTAAAGAATCTAAATTCGAATAATAATGATGACGTTCTTCTGACCGTGTTATAATTACTATCATTGTGTTATAATTAATCTAATAATCGCTGGTTCAAATCCCACACAGAAAGAGTGTCATACATACATACATACATGTGACCAGTATTTTGTAGATATTTAGAATATAGTCTAGGACTCTATTCTTAATTCTTCTTCTTCTTCCATCCCTGATTCCGTTATTTGGGGTCGGGTCTCCTCACTTGTCTGCGCCAAGACAAACGGTCTTGGGTTGTCACATCCGGCAACTGGGCTTTCCTTAGGTCTCTTGCGATATTAGACCACCATGTCATTGGCGGGCGTCCTCTGCTTCTCTTTGTTTCTGGCAAGCTTAGAGCTATTTGAACTGCATGATCTTCGCTGCGTCTTTTAATATGTCCATACCATTTTAGGCGATTTTCAATGATTTTATCTGTAATGGGTGCGACTTTAAAGCTGCCACGTATATGTTCATTACGGACTTTGTCAAGCCGAGTCACACCTCCCGCCCACCTAAGCATCTTGATTTCGTTAGTATGGACCTTTTGCTCATGCGTCTTTTTTTGTTGTCCAACATTCAGAACCATAAAATAGCACGGGACGTACTGCGGTTTTATATACTTTGCCCTTAGTTTTTATGGGAATACGTGGATCACACAATTCCCCTGTAAGTGATCGCCATTTCAGCCACGCGGCACTTATTCTATGGGCCACGTCTATGTCAACATTTGCATCTGTGGTAAGCATAGAGCCCAAGTATTTAAATTTATCTACTGTAAGAATAGGTGTTGTCCCAATACAGATAGTTTCAAATACCGTGTTTCCACTGAAAGGGCATTTCAAATACTCAGTTTTACTCCTACTCACCCTCAGGCCGTACTTTTCAAGAGCGTGTGTCCACGTATTAAGAGTTTCCTGCAAATGGCTTGCGGTATCAGCAGCTAAGACAATGTCATCCGCGTATAGAATAGTCCATGGCAATGGGGCAGGTATATCCTTAGTGAGGTAGTCCATCACTATATTGAATAAGAGGGGGCTTAGAGCAGATCCCTGATGGACACCCACTTTGACTTCAAAAGCTTTACTCACGCCTGTTGGGCTTCTGACTCTCGTGTTGGCCTTCCAGTACATATCTTTTATAATTTCGATATAATACTCTGGCACCCTTTGGGCACGAAGTGCCTGCCATACCAGCCTACGTGGAACTCGATCAAAGGCTTTTTCTAGGTCTATGAATGCTAGGTGTAGGTCTTTATTGTTTATTTTATGTTTTTCCATCAGTATTCTAATCGTTTGGATGGCATCATTAGTTGATCTAGATGCTGTAAAACCAAACTGATTTGGAGATATTTCAGCAATGTCAGTGAGCCGTTTATTAATAATTCGTTCCCATATTTTAAGTGTGAGGTCAATTTAATACCTCTATAGTTTTCACACTGCGTTACATCACCCTTATTTTTATAGAACGGTAGTAGATAGCTTTGACGCCAAGAGTCTGGAATACGATTAGTCGTTAGAATAATGTTAAAAAGCTTGGTTAACCATACTGCCGCTATTGTACCAAGGCCTTTCCATAGATCCGCTGGTATCTCGTCTGGGCCTGTAGCTTTTCGGTTTTTCATTTTGGCTATTGCCTGTTTGACTTCAGCTATATCCACCTTAGGTATTGGTCCAGATGTAGATTTGCAGGGTGTAGGGTCTTCATTTGGAAATTCTTCATTTAATAGTTGTTTATAATATTCATACCATCTATCCATAATTTGTGAGTTGTTTGTTAACAATTTTTGGTCTTTACTTTTAATGTATTTGTTTGTCTTTATATCCCTAGTGGCCCTGTTTCTAAATTTTGCTACTTTTAATACTTCGTCTACAGTTTTAGCATTTTCCAAATTATTGTAGAAGGCTTGGTTGCTAATTGCTCTTTCTATGGCTACACATTTCTTTGCCTGTTTCTTCGCTTCTTTATATGAGTCTTTGTCTTCATCTAGTTGCGAGCTTTGCCATTTCTTAAAGAGGTCTTTCTTATTCGCTAGAGTCTTCTTCACATTGTCATTCCACCAGTTAGGATCCTTCTCATTTCTGGGTGGTCCTTTGGAGACTCCCAGGATTTCTGCTGCCTTAGCTCTACAATGCGCTTCAAACTTAGACCACATATCTTCGGCGTTTTCGTAGTTCACTCCAATATCAGAGTCTAGGTATTCCGTTATTACACCTCGCAGTAATTCGCCCTTAGAGCTATTCAGATCTTTCCACTTAGTACGCGGTGTTCTATCTACAAAAGTTTTTATAGGTTTGAACAGAGAGTAAACGGCTACGAGTATACGGTGTTGTGATGTTAGAGACTCTCCAGGGATTACTTTGCAGTCCTTGAACTTTTGTTTGGCATCCATGTCGGCGATAATATAGTCTATTTGTGACACTCGACCTGCACATTTATACGTGATTAGATGTTCTTCTTTCTTTTGGAAATTTGTGTTTATCAGAGTTAAAGAGTGTCTGGCTGCAAATTCTAGAATGTCTTCTCCCTGTTTATTTGCCTCGCCTAGTCCAAAACCGCCATGTACCGCTCCGTATGTATTACTTTTAGCTCCTACGTGGCCATTTAAATCCCCTCCTATTATTTTAAGTTCATTTAATGGTATTTCATGTATTAGATCGTCCAAGTCTTCCCAAAATTGAGATTTCTCGGACTCCGCGCAACCCGTCTGTGGTGCGTATACTGATAAGATGTTAATTATTTGTTGATCATCCAGTGCCAATTTAGCAGCAATTAGACGGTCGCTCTTCCGGGTGATGTTTACTATGCGGCTCTTAAAGTTTTTATCCAAGGCTATCGCTACCCCATTTCTTTTACTGTCTATACCGTGGTATATAAGCTGATAATCGTTTCCTATGTCTCGAGATTTTGAACCTTTCCATTTAGTTTCTTGTATGCAGCAAATGTTAATGTATCTTTTCTTTAGGATTTCGCTTAATTCTTGGCTCCTTCCTGTAAGAGATCCCAAGTTCCATGTTGCCTGTCTTATTTTGTTAAAAGTATGTAAATGCGAATGTTTGTTCTTGTCTAAGTAATCGTCGCTTCGGGGGGGACGCCCTAGCAGTTTTGACATTGAGTATCTGATTCATCGTATTTCGCATTTGCGTCGCTTGGGGGGTACGCCCTAGTATTTTTGCCCTGTATTATTATTGTCTTGTGCTTTCATGTGAGGAGAAAAATGTTTTGGCTATTTGTTTTACGGCCGGTTGCTACCTGACGTCAATGCAGTAACCCTTCTGAAGGGCTTGGGAGCCGCCGTTGGACTGAAGTCTCTTCCGCCGCTATCCCTACTACATCACCCTGCATGGTGTTGCAGCTCCAGTGTAACCTGGGGTCTCAATATGTGAGAGCCTTCTTCCGCCTACTCCGCCGTACTGATAACTATTATCTTCGCCTTCACAGCCGTTGAAGTCTTCACCCGTAACCCCGGGTAAGGGACTGTGTTATACCCCACAGCACTGGGTCCCTGCCTGAACTTGGCCACCAATTTACTCCGGCCTACTGAAGTAAACGGCACCCACCCCCGCGGCGTGGACGCGCCAGGCAGGAATTACCCTAGTGGGAGACAGAGAGGATGCCTCTACCTCCCCCAGAGCCGGGCTAATGGTTGTGTCTGAAGCCACAACCAAGGGCCTAGGACTCTATTCTTAATATCTACAAAAATATAATCTATTCTAATAATTGCTGTTTCGTATTCCACACAGAACTAGTGTTAGGATTGACGTCTCCATATGGAGACGCCGAGCTTACAAGGGTTAATATCAAAAGTAAAATATACTTTTGGATTCGGAGGAAGTGAGAGATACAAGTGTCGTGCCTTTTTTGCTTAAAATTTATTGTTTTATTAAGTGTTGTTGATTTAATATAGTAAATTTTTCTGTCTTGGTGGAGGTTTTAACATCTGTAAATTAGTAAGTGTTTGTAGTTGTGCCGTTTTTATGTAATTTTTTGTTGTAGTAATATAATGGAGGACGAACCTCCCGATCCCGGAAGGGTTCGCAATGATTCCTTTTCCTTACCCATTGATAATGTAGAACTAATTAACCGTAAACGTGCCCAAGTAAGTAACGAGTCTGCCCATCCACAAAAAATAGTTATTACTGATCCAAATCAACAGTTTCCTTCAATACAATCCTCATATACCCATCCTGATTTTATTAATAAAAAAGTTAAGTACTCTCAAGATGATGCCGCTCCTTTTCTAGTTCACGTAAGTAAAATCCCAAATGATCAGCTGTCTGGAGTAACTCTTAAACCAATTAAATTCGGTCACTTTCTGTATCATAACAATATTAAAAATATAGTCCATGATGGAGTCAAAAAAGTTGGACGAAATAGAATATCAGTGGAGTTTAAAACAGCTGCAGATGCAAACACCTTTATCGATCACCCAGCTCTCCAAATTTCTAAATATGAAGCAACCATCCCCTCATATAGTATCACTCGTATGGGGCTAGTTAGACAAGTTCCCATAGAGTGGAAACTAGAAGAATTAATAGCAGCTATAGAAATTCCCTCTGGCTACGGTTCTATAATTAAAGCACGGCGACATAATAGACGATCAGTGAGTGACAGCAATACCGTTTCATGGGTTCCAACTCAGACGGTTGTTCTAACTTTTTCTGGACGAAAACTTCTTCCCCATATTTACTGTTTTTACATCTCTATGACAGTGGAAAAATATGTTTTCCACTAATTCAGTGTCATAAATGTTGTAGATTTGGCCATGTTACTTCCCAGTGCCGATCATCCCCACGCTGCTTTGTATGTGCACAAAATCATGAAGGTTTATCTTGTACTCGACAAACTCCTACTTGCCTATTCTGCTCTGGTCACCACACCGCAAAAACCCTACGTGTCCTGAACATCTAAGGCAAAAATCTATTAAACTTGTTACGTCACAAGAAAATATTTCATATTTAGAAGCTTCAGCTAGATTCCCTCAGACAAAAAGATCCTTTGCTGATACAACAAGAATCCAGCCTCGTAATTGTTCTCAACTGACCCCTTATACTATAACTGACAGTCTTTCAACCCCTTCGGCTCAGCTCTAACAAACTGCATCATATAAAAAAACAATTTTTATCCTTCAACGTACCTGCAGCCAATCATTAAATTCTGGATATGATATGGCAGCCCATCAGGCAATTGTTGATAATCCTAATTCTTCCCTTCCTAATGGGTATGCTCTACTGGGAAATGACAACAACTCCTCTAGTAATGATAATTTCTGCGAACTTATGATATCAATACTAATTAACATGATCTCCCGTTTTAGTGACACGGAACTTCCTCTCAGCTTACACCAAAAACTTACTCAGCTTTCCTCTTTAGCCCGTAATATTCGCAGTCCCGCCAATTCTTCAATGGAATTGTCGGAGCATTAGAAATAAAAAAATGAACTCATTTACCTTATTAATAAACTTCATCCCTTCATTCTTGCCATCCAGGAGACATGGCTTGGCCTGAGTTCATTCATTTTAGGGTTTCAGGCTACGCATGCCTCCGGGATGATAGGAGTGATGGTCGTGCTGGCATCTCTATTTTAATTTCAAGAACAGTTACATTTTCACAAATTCCTCTCCCTTTTCATAGTCCAGCTGTAAATGTTGTTGCTATTAAGGCCCTTGATGTCTCTATTCTCTCTGTGTACATTCCTAATCCTGATGTAAATGTTTTAACGGAACTTGCAACACTTATTTCTTCTCTGTCACCTCCTATGGTTATTTTGGGAGATTTTAATATGCATCATACTGTTTGGGGCTCGCATCTATGTGATTCACTGGCTCCTTTATTTTTAGATCTTATTGAAAATTTTAATCTTTGTATTCTAAACGACGGGTCTCCTACCCGTCGAGTATCCCCATTACAAAATGTTGGAAGTGCCGTTCACCTAACTCTCTGTTCCCCAGATATTGCTTCCCTTCTTTTGTGGCAAATATTACCTTCTAGCTATGGCAGTGACCATTTTCCTATATTCATCACTCCTCCTACTTCACCTAGAATAAATTTTACATTTTGCCCAAGACTAAAGTATAATCTATCCAAAGCTAATTGGCAATTATATTCTACAGTTTTGGAACAAGAGGTTTCAACTCTTCCCCCAATTAACAATGATAATATTGCTCCTGTATATATAGAGTTCAGAAATGCAACTATTTCTGCTGCTTATAAGTCAATCCCCTTAAAAAACCTTTCAAAAATAATTATCCTTCCCCTCCTTGGTGGGACCAAGATTGTTCAGCAGCTTGTAGGAGAAGAAAAGAGGCTGAATTAATATACTCCCGTTCTATGACTGCAGAGAATTATACCTCCTATAAAAAAATTGCTGCAGAAACCTTAAAATTATTGTCAGACAAAAAGCGAACTGGTTGGTTTAAATTCTGTGAGTCACTGTCACCTAGGACTCCCCCATCTTTGGTCTGGAGAAATGTTAAAAAATTTCGCTGTGCAGTTTCTAGTGAAAATATAATTTCTAATGATCCTTTCCCGTGGATAGATGAATTCTCTAATAAACTTGCACCACAAACAATCCCGTCTTATGATGAATGCCTAGTTTTTAATTCTGCTTTTTTAAAAACAAATGATAAATTTGAGTCCCCCTTTTCTTCTCAGGAATTGTTTACTGTACTCAATGGCCTTAAAGACTCCTCACCAGGTATTGACGGGATTCCTTATTCGTTTATAATCAATAGTAGTGAGAACACTAAAACTGTCTTACTATCCATTTTAAATTTTATTTATATTACTGGTGATCCTCCTGCTGAATGCAAAACCCAAATTATTTTGCCCATTCTCAAACCAGGTAAGTCTAGCAATGACCCTTCCAGTTACCGACCTATTGCCCTTTCTTTTACTTTGGCAAAAATCTTGGAACATTTAATAAAAAATCGCTTGGAGTGGTTTTTGGAAAGGAATAATCTCTTACCTAAAAGCCAATTCGGTTTCCGAAAAGGTTTAAGTACCATGGATAGCCTTAGTACTTTGGTCACAGATATTCATATTGCTTTTTCAAGACATGAATTTCTCATGGGAGTTTTCTTGGATATTTCTTCTGCATATGATAATGTGCTTCTTCCTGTGCTCAGGCAGAAAATGCTTAATCTGAGCATTCCAATCAATTCAAGGTCAGGTCAATTACGTCTCTAACTTTCTCTCTTCTAGATCAATATCTATAAATGTTAAAAATCTCCTGCTTCCCCCAAAAACTATATGGAAAGGACTTCCACAAGGCTCAGTTCTTAGTCCTCTCCTTTATTCTATATATACTCACGATTTGGAACTTTCAGTAAATTCTTTTTGTAACGTTCTTCAATATGCAGACGACTTAGCTCTATACATCTCCTTAAACAACTTCACAGTGTCGTGTTCCCGTCTAAACTGATTCATGGATTATTTACAAGAATGGTTAAGTAATCATGGCCTCTCTTTATCTGTGGCCAAGAGTAGTGTGGTGATCTTTTCCCGCCAAAGGCGAGTTCCCGATATATCTGTTGTATATGATAAGCAACCTATTCCAGTTAGAGGCAATGTTAAATTTTTGGGAGTTATCCTTGATTCGAAATTGGCCTTCGGTCCCCATACATTGAATATATAACACAAAAATGCGAAAAAAACATAAATATTCTTCGGTCTTTGTCTGGTGTTTGGTGGGGGTCCCATCCTTTTTTCTCAGAAATTACTGTACAATACTTTAATACGAAGCCACCTTGACTATGAATGTTTTCTGTTGGAGCCTTGCAATAAATCATCCCTGAAAGTAATGGACAAAATTCAATCAAAATGCCTTCGCATTATTACAGGGGCAATTAAATCCTCACCAATAAATGTTCTTCAGGTTGAGTGCGTAGATCCTCCTTTAAGATTAAGAAGGCTTATAATTAACTTATTTAATTTAACTTACAATACCTTTCAGACAGATTCTTATTTAAGATCTGCCAGCTTTCAGATCATCCCCTAATTCCTAAATTGCATCTTCTTTCAGAGTATATCTCATCTGACCGATACTGGACACATAAGGACTCCCTGCTTGTTTAAAAGTTTTGTAATTTTTCTTCAGCTTCCTTACCCAATCTTTCAATGTAAAATAAATCCACTCTTTGATGTCCCTTACGAGGCTATTGTTTACCAACCTGACATTCATCTAGATCTAGGTATAGAAAAGGATTCTCCAATGGCAGACCTGAAATTAAAAGAAATTATAGAAAACACCTTTAAAGATTGGCTTGTCATGTACGCAGACGCTTCAAAACAGTCTGATGAAGACTATACTGGAGCTGCTGTTTGGATTCCTAAGTTCAAAATCATTCTTAACTTTAAATGCCCCTCACTATCCTCCACTTTTACCGGTGAAGCAACTGCAATCAGTGAAGCTTTGTTATATGTAGAGTCACATAATCTTAATAAAACAGTTATTTTCACAGATTCAAAAAGTTGTTTGTTACCTATTTTGTCCAATCAATTCCATAACAAACATAAATGCCCACTAATTCTTAAAATAAAAAATACCCTATTCAGATGCCATCTTAAAGGAATCCATGTTTCAGTGGCCTGGATACCAGGCCACAGTGGTATCCATGGTAACGAAACAGCTGATGTACTCGCTAAAAATGCAATTGCTAATGGCCTTCTACAAAATTTAATTTACTCACATGACTTAATTTTGCTAGCTAAAAGGAAACTGAATGAAAATTGGAATAAATTGTGAGAAGTTTCCAAAAATGTTAAGGGTAAGCACTATACTGCCATCCAAGAGTTTATTCCTCCCAAGCCTTGTTCTTTAAATTTAACAGAGCAAATAAACATGCAACTTCAATCATTTGTAGATTAAGAATTGGACACGCTTGTACACATGCACATCTGGCAAAAATCAGAGTAAGGGATAGCTCATTGTGTGAATGTGGCTTAGATGAAGGTTCCACAAACCATATTTTTTTCAACTGTCCCAAATTATCCTCCTCTGTTGATGATTACCTTCCTCCTTATATTCCTCGACCTATAGATTTTAATTCTCTTTTAACATATACCAGTACTCCTTTTGTGTATATTTTATGTGATTTTATTAATACTAATAATATGAAACTTTAAATCCTTGTCACTTTTAACATACGGGTAAGAGTCTAACACCTGTGTTTGTCATATTTGTTCTAGGTAATTCAACAAATAGATTTGTCAAAATTCTCGGAGGAAAACTGAATCCTTGTATTATCACAGACTCTTATTTTAATTAAACTCATAAGCTTTCATTTTCCACTCAATACGTCATTGGCGAATTTTATCAAACCGCCACAAAAGAAAGAAGAAGAAGAAGAACTAGTGTTACACACACAGTACAGTCGAAGTTGGCGTGTAAGTGCGGCATAAGAGAATTCATCATCACATTTTATCCCGTGGGTTTCGTAAGAGGCGACTTTGGGTTTAGTTTTCCGACAAATGGCGGTATAACCACCTCGTCCACTTCAGATGTAAAATATCCAGACCGGCGACAGGCAACATTGCCAGAGGTGCTCACGTCTGGTTCTGCGATCGTCAATCCTATGCCAAGCGTGACGACTGAGGCAAATCCTCCCTACATCGGGAGAGATCCTTCCATGTGCAGCAGTGGAAGTTTACGGGACGATTAAGATAGAGGAACTATTTGTAGGCCATACAAAGACTCAAAACAAGCCCTGATAGCTCAGGGGCCAGTAGTTTGCCATAAAATTTCACAGTATGCTAGCAACCCAGGTTCGTTCTCCACCAGCGCCCACAAAATTGTTAATTTTCTATGTGTATATGTAGTATACAGGTTGCCCCAGAAATCGACGTCAAGTCAGAGTCGGGTCATAGGTTAAGTCAAAATAGTTAACTGAAAAATTAAAAAAAAATCTTTGCTATGTATTTTAAAAATTACAGGCATTTATAAAAATCGAGAAAATCTACATCCTCTCACAGTCTTTTAACTCCTGTTGCTACAAATATTAATTCTTTTTTTAATTTTATTTTATTGTTTGATTTTGTTTTTTGCCTAACTCAGGATCTCATGATTTGCAGATGTACTAACAGCTTTCTCAGACGTTAGTAGCCCTATCAACAAATCTGGAAACCCCCTTCCAGGTTTCCAGTTTTATCTTAATAACACCTTGGGTCACCACCGACGAATTCAGTTATTGCTTAAAACAACATAATTGTATGGCCTACATATAACCATTTTGGTTCATTTGGGTCACAAACAATCATTTGATTTGTTCATGTGTAATAAAAGAACAAAATTTTGTATGTACAGCACATCTCCAACAACATGAGGCAAGAGAAATTTATAATGTGTTGTTTTTTGATGTTTATTTTTTATTTTTTGATATGTTTTTTTTAAATAAATTCTTTTAACGATGTTAAAATCATCTGTTTTACTCTTTGCACCTAATGAAATTAGTGGCAAGTCGTTCTCTGAATCCTCATGTAGATCTCCAAAAGCATCAATCTCCAAGTCTTCTTGTTTTCCAGCAGTATCTAGAATGAAACAGATTCTGACTCAATATATAAAATAACAACTGATGTTTTGTCCAAACGACTAGATCATTACAGTCCATCGCACAGCTGATGGGTCCGAGCCAATCACTTTCATTAATTACCATACTGCATGTTTTATAAGCTAAGTGTAATATCCTGAAGTGGCAATGGGACAAAGAACTGACAAATGATGTAGAAGAAAGGTTCTCCTAAAGTGACGTAATTTTGGCAGTCTCGTGCTAGTAGACGAAATGTCGTGCAGTCCCCCACTAGATGGTGTGACGACCTGGTAAGACATGCGGGAAGTCGACGGAAGCAGGTGACTCAGGACCGTACTTTGTGGTGTTCCTTGAGGGAGGCCTATGTTGAGCAGTGGACTTGTGAAGAGCTGTAATGATGATGATGATTCATTCACCTTATTTAGTGAGTGTTCGCCTCATCATTCATCATTACAATCATTTTCTATATCACACTCTACTGGCCAGATATCTACATGATTAATTGGTGTGAATTGAATGTCATCTCTAGCCTCATGTGATTTTGGTATTACCTGAAACCAAATTATTTCACTAAATCCAGTGTATTGGTGGTGTAGGAGAACACATACTGCCCCGTACCATCCCGCAGGTGTCGTAACAAGGGACGGAAGGAAACTGAAACATGAGATGGGCAGCAGCACTCCCCGACAACAAGTACTTAGGAGAACACATACTGCCCCGTACCATCCCGCATATGTTGTAACAAGGGACGGAAGGAAACTGAAATATGAGATGGGCAGCAGCACTTCCTGACAACAAGTACTTAGGAGAACACATACTGCCCCGTACCATCCCGCATATGTTGTAACAAGGGACGGAACGAAACTGAAATATGAGATGGGCAGCAGCACTTCCTGACAACAAGTACTTAGGAGAACACATACTGCCCCGTACCATCCCGCATATGTTGTAACAAGGGACAGAAGGAAACTGAAACATGAGATGGGCAGCAGCACTTCCTGACAACAAGTACTTAGGAGAACACATACTGCCCCGTACCATCCCGCATATGTTGTAACAAGGGACAGAAGGAAACTGAAACATGAGATGGGCAGCAGCACTTCCTGACAACAAGTACTTAGGAGAACACATACTGCCCCATACCATCCCGCAGATGTTGTAACAAGGGACAGAAGGAAACTGAAACATGAGATGGGCAGCAGCACTTCCTGACAACAAGTACTTAGGAGAACACATACTGCCCCGTACCATCCCGCATATGTTGTAACAAGGGACAGAAGGAAACTGAAACATGAGATGGGCAGCAGCACTTCCTGACAACAAGTACTTAGGAGAACACATACTGCCCCGTACCATCCCGCAGATGTTGTAACAAGGGACAGAAGGAAACTGAAACATGAGATGGGCAGCAGCACTTCCTGACAACAAGTACTTAGGAGAACACATACTGCCCCGTACCATCCCGCATATGTTGTAACAAGGGACAGAAGGAAACTGAAACATGAGATGGGCAGCAGCACTTCCTGACAACAAGTACTTAGGAGAACACATACTGCCCCGTACCATCCCGCAGATGTTGTAACAAGGGACAGAAGGAAACTGAAACATGAGATGGGCAGCAGCACTTCCTGACAACAAGTACTTAGGAGAACACATACTGCCCCATACCATCCCGCAGATGTTGTAACAAGGGACAGAAGGAAACTGAAACATGAGATGGGCAGCAGCACTTCCTGACAACAAGTACTTAGGAGAACACATACTGCCCCATACCATCCCGCAGATGTTGTAACAAGGGACAGAAGGAAACTGAAACATGAGATGGGCAGCAGCACTTCCTGACAACAAGTACTTAGGAGAACACATACTGCCCCGTACCATCCCGCAGATGTTGTAACAAGGGACAGAAGGAAACTGAAACATGAGATGGGCAGCAGCACTTCCTGACAACAAGTACTTAGGAGAACACATACTGCCCCATACCATCCCGCAGATGTTGTAACAAGGGACAGAAGGAAACTGAAACATGAGATGGGCAGCAGCACTTCCTGACAACAAGTACTTAGGAGAACACATACTGCCCCGTACCATCCCGCATATGTTGTAACAAGGGACAGAAGGAAACTGAAACATGAGATGGGCAGCAGCACTTCCTGACAACAAGTACTTAGGAGAACACATACTGCCCCATACCATCCCGCAGATGTTGTAACAAGGGACAGAAGGAAACTGAAACATGAGATGGGCAGCAGCACTTCCTGACAACAAGTACTTAGGAGAACACATACTGCCCCGTACCATCCCGCATATGTTGTAACAAGGGACAGAAGGAAACTGAAACATGAGATGGGCAGCAGCACTTCCTGACAACAAGTACTTAGGAGAACACATACTGCCCCGTACCATCCCGCAGATGTTGTAACAAGGGACAGAAGGAAACTGAAACATGAGATGGGCAGCAGCACTTCCTGACAACAAGTACTTAGGAGAACACATACTGCCCCATACCATCCCGCAGATGTTGTAACAAGGGACAGAAGGAAACTGAAACATGAGATGGGCAGCAGCACTTCCTGACAACAAGTACTTAGGAGAACACATACTGCCCCGTACCATCCCGCATATGTTGTAACAAGGGACAGAAGGAAACTGAAACATGAGATGGGCAGCAGCACTTCCTGACAACAAGTACTTAGGAGAACACATACTGCCCCGTACCATCCCGCAGATGTTGTAACAAGGGACGGAAGGAAACTGAAACATGAGGTGGGCAGCAGCACTTCTCGACAACAAATATTAATAATAACGAAAACCGGACAAAAGTGAGGGTTCCGAATAAACTTAAATATGAATGTAGATAGTTCATCCATCCCAAGTATTGAGTCTCAACAATCGTTTCAGACTTATGAATGTAAATTGACAAATATCAATATTTGTTTACTGAGTAATATTACCTATATGTAGATAACATTTCATTTCTATATATATTATATGATATATAAAATAATAAAGTTACATAACTAGTGTTAATAAACTACTCAGTAACTCAGTGTAATTCATAAAATATAGAACATTGCTTTATAGTACGGCCGCTGAGTTATTACCGATTTGACAGATTATTCTTAAATTAATCGATATAACCTTGCACGAGAGATACATTTGCCGAAACATTAACGTTGCAGTAGAAAAATCATTCTTTCGTATGGCAATGGGAAGTAGCAATGAAGGCACATGATTGGTAGTGATCATCAAGGTGGGGATGAACCATCAAGCAGTGAACGTTACTTATAAGAAGTATAATACCGTGGACCATGTAGTGGCGGTGTGAGAATACCCACTGCCCTATATACCTACCCACGGGACGGGTGTCGTAAGAGCCGACAGAGGGAAACAGGAACAGGAGTTGGGCAGCGGCATCTTCCTGATAACTACATTATGCCGCGGACCTTGTAGTGATGGTTTCAGGATACCCACTGCCCTATATACCTACCCACGGGACGGGTGTCGTAAGAGCCGACAGAGGGAAACAGGAACAGGAGTTGGGCAGCGGCATCTTCCTGATAACAACTCAGACTAGTATAAATTGTGGCTGCTAATCTGCCAAGCGTGGTAAATTTGGCAAAATCTACGAGGGACGTTTACAGGTTTTAATGGATGGAATAAATAATACCATGGACCCTCCTGCAAGCAACTGCTCCAGAACTGCATTTGACTCAATAGCCTGTTGTTGCAATCTCCTGCAATGAATGAGTCTTGCATGACAGATGAAACAGACAATTATGGGCTCCTCACCCTCATCCACCTGAAAATATGAATGTTCATCATAAATATGGAAAACTACTTAAATATACAAGTTTGTAATCTATTGGTGACCACAACTCTCTTCTTCAACATCATTTTGTTATAACAACGATTCCCTGTCTGACCAGATTGCCACTATCAAATGGGGGGCCACTCAACAATTTGCTTACCAGTCTGGGGCTACTGCTCAAGAATTGTCCTACCCATCTGTTGATAGTTCTGCAAGCTACTAGCTGCGCGCAGTGTTTGCCTGTGACTACTCCTCTCTTTCCTCTGCCGACTGCGTCCCGTGCTCGTTTGATTAGTACCGTTAACAACACAGTCGTGCGCTCGCGTGTGCAAAGTTTTTGAATTTACTACTCTGTGTAAAAAGTATCGGGAATATGTCAATAAAAAGACCCGCGTAAAAGAGGTCGTTCTAATTTTTTTACTGCATGTTGGTAGCACTGTACTGATTTAGCGCGCAAAGTTTGAGCGGGATCTGTCATTTAATTTGTTTTAAACTACACTTTTTGTTGGTCATAGTTTTGAGTTCTCGGCGATTTTTACAATGGAAAATATTGTTGAACAAAGAGTGTGCCTTAAATTTTGTGTTTCGAATGATATTTCATGTGGTGAATCACTGAAAACTCCTTGGTTTTAAAAATCGAATACCATTTATTTATTTAAAAAAAAAAAAGATTCTCGGTCTTGTCACAAGGTTTTGTCAAACTTGTTTAGCACAGGTCGTTTCTGAACTCCGTAAAGAGAACTGCAACCGCTGCATCATCCTCCATCATGACAATGCGAGTTCTCACACCGCACACAGAACAAAAGAATTTTTAGAGCAAGAAAACATAGAATTATTAGACCATCCGCCGTACAGCCCCGACCTAAGCCCTAATGATTTCTATACTTTCCCTAAAATAAAGAATAAATTGCGTGGACAGAGATTTTCATCACCTGAAGAAGCTGTCGATGCCTACAAAACGGCCATTTTGGAGACCCCAACTTCCGAATGGAATGGTTGCTTCAATGATTGGTTCCATCATATGGAAAAATGTGTCAAATTTCGTGGAGAATACTTCGAAAAGCAATAAATACATTTTTAAATAGTAATGTTGTGTCACTTCCTTGATTCCCGAGAGGCATTAAGGGTCGGCTTTAGTAATCTGCTGCACGATTTAAGTGATCATTTTAGCTTTAGTTGACAGGTAATGACGCTATTGATTACCATCTGGCTGCTTTTTATGCCGAAAATCTTTAGTTTTCGAGATATCGTTAATTTTAGTTTTGAGGTTATGTCCATTTAAAAATGATACGAAAACGAAATAACAACATAATTATTTGATCATTTTAGCTTTAGTCGACAGGCAATGACGCTATTAATTATCATCTAGCTGTTTTTTTATGCCGGAAATCATTAGTTTTCGAGATATCGACAATTATAGTTTTGAGGTTATATTCATTTAAAAATGTTACGAAAACGAAATAACAATATAATTATTACAAAGAGATAACAATATATGGGCAAAATAAAAATGTGGGCTCTTTTGTGTGCAATAAAGGAAATTCCAGAGCCCGTTCCAGGGTAGCTTGTAGCAAGGGCACCTGGTTAGAAAATATTAAAATGTCATTGTCACGGGTATTCTATCTGATGTACTGTTATGCGCATCGCTGGAGCTATGAAAATGCAATCCACGAAGACCCTGAAAAAGATATGGAGGAAGAATGCTTATCTATGGGGACTGCGATTGGTACAATTACTGCCGGGAGACAGTCGTCATTTACCAAATAGAGCAACAAGAGGCCATCGGCAAGATTGGTGGCCCAGGAAAAGTAGTCCAAATAGACGAGTCAAAATTTGGAAAACGGAAATATAATACAGGTAATTTGATTTTCTTATATTACAGACTGAAACAATATATTTATTTAAAGTTTACTTTTAAACTCAAAATATCTTTTAATAAATACATTTGAATACCTTTTAAAGCCAAACTATCTGGAAGAAATCACTTTCAGAGTGGTAAGACAGCCTGCTGTACATATTCTACTATAAAATTTTGTTCTTTTATATTTGTTTTTTTTTTTGTAATTTTGTACCGTTGAGTTTTTGTGTACAATATAAAGTAAATAAATAAATAAATATCTTGAATATTTACTAACTCTAAATTGTTTATTGTTGTTTATAGGAAGGCATATTGAGGGCCACTGGATCCTCGGCCTCATTGAGGATGGAAGTGAGGATTTAAGACTAGAGGTGTGCCCTGAAAACATCAGGTCAGCAGACGTACTAGTGGCCCTAATTAAAAAACATGTGGTTGAGGGCACCACAGTCCATACCATCTTCTGGACGGCTTATGATTGTTTGGGGGAACATGGGTACATTCACAAGAAGATGAACCATTCCGATCCTGATAACCAAATTGTTGCCCCTGATGGCACTCATACTCAAAGAATCGAATCGCAATGGCGGGTGGTCAAAAGATTTTTCAGTAAATACAATTATAACCACCCGGAAAACTTTTCAGATATTATTATAATATTTATGGAAAAGGTCAGTGCAAAGAAAGAAAAAGGATCCTTTTATGGAACTAATTAAAGTAATTAACCATGTATATAAATAAATGATTTTATAATATTATATTTGGTTGTTTGTTTTGATCAAACCCTAGTGCCAGAAGGTATAAATCATAAAACCGAATCTGTCAATCCCAACTTCCACGTGGTCTTTCCGCTCTTACCCCTAGAGTGTATATGAAAATCCGGAAGCGCGGAGGGAATGCAGCCCTTTCGCGCTTGCGTAACTAAGCGCAGGCAGCGTACGAGCCGTAGCGGCTCGTACGCTGCCTGCGCTTAGTTACGCAAGGGCGAAAGGGCTGCACCTCCCGCAGCGCTGGAGCAGAAGCAGAGTCAAAATAGTGTTAATTCCCACCGTTTTTTCTCACCCTGAATACTCCCACATTCCCACTGGGACCCGAATGTGAGTTTTTCGTCGCCGGACGCCCTTTTTTTTATTAAACGAAAGCGAATTTTCCTTAAATGTAACAAAACTTTAAAAATTCATAAAAAAAAGGGGGGGTTTCCGGCACTTTTTCCTTTCAGGGGGAGGTTCCGCCCCCCTCCCCCACCCACTCGGCGACCATATATTCATGCAGTAGATTACTAAAGAAAACCCGGCATTAAAATTAAAATGTGTAGTGTTTACCGTTTTTTGCCAGCTTGTGGGACGTAATGTAAAACTGACGATTTCTAAGAATTAATTAAAGCAATATGTGTATAAAATTGTATAAAACATGTGTATAAAACAGTGCCCACCTATTAGGGCAGATAACAAATAAAATAGGTTAGGTTCAACTTATGTCAAGGAACCGAATTAATAGACCCCGACTCCACGTGGTACGAGTCTGTCCTACCCCTAGAGTGGTTTTATAGCGCCGGAGACGTTGCAGTCTCAAAATAGATACAGAGGTCCCTCTGAATGAGTCTCTCTATTTATTTTTGGTAAAGGGGTTCCCCCTTCCTTAGGGGGTACCCCCTTCCTTAGGGGGTACCCCCTTCCCCCTCCAAGAGGTCCCCATGGTTTTTTACACTTAATATTTATCCATAAAAATAAAATTTCCTCAGAATTAAAATTCAAAAAACTCAAAAAGGGGGGGGGGGGGCTCCGCAACTTTTCCTTTTAAGGGGTATAGTAAACCTCCCCCCGCTCTCCCCCCACCCCCCTCCCACCTCCAATTCGACGGAAGTCAATGGAAAGTCGTACCTAAAACTATACTGTGTACCACAAGCCACCGACATTAAAAATTGACATATGAGCTGCACCTTACAACACAAACACTACAAAAATATGTATAAATATGCAAAATAGTTTTTTAAAAATATTTAAATTCAAAATGCAAACGCTTAGTTATGTTTATTATTTCAAATAAAAATACAAAATGGTTTTTAATGAAAGTATTAAAAATACATAGGTTTAAAAAAACACATTTTAACACAGGCAAGATATAATATATTTCTCCAGCGATAGTAAGAAATTACTGCAACTTCAATTTACAATATAAAAATAACAAACTTACAAAACCGTTCGTCAATGTTTTATACAAAATTTTGAGGCCAGTCTTTTTTAATACACACATGCGTACATTAACGCTTAAACAAATTCTACAAATTTCACTAAAAGCCATTCCTGTTTCTTATTGGTATAATATAATTAAATTCTCTTTTTTTGTTCTAAAATAAACCGAAGTAGGAAATTTTCAACCTATATTCCGTAGACAGAGAAACCTATAGACACCGCCATAGCGTGTCGCAGAAAGAGACAAAAAAAATACGTCACTATATTTAGGGTTACAAGTGTGAGGAAAAATTTACCCCACAACTAGCTATAAAATTAGAAATTAGTACGTGAAGTAAGCCTGAAATGGAACACTGCTATTAACGATTATCATTGGTATGTATTGTAATTGATGGAGAGCTAAGTTGACTGTATTTGACTAATAATTTATTATAATTTACTTTTGTGAAGAAAGAAGAAACTAAAAAATTGTGATATCTATCTGACTAATAAACTTAAAGAAACTATTGTGTAAATGAATGAAAGCTAATTGGACTGTATTTATTTCGGTTGTGTTTAAATCTTGAAGAAAGAAAATACTGAACTAACTGTTACCAGCCCTCTGTCACTCTTGCTACCTGCGTGAAATAATTACCTACAATCGCGAGGCATACAGATCAGGCCTCTGTCACTCTTGCAACCGGCGTGAAATAATTACCTAAAAGCGCGATTTGGGTGTAATACATAGTCAGGGCTAGCGCGTTGTAGGCGATTGATGTATTTTTAACGCTGTTTACGTAAATAGTTTTTTGTAAATACTTGTAATTTTTTTCAGCGTTTAGTATTCAATTGTAGGATAAAATAGTTCAAAAAAATTAATGTGATTTTAAAATAATATATGTGTATGTCAAAACTTCGAACCTATTATAATTGTTGCTTACGACGACTTTCAAATTATTTGTGGGTACGATACGCGCGCCACCTAGTGTAAGTTAATTGTACTATACCTATAACCTTCGCGCAAGTACAAGCAAAAAATTTACAAAGTTTTAGCGCAATCAGTTAAATAATGTGGCAGACGGCGCGTAAAATACGAACAAACAAACATTAATTTAAGTGCTCGTAGTTTTTATGCAACAGATTATATTTTAAACGACAGAGAAAAAAGCGGCTGCTGCAGCCCATGGGCATCTGCAACAAACATCAAGCACAGCAGGCTACAAATTCGTTGCCACCTCTGAGGACTAAGATGGAATTCCTCACAGCCTGTAAATATACCGGCTCTCTATCTACTCCAGACCGGAACACAGTAGAGCCAGTACTGTTATTTGGTGACAGAAATCAATAAGACAGTGGTTTGCAGCTAGACGGAATTGTAGGCGGATAAGGTCTTACATGAATTTTATTCAGAACCCCGCGACTTCACCCGCGTGGATTTTTTTTGCGCGGAACCCTAAAATAAAAATAGCCTAAGTTACTCCTTATATCAACAAATTTCCGTCCTTATAACATCAAGTTCCATCCGAATCGGTTCAAAGGTTTTTACGTGATGCGTGTTTAGACAGACGTCGTGTTAGAGTTTTATTTTAGTATAGAAGATAGATATATATACACATATAACATAAACACTCACGCCTGTCACCCAGAGGGGTAGGCAGCGACTACGGACTTCCATTTGGCACGGTCCTGACATGTCTCTCTCGCCTCCTTTACATCCAAATATCTACGAGTACACGCTCGTTGGTCAAGAGTACTTCTAATGTATCTTTTCAAAATATCGCCAATTTAGTCGATACTTTCGTCTAGAGCGTCCCTTAGCGACTCTGAAGTTCACATCTGCCATATAAATTTGCTTTGTCACTCTTTCCTCATTCATTCTTTCTACATGACCAAACCACCAAAGCATTCATTTCTTAATCTTGGTCACAACATTATCATCTGATGATGTTGATGAGATAGATATAGTATAATTTGTTATTCTCGTTACATTTCTCTTATCAATTAGTAGAGGTTTATTGATTTTTTTCAATTATGTATAATTTTTTAAGTTACCTAAGGATAATGAAAGGTATATTAATTTCATTTATTTGTCAAATAAATAATTATAGCAAAAAGAATTAAGTAATAATTTAAATACAGAAGTAATACTAAGTACTTTATTACAAAACTTAGTTGAAATTTACGTAGGTAACGTATGAAATTTACTTAGGTAAATTGAAGTAGGCAACTTACATGTCTTTTGTAATTAAAATATTTTAAGTTATCACAAAGCACTGAAATTAAAACTTTGTTTACAAGATTTTTAACTAATTAGAATACAATCACATTTCATTTAGGAATCGTATTTCAGGTTCATTGTTGTTTACACTACCTACCTATTTCTTTCGTTCAGTGCCACCGACTCGCCCGGAGAGTTCACGTAAATCTTATTCCAGTGCCGACGACTCGTCTGGCGAGTTCAGTGTTTTTCACTAATATTTTTTAGACTAAATATATGCTAAACTAAAGATTTACGTGGTGGGCCGGGTGTGGAGACCCCGTTTAAATTTGAAAGGAAACAAACTATTCTACAATGCCTTGAACTCGCTAGGCGAGTTCCCTGACATAGATCCTCAACCTTTGACATGTTAGACAACGACGTGAACATAGTAGCATGGACTACCTACATACTTGTGATATGGAACCAATATACAACAAACTAGTTTCATTAGAATAATTAGGATCGTGCCAAATGGAAGTCCGTAGTCTCTACCTACCTCTCTGGGTGACAGGCGTGAGTGTTTATGTGTTACTTATCGAAAGTCACTCTTGTTTGATTACGTATTGATATACCACCAGTTTGGAATAAAGCCTCTGTCCTAGGAAGAACTATCAAGACATTATTTTTTTTAAAAACAAGCTTTAGAAATACAAAGTTATCGTAATATTTGAGATAACATATCTAGCAGCCATATTATAAATCTTGTATCTTTGTAATAGGGTTGAAAATAAATAAAAAAAGGGTCTCCACTGCAACTCAATTTGTTGTATATAAGTCACAAATGGATTGTGTGGGTCTGAGTGATTAACTTTTTTATGAGTGTATCTGTGTTAAAAAAACAAACTGACATAATATTTGCGTTTCGTTATATGTAATTTAATTAATCAAAATCAAGTACCGGATGTCTAGCCAACTCGATATAACCTCAAAACTTTAACTATCGATATCTCGAAAAATAAAGATTTCCGGCATAAAAAACAGCTAAATTGTAATCAATAGCATCATTGCCTGTCAACTAAAGCTAAAATAGTCACTTAAATCGTGCAGCAAATTACTATAGCCGACCCAAAATAATACATTTTAATCTGATACTATATTCTTAAAACTGAAAGCTCGTATTAAATTATTTCAGGGTAAAATTGTCTATTCACAAGTATTAGAAATTGAAAATATAACCTTAACAATAACCACAATTTAAAAGGTTGACAATCACTGCTCAAATTACGGAACAAACTTACCTTTTATTTTATCCAAAGAGTTTTTTGCCATTTTTACAAGCCGAATAGTCCGGAAACACTTTTTAATTGCGTAAACACGTTAGTACACTGTGACGGCCACAAAAATTACAAAACATAGAATTTACCCTTACGTAGTGCCAGTGAACTCGCGTGGCGAGTCGATCAATTTATATTGCAGTGCCGGCTACTCGCCTGGCGAGTCAACCGTAAAATGTAGGCGGAATCCGAGAAGACATCATGAAAATCGTAGGGGTGATGAATGTGTTAAATCGCAATTCGCGACGAGTGACCTTGCACGTTGCATGCGTTGGGCACAGAATTCGCATAGTAGCAAAAATATGTTCATTCGATCAGTCAGAATACCTTATCTATTTTACTTACCATTTCGCAACGTATGAATGAATCTCTTTACTGCACACAAAATATAAATTTATGTACAATTAGGTGACCTCATCGCTTAACGGTGATCTCTTCCAGGCAAACCTTGGTAACGTACGAGTAGCAAGCACTACATATTATTTATTCTATGCTTTGGTGAAGGAGATCCGCAAATAGAAGTTTGCATAAATAATAGATAAATGAGCATATATTAATACATATTATAATAAGTACTTACTTACATGTGCTTTTAATATGGTGCAATATCACTATATGATTTTTCTGTGCGGATATTATTGCCTGCTCCTTATTAAATGTGGAATCAAATCACCTTTGAAAATTAGCTTGGAATTGGAGAGGTTAGTGATTCTTATTAATACCTATACTACATACAAATTGTTATTGAGTATTGAGTTGTCTTGAAATTTATGGTATTCACTGCGAATGCGCCTGGTGAATGGCGATGAAGCAGTCATAAATGAAAGCGGGCTAACATTGCGGTTTTTAATATTAAACCGTATAAATAAAAATAAACACAAATAGTTTTCAAGAAATTATAAACTTCTAAATTGTCGCTGTCAGAAATCGAACCCAGGATTTCTCGGTCCACCCACGCTTAAATCAATTGCTTCAATGCGCTAAATCCTTTTCAATTTGACGACAAAGTTTAAAAGAAAGGGAGCGTTTTAGTATTATGTAAGCAAGCTCGGGGCTTTAAATTTTTTCTTACCTTTGCTGACAAATGGAGCGGGGGGGGGAACATATATTAAAAATCTTACGTAAAATAAAGAAATATAAAACAATAAAAATATTTTTAAAAAATAAAAAAAAAACACGACATTTTTTTTTTTTTTTATTTTGCATACACCCCCCCCCCCCCCCCCAAAAAAAAAACTTAATACAACAATATTTATAAATAAAATTAATAATAGGTACTATTTTTATTATTTCTAGTTAGTATACTGAATGAATATCTTTTCATATTTTTTACCAAAAATAAATCGATGACTCTTCCGATACTCCATGTCCATTTTTTCCTTTTTTATTATTTACTAAAATTATATATAAGATTTAAAGTTTTTTCAACTCTTAAATTTAATAACCGGTATTTTGGAGACGGAAAAATTTATAAAACATTATATTAAAGTAAAACAATTGTGAATTAAATAAATTATTAATGTTATACATACTATATTTTTACTCTTTCTTGACAGCCCTAAGTAACCTCGGAAAAACAGCCGTGATATGAGAATGAGAAAAGGTGCAAAGTAATACTTAATAGGAATTATGTAGGCTATTAAACGTCGGCAAGCTGTCGACATCAAAAGAGTGAAACTTCTGTACGTAGTACTATTATTTATTCTGTGCCCAGGGTAACATACGCAGTCGGGGCTAGCGCGTTGTAAGCGAATGAATGTTTGTTTTGAGGATTTTTCAACGCTGTTTACGTTAATAGTTTTTTGTAAATACTTGTTGAAATAGTCTTTGTTTAGTGTTATATATATTATTTTACCTATTTGATAAATTGTAGCGGAAAAAACGTCGTTCCTACTACAATTTTTACGTGGATGGATGCTAAATGCCCAAAAAAAGGTTCAGATATATCATTCCTTAAAATTACCGAAGGATTTTAGAAGGAAGTTATGAAAGGTGAATTTATTTCATTATTTTGTTAGATAGGTACTTATAGCAAAAAAGAATTAAGTAATAATTTATCCACACAAGTAATACGTACTTTATTACAAAACTTAGTTGAAATTTACTTCACTATCCAAGTATCTACATACTTACATACCTATATATGTCTTTTGTAATTAAAATATTTTAAGTTATAATAACACAAAACACTGAAATTAAAACTTTGTTTTCTAACAAGATTATTAACTGAGTAGAATACGATCACATTTCTGTTAGCAATCGTATCTCAGGTTTATTTGTTGTGGCCTTGCTAGTTGCATGCGTTGAGCATCGTAGAAATCACATAGGTGCGAAAATATGGTCAGTCGATCATAGTTAGAATAGGTACTTCACCTAAGTAACTTAATTAACATTTCGCGATGTATTTTTTTAACTCTTTTTTGATAGTCCTTAATAACCACGAAGTCCACCCTGGCGTAGGAAGGGGAAAAGATGCAAAGTAATATGGACGCTCGTGCGCAGCGCTAAAATTTTATTTAGCTTGCGTGCGTGATTTATCTGATTAATAATAACTATGTAGGCTATTAAACGTCTGCAAGCAGTCGACATCAAAGGAGTGCAACAAAATTATTTATTCTGTGCTGTTACTGTGATATATATAAGACTAATTATTTACTGAGAGAATTTATTGCTATTTTAAACTGCTAGGGGTTGAGTTAAATTAAAGATTGTACAAAAAACAAAAGTAAATTTATTAAACTATTTACACAATGCGGCAGTCTTACAAGCTATCACTAATCTGACGTCCAATGTGACCTAATAGGGAGCCTGAAGTGTCTTCTTGCTTGTTGTTCTTGAGTTTGTGTAAGCACTCGCGGTCGCGGGGGCCTCGCTCTGATGCAGGGTGAAGGAGACGTGTCGATGCGGGATGAGGTACGCGGGGTGACGGGCGGTTGCTCACTCGCCATCCGTAACATATTGCTATTTATTATTGCTAAGGACTGTATTAATTAAAAGGTAGTACGATGAACTAACATTAATTTATTTACTATTTACAAAATGCGGCAGTTTTTAATTATAATCTATTCTCTATTTTATTGCCTAATCTAATGCCTAATAGGGAGCTTGAGGGATCTTTTTTTTCTTCTGGAGCGCTAGTCTGCCGCGAATGCCGACGTCAGTTTTTTTTTGCGCCCAGAAGCTATGTAAAGGGCTACCCTCCGGGAAGCGGGGGAGGGAGGTGGTGAATGCTCTTAGCATACCACGCAGCCGGCTGCGTGGTTATGTGGGACTCACTATGAAAACCTAAGTGCCTACCCACTAAACACCACCTTGGACAGAAGACTCGGCCTGAGCCGCCAAGAGGCAGTCCAGGTCGGCCGAAAGCTTGTTGGGGGGGGGGGGCGAGAGAGAGTTTCTCGGTCTGCGAACTCGATAGCGAGAGGGAGTGGGGCTGCATAGGAAGCTGCCTCACGAATAAGATGATTTGAGTGAGACTCTGAGACTTTGAAGAAGTTCTAAGAGAGTGATTTTAGAAATTGATGGATGTGGGGAAATTCTCGGTGAAAGTCAGCGTTTCGGATGAACCAGGACGCGTTCGTAGTTCCACGACAAAAATAGTTTTGAACTACTTGAAGTTCGTTTAGAATGTTAGGTTTAGCACGGTCATATTTGAAGCCTGTGTCGTAACAGGTTTTGGAGAGTCTGGTGAATTGACCCTGGTCTCTGAGGAAGGAATCACCCTTCTCGGGGGTTATTGTCTTCCATAAATTCCTTAATATTAAATAACCATTTTTATACAAACTTAGTTCAACAAAGTTTTAGAACTTTGATTGATAGTTCAAGTGAGGAATTTATTTACTTTAAACTGAGTGGATTCTACATACTATTATGTAGGTCGCCCAGATAATTATAGCTAAAAGTAAAATTGCAGACATTATAAGTTCCACTTTCGGGCAAAGGTCTCGACTGAACTGCCCCAATAAGTGTGTGCGTACTTAAAAAATATTTGAAAAAACAAAAATTAAGTTTCTAAGGCATGCGGGTTTCCTCACGATGTTTTCCTTCATCGCTGTGTGTTCAGCGTTTGGTAAATCAGCAGCTATAATTGCAATAAACGATTTTATTAAAGCCAGGGGGATCGAACCCGAATTGCTCGGGTACTATGAAATTGACAGCAAGTGTTTAGCTACTACGGCTCTCTTCCATATCAGACATGAGCAATGGAGCTTATAGCTTCTCAATATACAGTTACATTTAGTTACGTTACTAAAAATATCAACAAGAAGTGTAAAAATAAAATTTTTGCATTCATATAAATTTGACATAAACAAAACGAGAACATCATCAACGTCAATTAAATACGCATTATTAAGGATAACTCAAAGTCAGATCTTGATCAAACTTAAATGAGATCACAAGAGAAGCACCAGCCTTCAAATAAAAAAAGAATTATGAAAATCGTTAGAATAATATTCTGAGGTAAAACACATAAAAAAAAGATACGGTCGAATTGACTGCAACATCAAATTTTGTATATTTTCTGGGAATTTGTGGTAAAAGCGTATACATCGCCAGATATATGAATTACTGACTCGGTGGAGTCGAGTATTATTGTCCTTTAAACAAAACAAGCTTCGTATGAAGGTTCCTAATTTTTTGCTTGGGTTCAAATGCTTTTGTGGCGTGATGTATACGCAGTTCAAAATAGTGCATGGAAATTGCCTTAATAAGTAAAACTTTGTGGTTTCCAATAAAAGGTTGGCTTTCAAAATGATTTGTCGTAATTACATCCTGGCATCGTTTGAAAGTAGTTAAAATAAGTTTCGGTAATAGATTTTTTTTCTGCAAAGAATGATACTTCTTTATGTGAATGTATCTTAAATATTCTTTCTGCCAACGTACATACTTTAATAACATCGCGTGAAGGATAAATAAGGCCACCTTTATGTTTTTTAAATATAAGACCTAAATATTTGTCGCTAATAAGACCTAGCAGACAATCTTCACATTTTAGAGCTTTTCTTAATTTCCTAACTACAAACCCACCGATATATGAAATAATTTCTTCAGTATAGGTGGTCAGCTTTGAAGGGTTGATTTTTATTTACTATTTACAAAATGCGGCAGTTTTTCACCCGTGAGGACTAAGATGTAATGCCTCTCGTTTCCAGTAAAAGGGGTCTCCGATTTCTACACTCACCATACGAAATACAGCAGCATTAAGCTACTATTTCACGCTGGTATTCTGTGAGAGCGTGGTCCTTCCCCGGTCGAGCTGACCCATTCATGCTACAACTATAATACAAATATATATATATATATATATAATACTATGTGCTGCAACTATAATACTAAGTGCATATTGATATCATAATCTAATATAACTGCAAAAATATAATCGTGGTCATAATCGACCAAGAAATTATTATTAGGGGGAAAATCCTTAGTCGAGTCTTCTAGAACTTGAGTGCAGTACATATTAATTTTATTTTCGTATCGCACTTCTGTGTGAGTTAAAATTTTTATATCCTCTAGAGGTATACAGTTTCCTGACTCAATACCTTTTATTTCCCCGTGTATCACTAGTCTTTTGTAGGCGCTTTGAAATTGAAAGGCTGTTGGATTGTTGTTATAGCCGCCCTTTGATCGTATCGAGCTGAAGAAGCACTCCAGGTGATCTTGGCTAAGTTTGTATATAGGCAAAAAATTAAGTTTACCCGTTACTATGATATCAGCATACAATTTTTTAAGACTTTGTATACATATTAAGAAACCAATGAATCCAACTTTCCTATTTGTTTGCAATATTGGTTTTCCCTCTAATTGCAACCCTCTGATGTAGATATCCATTATATTGACAAATTCTAGAATGCTATCGCCATTTTTACTATTAATAGGTTTTTTAAAACCATACATATTCAGATTCCAACTATTGAAAATATCAAATAAGTTGTTAATTTTCTTTATAAAGTCAACAGTAGCCTCAGAACCCGAAAATTCTTGTAAATTTAATTGTTTGTCACAAAATTCTATCGCATCTGCCACGGAATTACTGAATGTTTGTGCCGCCAACTTAACTTTCATTATTTGTTTTGAAAAATTAATATGCTGATTTTTAAAACGGTTAGCTAGATGGAGACCCTCCCTTTCTTGCAAATTATGAAGCAATTCTATAAAATGCCATGAAATGATTCCACCATGCAGATTTATTAATTCATTTTTCTGACCTAGTGTATTTCTGACAAGTTTCAGCATATGAGCTGGATCCGGAAATATAACTATGTGCTGTTTATCACAAAGAAAATACGAAGTAATATCTTTCAATTCATCGAAATTGCAACCTAAGTTTTTAGCCATCGAAAAGTTGGTGGGAGAGCCATCAAAAGTTATTATTAACACCACAATCTACTAACAAACCCATACATTGTTTAATTAATGTTGCCTTTTGTTCGCCTGTACAGCCATCAATAAAAAAATAACCGATAGGCATCTTCCATGCACTATTTATAAATGTCACCATAAACACCAATGCCTCCCTAGCTTCAGCTACATTGTGACCATCCAATGCTACCCCATAGTTCACCAGACCTACACATTTTGTTCCATCCCATTGGACGTGCCTCCTTATAGCCATCTCATCCATGCTTACTGCACAATACAGTTCGGTTTTTTTGTTCTTTGCCACTAATTTAATGCATTCTAATGATTCTGTTGTAAACCCTGGGTTTGCATCTACACTTTTGTACCATGTGGCAAGTGTGGATGGATGAGGCAGACAAGTGTTAAATTGTTGTCGTACATACGTGTAAGCCCGAGGACTTATAAATTGCAAGCAAAGGGCGAATTTGCGTAAAGATGGTGAATATTTTCTACTACTGGAGGCGGGGTTCAACATTTTTTTCAAGAAGTCTCTATTAGTAGGGTCAACAGATTCCAATAAATCCCCATCTTCTTCACTTATCAAAGACTTTTTTTTAAGTTCTGCAACAATATTTTCTAGTTTAGCTACTTTTTTGATAAATGCCTACTTTTTTCTCGAAGAGTCTTTAATTTTTAAGTCGTTCGGACGATAGTTTTTCTGAGTGTTTCCATTTCTTTCGCAACGTTCGAGGAGTGTACTCTGGAGTCTTGTCCTAAAACCCAAAAAAACGTTTTATAATCATAACTTTGTTACTACAGACACAACATTTTCTGATTCTAATATTTACTATTGATGTTTGATTGGAAATTGGAGGGTTTACTATTTCAACTGGCTTTTGACCACTAGTCGACGGCAGTAGGTCGACAGCAGGAGCAATCTGAAATCATTTAATTTGTATGTCAAATCTGCAACAGTTTTAGTTTCATAACATCCCTTGATCAAGCTTTCGATAATTAAATTTTTATAGGATAGGGTGACAAACGAGCACACAGTCCACCTGATGGTAAGTGGTTGCTGCGGCCCATAAACATCTACATCTATCCTCGATTACAAATCAAAATGCAGATGCCTTGTCACCCGTGAGGACTAATGCCTCTCGTTTCCAGTAAAAGGGGTCTCCGATTCTCTACACTCACCATACGAAATACAGCAGCATTAAGCTACTATTTCACGCTGGTATTCTGTGAGAGCGTGGTTCTTCCCCGGTCGAGCTGACCCATTCATGCTACAACTATAATACTATATATATATATATATATATATATATATATATAATACTAAGAGCATATTGATATCATAATCTAATATAACTGCAGCATGGCTCTACCATGACATAAAAGAGAGATGTGTATTAGTGGAAAAAAATCACTTTTGACATACAACAAACTCAGCCTCTACCTAAAATTCCCATATCAAAAGCATTTTATTTAAGGCAAATATGGTTTTATAATAAAGGTATCTATATCATTAGAGATGGCCACAGGCCACATAAATAGTATGTAAGAACATGAGGCATACCTATTTTAAATAATAATACTATTTCATATAAATAATGTTATTTTTATTTTTTTACCACTTAGAGCCATTGTAAGTTCTTCTTAACTAATTAATATGGTTTGTAGGAAACAAAGGTGTATTATATACATACTTTCATTGTTTTTTTTAATAAATAATTGCATAGAATAACCTATTTTTCTATATAATATATAAAATAATCAATCTATATTGTATTTTAAAACTATATGCTTCAGTTCCTCAGTTCATTTGATTATTTATTATTTTCAAAGGCTCATTAGTTGTTTAGAACTATTTGCTAGTTTACACCTTTGTCTACTTAATCCTTCAATTCGGTATTGAGTCGAGGAAAAATAATATTATTTTTATTTAATATTGTTTACCTACTTACAAGAATGCATAAATTATTATCAATTTTCATAAGTGATTCCTCATGTAAATTGATGGAGGAAGATGTTGGAATACAAGCTTTTGTTTCCTAAAAGTTAATTATCTTTAAAACATTAATTAATACAAAATAGGTGTAGAAAGATGCATTTTACAGAAAATTGTTTGTAACAAACAAGATAATTGCACTAAAGAGTAAGAATATGTCATTAACTGAATATTTACCAGAGCTGGTACAGCATAAGGTAATAGCAGAGTAAGTTTCTTCTTTTATTTATATTGACATTTTATCCTTAAAATGTCTGCTGCAAATTTTTGATGACGGTTTTGGTGTCCAGTCTGTTCGTCCTGTAGCTACAATCCAATTCCGACGTAAATTATCATGTTCAGGAAAACTGCAACAAACCATTCAATCTTTCAGATATTTAATTAATAGACACTGCAGAATACATATCTGTACACCTTAGGCAAATGATCATAAGTCACATTAAGCTAATTGTTCAGTGCACACATTTTAAGTCTCAATTTGAACATTACTACACAATTGTAAATAAAAATTACTTGTTGTTTAAAAGTAGTTTTTGATTACAATAAGATATTAATAAAAATTTAATTAATTAATTAAATAATGAACTTGGGATATGCTACCTCTAAACACTAAAGATAATTTTTTATAATATTATAAGTGTAGGTAAGTTTTTACATCTTCTCTTAATATTGACATGTACAGTATCTGCTTAAATATGTACCTATGTGTCCTTTTAATAAAACTTATAGTTCTATAACTTTGAATGGAGAAAATTTTTAAGAAGGAAAAACATGCACATGACAACATAAATATTCTTTTTTTGCACATAACAGTTATCTGACCTGGTCACTGACTGATATGGTCATTTGTTCAATATCTGATCCTGGTACATTTTTAGATGCCCAGTTTAAGATGTTTGAAGCTATTTTGTTTCCATCCCTTTGAGCTTTAGTTTCATCCCACATAAATAGAAATGCAGAACTGTCAGAACCATCATAAATATTGTAATTTAATATCCAAAGTTTTCTCCTATAGAAATTAACCCCATTTTAGGTCTGTATTTTGATTCAGACATATCCTGCGATTAATGTTTGTACCTATTATCAGCTTCAATAATTAAAGGTAAATCTTTTTCTATTTACAGAAGTTGTTTCTCAGTGCCATCCTACATCCCTTTAAGTTTTGCTGAAAACATATCGCAATCGTCACAAGTATAAAGTAATTTGTAAAGATTGTACATTCGTTCAATAACATCTCTTTGATCTCTCACGATTGTATTGACATTTATACTTTGGGCGAGATGACATGTGGGACATAACAGATTTAATAATTTCAGGATCCGTTTAGTTAGATGGTTTATGTTTCCCTCTTTTGTCACTTTCAACAATACATCCCTCTTATCTCAGTCTTAAGCAGTCTTAACCACTTGTTGGGAAATTAAGAAACATTGTCTTACAGATTGCTGTTGTTATACCATTAACAACAAAAGAATACACTAAAGTATTTGATCCTAACTTAGATTCATCTCCTGATCTCAGTCTTTGTCTTGTTGTAGGTTTTGGACTGGACACATGATACTATGAATTACCTCTTAACATTGTAGTCTTTTTCTGGATCCCAATAAAAGTAAATATCTTTCTTATTCTGCTGGGATATTTTAGTACTGCATTTCATGCGGAAATTCGTGCTACATGCAGCACTTTTGTTCATGTAAGCTTAGGATCATTTCTTATTCGCTTTTTTCCTGTCTGCTCTATTGTACTTCTATTCCGATCTTTTATTTTTTGGTAGATTATTAAGTATGAATTTGTTGTAAATTATTCTGGCATATAGAATTTGGTACATCTTGAGATGTGCTTGGAACACCCTCTTCAAGCGCAGCCAAAGGCACAATTTACACAATACGATAAATAAATGCAAATAATAAAGTGCAACTTACGTTATTTAACAAACTTCTCATCTTATTTGGACTTAGGATGCTTTCGTTTTTGATAATTGAGCGGAACAAAAGCATAAATCCAGATCAGATTGTATACCTTTGAATTAACCTGGACTTAAAACATTTTAACGAGTTCGAAAGCATGTAGTTTTTTTAGTTGGACTTAAAAATACTATACCACCAAGTAGATCGTTATTTTTTTGTTTCAATGACATTACAAAGTTAATGTTGAAAAAAAAAATGGACTTAGGATAATACACCTTCGGTATGCAGATATTATTATTTCCTATAATAGTGGGTAATAATTTATAGAAAATTTGGCCACACCGAAGATTTTAGGTTAAAATTTGCAATTGTTATTTTTGTACTTTTTAACGATAAATTTACGTCTAGAGTACATTATACACAATGTATGTATTTTATTAAATGTTACAGACTGCCTAGTAACCGATAGAGTGGTATACTTACGAATGAAAAGACAACCCCGCCATTTTCCTTTCACTATCACTTTTACACCCTAATACACTACACCGCACCATGTTTTAAATAAAAATGGTTGGAATACTACGTCTTAATTGTTCACAACAAAATATAATATGAAATACTTATCATAAAACACGTAAAACAGTATTTTATACAAAGAATTTATCACGCTACACGTTAGCTGTCAAATTTTATTTAGCAAAGTGGTTTGCTAAATATAAAAAAACGCGACACGCTGTGCGAAACAAAAAAAAACTCATTGTTCTTTCTCATTTCTTTACACGACATCGGCGTAAGTTGCTCTTTCTCTTGTGTGACTGCGATGAAAGATATCGCTTTGTCTATAGGTTTCTCTGTCTACGCTATATTCAATACACCATAGAGTAAAGTAATGTATACAGTAGGCATGTCGATCTAAAATCGATTAATCGAAAAATCGATTCTTTGAAGTAAAATTGTCGATTTTTTAGATCGATTCGAAGCAACGCACGATACCACAGTTTTTTAATTTTTTGCTGTTGGGGGACGCAAAAACAACCGGTCGTACTTGGTTGATAATTTGAAAGCAATATATATTTGAATAAAATAAATGTTTACGAACGCATCCAACAATATCGAAATGTTGTCATTTCAGTTTCATTTCTAAAATTCTTAAGCCCACTTTCCACTAAGGGATATAATTTAGTTTCATATTACATCTGGAGATATAAATTAATATCGCTCACCGTACTTTTAAATAGAACCGTTTCCACTGAGGTGTAATATATATTACATCCCAAACTATAAATATTTTTTCAATCCACCAAACGATATTATCATATCATATTTCACCTCCTGTACTATATAATATAATATTGTAGCTGTGAACCTGTTTGAACTGTGAACTTGTGAATTTACATTATTTATTATCAAAAATATACATACTGTGAGCTGTAAGTACCTACAGACAGAGTACTTTTTAAATACCTAGATACTGTAAAAAATATTATACCGTACGTTGAAGTTTATAGAGATTTATAGTAAGGAAATAACCAGTATTGTGTTCATGTAGCATTCATTTCAATACGATAAATAGTGAGTTATTAGATTGAAACAGATTTATCGAGAAATGTACGTTGCGGTTTGCACTTTTGTAAAAGTATTATTGTTGTTTTTAGCCTAAAATGTCAAATAAAAGTGTTACGTGGAATCACTTTGTAAAAAAAGGGATCGAGTGGAGTATGTGCGTACCACTCCTAACACAAGCGTTTCAAGCTTACCAGGAGTGGTTAAAAAGAATATTAGTAATGTTAATCAATAAGATTACTAATATTTTATGTAAAAGAAATATTACAGTTTAGAAGTAAAAGAAAAAAATCGAAAATTCTTGAAATTCCATGTTTGAAAATGTCGCGATTAATCGAAAATCGATCTTTTATTCCTCGATTTAATCGATAATCGATTCAAGTACCTTCGATTCAAATCGATTCAGTGATCGATTTTTTTTAAGAGTGAATCGACATGCCTAATATACCGAATCAATACACAGACTACTGAGGATACTACGCATTTGAATAATAATGTTAGGTTTTTTTTATTTAACTGGCTTCACGGCTCTGGGTTCTAGCCCTTCTGAGCAAAGAGTATGCTAAATGTATAAGGAAAAAGATAGGCCTCTTGCGAGTAAAACTGGTGCCCCTTGGAAACCGCGCCACCTGACGATTGTTACAATAGCTAACTATAATATGCATATGTTTGTGTGTATATTCTAATTTACTCACACGTTAATGCTCTGTGAATGTGTGCGTGTGTATATGTATTTTGCTCATTGCTCACCCCCACCTTCAATGTTACATATTATATTAATTTATTACATAGGTACTATTTCCATTCCAACCTTCTACATCTGAATGTAGAAAATTAGAATGGAAATAGTAATAAATAAATGAAAATTATTGTTCAAGCATTGATACGAATGGAACACAGAAATACATTTTAAAATTTATAAATAAAACAATTATTTTCATAGAGATTAAATTATATTATTGACAGATCATACACAGAAATAATAATATACATATGCGCAGTAGTACAATAAGTAGGATTCTCTGTCTACGACAATAAGTCTATGATGTGGGCACTCAATTTTAAATGACTATGGCAGCATCTTAAGACACACCATTTTCAGCAACACTCACACCGTAGACAGAGAAACCTGTAGACTAACTGCGGCTTTGTTATGCTTTCGTCATATATATCCGCTACCTCATTACACAAAGTTGGAGTTATCCATTGCCTTGTACGTCGTCCAAAGTAATTTTCAGCCCTAGGTAAGAGATATTTCCTCCTTTGAGTAATTTGGCGCTTCGGCATTATATATGTCCTAGGTGTCTTAAATGTTACCATACCATGCTGTTCTAATATGATAATGGATTTTACTTTCATGTCTATGGGAATAATTTTGCAAATTTTAAATAACATTTCATAATTTTTATCTATAGCAATTTTCGTTTTAGTATCAACTAATATCTTTAAAAACCTTATCTGTATAGTCTTTATTTTGTTAAGATATGTTGGGAATGTGAGTCCATATGCACCTAAGCTATATCCGATCGTTGCGTCTGCTAGGGCATAATACAGCATATACATGATTCCTCGATTCACAACATATTTTATATGATTCAGTTTACCTAGTACTGCCCTAAGCCTGTTCCACGCTAATTCAACATGCAAATCCCATGAGAAACGATTATCTATAACCAACCCTAAGTATTTATATAGTTCGTTACACACTGTAGCTTTTTCTTGCAGGCAATCGTAAGTGTGACCCATAAGAGCTATATCTACTGTTTTTCTAGAACGGTTATAGGGTGATGATATTACCATAAATTTGGTTTTATTCAAGTTCATAATAATGCCACTGTCATGGGACCACTTTAATAAATTGTTTAAATCCTGCTGCACTTTTAACTGTATCTGGCTACTATTTTTCCCCCTATACACAAGACAGGTATCGTCAGCATACATGTATGTTCTACAATTCTTGATGACATTTATCATGCTGTTGACGTGCATTATATATCCGATCGGGCCAAATACTTCACAGACAAACGAACAAACACAGAGCCAGTCGGTACACCAAATTTTACTTTTCGTATCCCATTATCCACTCGATTTACACGAACAACAACATTTCTATTTTCTATATATTTTTTAAACCAAGTTTTCACTGGACCTCTTATTCCACATTCATCCATGGCCTGCAACCAGCACTCATGTTCCAATGTATCGAACGCCTTTTTGAAATCTATAAATAGAGCTACTACGATATTTTTATTATTTAACGAGTGGTTTACATCATCTGAAAATGCTGTCAAGGCCGTTGTTGTACTTTTGTTTAATCTAAACCCAAATTGAAATTCTGTTGAAATTTTATTTTTTTCAAGAAACATACCGATTTGTTTGATCAATACTTTTTCAAATATTTTATTTACGATACTTAATATTGCAATTGGTCTGTAGTTCGTATATTCTTTGTGTGATCCATGTTTGTAAATAGGTCGGATGATTGCAGTTTTCAAATGATCAGGATAAATACCTTTGCATATGCAATTATTTATTAATGAATCTAAAATAAGACTGATACACTCCTTTACTAATTTTAAGTCCCTTACCCGTATACCGTCAATACCTGGTGACTTGTTGCAGTCCATGGAGTCAATAACTTTACAAACATCCTTCCCCTCGACTTTTCTAAAATAAAAACTTACATTACAATCTTTTACATAACTAGTTCTATCAAAGAAATATCTATGACATAAATGGTTCGATTTTAATTGTTCAATTTCTTGTGTAAAAGTTAAGCAAAAGTTATTACAGATGTGTTACATCGTTTCTGGCAGACAGATCTCTGGCAAAGACTTTGGAGCCCTGGTTCCGCTCGATCGCTTCTTTAATACGAGCAGTATTAAAGTTGCGTAAGTCTCGCCGCATGCATTTGGAGATCGGTCTGTTCAGTTGCCTGCATGCTGTCAAATCTGTTGACGATTGCAGCCTCATCTCCCGTCTAACAACCATGAGATTAAGAGTGTTTAGGCATAATTTTAACGCTTTGCAAACTGCGTCGGCGCGCGTTTTCAAGCGGGAACCCGGCCTGACGGCGGGGCCGGGGGGGGGCGGATAGGTGCGGCAGACTGCCGCGCCGGCGAGTCTCCACCTTCTTGGCTAGCTAGCAGCGGAGCTGTGTAGTCGCGCGTTCGTTAATATAATTGCCGCCTCGCAGCCCAGACGTTTATACTTCGCGAACCTTACGGTTTATCATAGTTTGTTTGCGTTCTTGGAAACGAAATCTAAATTATAATTATAGAATCAAACTTTGAGTATTGATTGCGACTGGCATACGGTGCGCACGGTTAGTGTTTCGTTAAAGCGTGATAAGACTCCTGTTGTCGTGTGAAGCGTTGGACTTGTTTTAAGATATCGAGAACGTCTTGTGGAGCGGTCAGCGTGCTGCAGCTATCTCCTAATGGTGACGTCAGGTTACATTTTACACCTCACACACCACACAATAACAAATGTTTACTAGCCCCTGACGCCACCTCGTGGCAGATCCTACACTTCACGAAAAAGGTAAGGGTATTAGTTTTGTTAGTCGCTATAGATTAATATTCCACAGGTCTTTGACCCTCCCCTTTGTTACCCGTCGAGCTGGATTAATCTCGGCCTGAGTTCAGTCAACTACAGTCAGGGTAACCTAGGGGCAGTAATAACTGGTAGCAAGAGCGTGGTTTTTGATTGGTTTGAAATCACTCCCGGCCGTGATACGTAAGAATAATTCTTTGTTTTGTTCGCGTGCTGTTTGTGTTGTTAACGGAACGGTGTATAGAACCACGTAATATATAAATATTTTGTTTCTTTTCTTTTCTCTTTTCTTTGCAAGCTTATTTTATTGGTGGTAGGTAGACTTGACAGCCACGCGTCGAGTAGGGTTGTTATTTACCGTCGCCACATAAGCGTGGCAATTGCAATTTGGTGAATTATTGTATTATCGTTATAGTAATCGTGTTTGATTTCATTGACCGTAATTGTACTAATTAAATTAATTGCGTAGTATAATTTGTTTGATTTGATAAATACTATTTTGTATTTGTGTTAATTTGATTGTATTAATTAAATTAATTGTGTAGTGTAATTTGTATCGAATTTAATTTGATAATAATCGTATCTAATGTATCGTAATGATGCCTTCGCACCGGTCACTGACGCTCCGCTTGCAAGCGGAACTGCGCTGGGCTGCGAATGCTCACAGCTTGATAGGGAGATCAGATCAAGTCCATACGAGGGTGGATTGAAAAGTACTCGGCCTAACACAGATCCATTCAATTCTAAAAATCAAATCTACCTACATTATTTAGTTCAGTTCAGACTAGTTCATTGTGTGAAGTTCGAAACGTGTGCGATAATTAGTTGTGATTTTATAAATTTATTAACAAAGTAATCGGACATAATTTCCGCGAATGGAGCAAATCGAGCAGCGTGCCGTCATTAAGTACCTCCATAAGAAGGGGCTATCATCAAAAGCCATCCATGATGACATGGTCAGTACATTAGGCAATTATGCTCTGTCATATTCATCCATCAAAAAATGGATAGCAGAATTTAAGCGTGGTAGAGAGAGTGTGAAAGATGAACCCCGCTCTGGAAGGCCTTCGACGTCAACTACTGACGAAAATATTAAAAAAGTACTTGATTTAATAATGGGAGACCGCAGATTAAAAATTAGAGAGATAGCCGAGATTATAGGCATCTCTTATGAACGAACTCAAAACATCATTGTCAACGAGTTGGGTTTCCACAAGGTGTCTGCGAGGTGGGTTCCGCGACTGCTTTCAGTTGAACAAAAAAGGACGCGATTGACTATTTCACGCGACTGTTTGGAGTTATTTGAAGCCGATGCAGATGATTTTTTAAATCGTTTTGTTACTATGGACGAAAAATGGGTTCATTACTGTACACCGGAAACAGAACAACAATCAAAACAGTGGAGAAGACCTGGTTCACCACCCCCTAAAAAGGCTAAGTCGATTTTGTCGGCAAATAAGGTGATGGCTTCAGTATTCTGGGACTCGAAAGGTGTGATTATGATTGATTATCTTGAAAGGGGTCAGACTATAAACTCCGATTACTACGGCACCTTACTACGTCGTTTACGAGAGGAAATAAAAGAAAAACGTCGAGGAATGCTCAGAAGAAAAGTCCTGTTTCATCAAGATAACGCCCGTGTTCACACGTCAGTACAGTCAATGGCTGAAATTCACAACTGTGGCTTTGAACTGTTACCGCATCCGCCGTATTCACCTGATCTGGCACCCCCAGACTTCTTTCTGTTCCCTAACTTAAAAAAGCACTTGGGAGGTCAAAGATTTTCGACAAACGACGAGGTCAAAGCAGCTGTAGACGCATATTTTGACTCCAAGGAAGAATCATTTTTTTTCAACGGTCTAAATGCTTGGAAGGGGAGGTGGCAAAAGTGTATTGAACTTGATGGTGATTATGTAGAAAAATAAAAATATAACTGATTTAGTATGTGTTTATTTTCTTCGTTAGGCCGAGTACTTTTCAATCCACCCTCGTAGTTTGGAGAAGCGGCTCGAGCAAGTCATGGCCCGAAGGGCCGTAGTGGAGGAGGCTTGCTCCGAGCTTGGCCTCGGGAGCGGAATAGGGAGTCCTGGACTCCTGCCTCGCGGACTATAAGCAATTTTTTTCGCCCACGGACGACCTGATAGAGGCGGGGGCCAAGCATGCTAGTGACGCGCGTGAGGCTCGGCTGATTGGCCTGCTCGAGTCCCCTCGGAAGCAGCCTACTCAGCCGGAGCTGTTGGGACGAATTCTCACTCTGGACCTGCCAAGGTTCTCTGGGGTCCTTTCCGAATGGTTAACGTTTGTGGGACTTTTTGATAGCCTAGTGGACGCCCGGAGGGATTTAACACGAAGCCAGAAGTTGGCGTATCTTCTGGCCTCACTGGAGGGGGGAGGCCCTAGGCGTCGTCGGCCATTTGAAATTGTCGGACGACGCCTACAAAACCGCTCGGGACCTCCTTACCGGAAAGTACGCCAACGTACGGCGAATTGCGGACGAGCACGTCAAGCAATTGTTGAACCTCCCGCTGCTAAAGGACCGGGCCAGACTACGACCGGACCTCGTAAATCCAGTCTTGGTGGCCTGCGATTCTTTGAGGCGGTTGGAATTACCGGTGGACATAGATCCTTTTTGTTGCTCCACATTGTGCTGTTTCGCGTGCGCCTCCTATATTCCTCCCTTCAGGGATCTGCTGCGGTTCTTGGAGAAGCAGTGCTGGCAGATCGAAAACGCAGCGGGCACCGTCGAAGACCTACGGACTGCCAACCGAACCGTGCCCAGAGAGAGGCGGAAAAAAACCCAAACCTAAGCATACCACTGCAAGACTTCATGATGCTATAAGCTCGTTTTGCGTAAATAGGACCAAAAATTAATATTCAAAAACTGAAGGTAGCCGGACTAACTATCACATTGGGACGTCAAACATCTCAGTCCCCCCGTGACCATGGGTGCTGTAAAGCACCCGAAACGTCGGGAATTAAAAACAAGTAAAAGAAGATAAATAAACGCGATAAAATCCGTAAATTTAGTTTTATTCAATGTGTAGTGTTCGCGTAAATTTAAGAAATCATTAAGGTTGTTCCCATTAGGTCCCGCTTAACTATCCCTAAATTGGAACTGTCCGGAGCCGCTATTCTCACGCAACTCCTCAACCACGTTCACTCTTCTTTGAAGTCTGTAATCGACATTACGGACGTCTACGCTTGGTTGGACAGTGAGATAGTACTTTGTTGGCTCCGAGGTGCACCTCACAATCTTGAGGTCTTTGTGTCTAACCGCGTGTCTTAAATCCAGAATTCTGGCACGCCCCTAACCTGGAGACATGTCCCAGGGGAGTTGAATCTCGCAGACTGCGCTTCTCGCGGCTGTGAAGTCCCCTCTTTGGTTGACCACCCGCTGCGGTGGGGGCCCAGTTGGTTGACTGAGTCTCAGTCGTTCAGGCTCCAGAATAAATACTCTGAACCGATTGAATTGCCTGGTCTACGAGCCCGAGTAAGAGTGGGCAGGGATAAGCCCACTCGGGATTGCTCCCTGCTAGAACGGTACAGCTCTCTCGATAAGCTCTTGGGAGTGACTGCTTGGTTGCGTCGATTTGACCGCAATTCGAGAGACCCATCCAACCGACTATCCGATGCCGCCTTGTCCCCTAGCGAGCGGCGCGAAGCCTTGATGCATTGGACCCGTATGGTCCAAGCGGAGCATTTTGAACTCGTGATTGATACCTTGAAGCGGGGCTCCGTTAGGCGCACGCTGGCCCGCCTGAACCTCTTCCTGGATGACGCGGGGATGCTGCGCGTTGGTGGACGTTTGAAAAATTCTCAACTGCTGTACGGGGCTCGAGACCCGTTACTGCTCCCCAAGGACGGCGCCTTTGTTCGGTTGCTAGTAACTCACCACAATGTTCAGAATGCCCACGCTGGGTGCAACGCTCTTTCGGCTATTTTTCAGCGGGAGTTTTGGCCGACACACCATTCGGAGCATCATCTTTAAGTGCATATCTTGTTATAAATTGAAGGCCACCATATCACAGCCGATGATGGGTGACTTACCACCCGACCGCATCAGGGCCATCCGACCATTCGCTGGAGTCGGAACCGACTTTGCTGGCCCCTTCCTCGTCAAGTCCTCCAACCTTCGTAATGCGAGTTCGCATAAGGCCTTTCTGTGCGTTTTCGTGTGCCTCTCCACTAAGGCCGTTCACTTAGAACTTGTAAGTGCCCTTAGCACTGAAGCCTTTGTGGCCACGCTGGGCCGCTTCGTATTGCGTCGCGGTTTACCGGACCTGATCCGGTCGGATTGCGGAACGAATTATAAAGCCACGGATAGATATTTGAAGGAGGTCGCCGAATTTCTGTCCAGCAACAGGACTACTGCGATGTCCAAGAAGGGCATCCAGTGGAAATTTGACCCGCTGGCTTGCCCACACTGGGGCCGTATTTTTGAGGCGGTGGTTAAGGTTGCAAAAACGCATCTCCGTCGCATTATTGGCGAAACTATTTTGACATTTGAGGAGCTTGTTACTGTATTCTGTAAAATTGAGGCGGTCCTCAACTCTCGGCCCGTCTGTCCCCTCTCATCCGATCCGAATGATTTGGAGGATCTAACCCCTGGCCACTTCCTGATTGACCAGCCGCTTAACGCCCTGCCCGAGTACCCCTTCAGGGAAATAAGCTCTTCGCGGTTGAGCAGATTTGACCTGCTGCAACAAATGACTCAGAGTTTTTGGCACCGATGGTCTCTGCAGTATCTACATCTTTTGCAGCAGCGCGTTAAGTGATCTGACTAGACGGATCCCCCTCGGGTTGGAGACCTCGTGTTAGTTAAAGAACCTAACGCCTTGCCTTTGTATTGGCCCATTGTTAAGTTGTCGTATGGACCTGATGGGGTGCCTAGGGCGGCCGAGGTTTTGGTTGGAGATTCGGTTTTGCAACGTGCCGTCGCGACCCTATCCCGTTTGCCAATTTATTCGAGGATAATAATAGTTTACACTTTATCACAACTATTATTATTATTATTATTATTATTATAATAGTTATGATAAAGTGGTGTCACAATTTGTGCGAAATTGGACGATTAATTTTACTGTTCTGTATTTTTTTTTTGCTTGTGATAGGACACGTTAATAATACGCTAGATAAAAAATCATATTTAATAACGTTTGAAATTGGACTCTTTTACTTTTGTAACATTTTAAATTAATTTTTAAGATACCTCGAATCAATTTCACGTCGTCGGAATACACCAACATGATTTTTATATACGGAGAATGCTACCAAAACGCGGCTCTGGCATTACATAACATATTATAAGATAAGAGTAATTATTTGGATAAAAACGATACCATAAAGTTTGTGATTTGTTGATAACATCGCATTAGCATCGCCCTACGCATGCCTAATTGCTTATGTATGGGCAAGTGTAGGTATTAGTAATTAGGTATGTTGATGCCGCCGCGTCGCTGCGCTGTTACCGTTTTTACAGGTCACTTTAAGTCAGTAAACTCCTATTATCCAGGATGATTTATTTCGTGTCATTTTTTTAAATTTTTATTTTATAAAAAGTGCACTTTTTATTTTTTGTGTTATTGTTAATTTTATTATTTCAACAGACGTATATAAACTTGCATTAACTGATGCGCTATAAAACGTGATAACCTAATCGCCAACCAGTATATGCTTCAACTAAAAATTCTTAAAGACATAGCATCTCCAAACAATAGGGAAAGATTCAAAACGATAATGTTAAGTTGTTTAAACATTTTAAATTTTAATTTTTAAGCTATTGCATAGCTTCTATCGCGGGCCTTGAGTGCGGGAAAATCCAGAAATTTCGTAACGAAAAAAACCTCACGCTCTCCGACGGGCACGGAGGTGTGGCTTGAAGGCCGTGCATTGTCTAACGATGGTCTAACGTCGTTTCTTTTCCTCAGTCTTCGACACGGTGTTTATGTATAAAGTGTTTTGAAATTTTGAATATGAATGAACAAAGTGCATTTATTATTAAGGCTGCTCTCTCGCAAAAAGCTTGAAAAAAGCGTGCAGATGAACCAACTTTTCGTCGACACTTACAGAGAAATTACATATGAAAAAAATAGCTAGTAATCTACATGATCTGATACGTAATTTGGTTTAGCCATAATATTTCTATCGGTGTCACATAATAAATAAAAAAATACCCAAATCACCTCCAAATCGTTGAGATGAAACCACTTTACTCCTTCATTGTTTATCAAAGGAATATAAAAAAAATATCTACTGCTTTGCAATACAAAATAAAATAATTTGGTTTGGTTACTTTTTAGAAATATGTATTATTTTTATGATAATAAATTAAAAATGTGTCCCGATTAAATACTGCGTCTATATCACCCCCGCATTCGTCCACGAATTCAGTGCGGGGCGTATCGTGTTGCTAGGTGGACGTACGCCGCGTTGCGAGAGCTCAGCACTATGAAATAAAATCGTAAAATATTACTGCAAAAATTTAATTTTGTTAATAGTGAAGTAGGTTTTTATATATTTTTATAGAGTAGGGTGACAAATAAGCATACTGTCCATTAACTTGTAAGTGGATGCTGTCGCCCATAGATATCTACATCAGTTATCGATTAAAAATCAAAATGTAGACGCGTAGTCACCTCCGAGGACTAAGATGGAAATGTCTAATTTCTAATACCAAACAGTTTCGTTTCTTTTTTTTTTTTTTTTTTTTTATAGAAGAGGGGGCAAACGAGCATGTGGCTCACCTGATGTTAAGTGACTACCGCCGCCCATGATCAACTGCAACACCAGGGGAATTGCAGACGCGTTGCCGGCCCTTTAGAAAGGAGTAAGCTCTTTTCTTGAAGGTCCCCAGGTCGTATCGGTCCGGAAAAATCGCTGGTGGTAAATTATTCCACAGAGAGGTTGTACGCGGAAGAAAACTCCTTTTGAAACGTACAGTGGTGGACCGCCAAGCATCCAGATGGTGTGGATGGTATCGGGACGTTTGCCGCGTAGTGCGTTCACGAAATTTGGCGGCTGGGATTAATCCGAACAATTCCTCAGAGCACTCTCCATGGTATATGCGAAAGAAAATGCAAAGGGATGCAACATCTCTTCGCAGTGCCAGAGAATCGAGCCGATCGGAAAGCACTCGGTCGTCGACGATTCGAGCCGCTCTGCGCTGGATGTGGTCAAGTGGAAGGAGCTGGTACTGGGGAGCCCCAGCCCAGAGATGGGAACAGTATTCCATGTGCGGCCGAACCTGCGCCTTGTAAAGTTGCAGGCGGTGTGCCGGCATGAAATACTGTCCCGCTCTGCTGAGCACGCCAAGCTTTTTAGAGGCCAATTTGGCCTTCCCTTCCAAGTGACCACGAAACTGCACGTCACTCGATATGTCGACGCCGAGGATTCCGATACTGGCTGAGGCAACAAGGGGAGTGCCTTGAAACTGAGGGGATACGACAAAGGGGTTCTTTTTAGCGGTTAACGCGCAAACTTGTGTCTTCTGGGGGTTAAACTGGACTAGATTTAGTCGCCCCCAATCCGAGACTCTGTCCAGCAGAGACTCGACTTCAGACACAAGTTTGTCCCGGCACTCGGAGACGTTTTCCCGAGAAATATTGGCTCGGCCGGTGTAAAGAGCATCACCAGTGCTGTCATCTGCATAGCAATGAATGTTAGGGGTCTGCAACATATCATTGATATGCAGAAGAAACAGCGTTGGCGATAGCACGCAGCCCTGTGGAACACCAGCATTAATAGGCTTGCAATCGGAGCTTGCACCGTCTACAACGACCTTGATGCTCCGATCTGCAAGAAAACTGGTGATCCAATCGCACAATTTCTCGGGAAGCCCATAGGAAGGGAGCTTCGAAAGAAGCGCTTTGTGCCAAACCCGATCGAAGGCCTTCGCAATGTCCAAACTAACGGCCAATGCCTCCCCCTTGGACTCTACTGCCTCCGCCCATCTGTGAGTCAGGTAGACCAGAAGATCACCAGCTGACCTACCACGGCGAAAACCGTATTGGCGGTCACTAATCAGCTGGTGATCCTCAAGGTACCTCATGAGCTGGCAGTTTACAATGGACTCCATTGTTTTGGAGAACAAGGAGGTGATGGCGATGGGCCGGTAGTTGGACGGGTCTGAGCGGTCGCCTTTTTTAGGGATCGGGTGGACGAAAGCCGTCTTCCATGATTTTGGGACTACGCCTAGGGAGTAGGAGTACCGGAAAAAACGCGTTAAAACCGGTGCCAACTCTGGAGCACACGTCCTCAGCACAATTGGGGGGATTCCGTCAGGCCCACTCGACTTGTGGATGTCCAGGGAGAGGAGTGCTTTGCGAACCGAGCGCTGAGTGAACTGCACTTCCGGCATGGAGCACTCACACCGCGGGATGGTCGGCGGCGTACTCCCCCCCGTCATCGAGAGTCGAGTTAGACGCAAAGAAAGAGCCTAGAAGATCGGCTTTCTCCTTTGCGGTGTGGGCCAGTGAGTCGTCCTCCCTGTGCAGAGATGGAAGAGATGGCTGACAGAAATTCCCCAGGCCAGCCTTGGCGAGAGACCAGAATGTACGGGTTCCAGAAGGAAGACGAACTAGTTTCTCGCCAATTCTGCCTACGTGCTCTGACTTTGCCTTGGCAATGACTCTTTTGAAGGACCTAGAGGCGGAATTATACTCTTTTTTTAGAGCGCTGGTGTTTACATCCCTGGACGCTGATGCGTCAGCCCAGGCCTGGTAGCACTCCTGCTTATAGCATGATGCTATTTTACAAGAGCGACCAAACCATGGCTGAGATTTGCCTCCAATGGGCACCACAGAGGAAGGAATAAAAAGTTCCATACCCTGAAGTACCACATCAGCGACAGAATCCGCAACAACGTTGGGATCGTCCGGCGAGAAGCAAACCCGCCCCCAAGGGTAGGATGCAAAGAAAGACCGCATCCCATCCCAATCGGCTGACCTATAGTGCCAAACACGGCGGCAGCCTGCAGAATGCAACCGCGATTTCAGCGTGAGTGGCACCACACTCCGGACAAGACAATGGTCCGAGGAGCCTAAAGGGGCGTCGACGGAAATCTGATATCCGTCCGGGTGAGAGGTCAGCAGAAGGTCCAACAGGGAAGGTGCATGATCCTCCACATCTGGAATCCGCGTAGGCGAAGTAACCAGTTGTGTCAGACCATATGACAAGGCAAAATCATGAACAGATCTCCCCGCATGATCGGTTAAACGTGAACCGAGCCATTCGGCGTGATGGGCGTTAAAGTCGCCGAGGATCACGATCTCTGCGGAGGGGATCTGCTGTAGCAACGAATCTGCAGCCATTTGGACGTGGTCGAAGAGTCGGTCTGTTTCGGCATTACCGCTGTGGGACCTATAGAGGCACCCGTAGATGCGCGGATGGTCGTCGCTGTCTACGCGTAGCCAAAGGATGGACAGGTCCGAACCTTCAAGTCTGCCGAGGCGTCGAGAACAGATGTCCTCTCTGACGTAAACGCAAACTCCAGCCCGAGGCACAAATGAGTGTTCCAGTTTGTACCCCGGGTAGGAGAGATACGAGACATCAGCCGGAGAGGACACCTGCGTCTCGGTCAGAAAGAGCAGAGCCGGCCTCGCCGTCTCGAGATGGTAGTGGACGGCGTTTAGGTTGGAGTGAAGTCCCCTGATATTGCAGAAATTCACGGACAGCGTGGCAGGGGTCGCCTTGGTCTTGTTGCTCCGTTTGCCCCGAGCAGTTTTAGTCTTGAGCGGAATTTTGCCCCCCCCCCAGAATACGCGGGGCAGCCTGAGCACCCACGCTCAGAAGTGGAAAAACATGGTCGTGGATGCTCAGCGAGGGATTCTCCAGGGGTGCTGGTACCCTCCTGGGGTAGTCTATCATTGAATTCCGCTACCATGTTGATGGGGGGGGGGGGATTTGGGCCTCCGGCCACCTGCACTCACCAGACGAAACGCGGAAGCAGAGCTTCCACTTCACGCCGGTATTCTGTGAGGTCGTGGTACCACCCCGGTTTGAGCCGGCCCATACGTGCGACAGCAAAGCTGCCGCGTGGCTCTACCACTGTTAAAGTTCTCTTCTTAAGCATATCATGTTCTGTTGTTCTGCTGCTCCTCGCCGGTCCGAGTATTTTAATTCTTATGTAAACTAAATAGGTGTAAACAAGATGGGCATTGGCTTTATACCATCTATCGGAAGCCATAAAAGTTTTCTGTCGTTGACTGTTATCGTCTTTTACGACACCCATGGGATCCAAAGGAGTGATGGCTCATGGTTCTATTACACCGCCACCACGTGGCTCAACATTAGTTAAATAGAAATCAGCAAACATTCTTAATTTAGAAGATTACAAGATATATTTAATTTTATTTCATTATGTGACAAACAATTTTTTTCGTTATAAGAGTTACTCCATTTATGGCACATGTCGCGTACCTATGTTTATAATTAAAACAGGGTCTTTATGCGTTAGACGGCGCATGTTAGCATTATATCTCTCGGTCGTTCGGTTTTATTTTTTCCCGTTCATTTATTTTCCAACAAATATTGCCTTACTTTCATTTCATCTGTTTATGTCAGCTTTATTGAGATGATAATATGTTACAATAAAACTATCAATTTTTTACCCCAATTGAAAATGCCGTCGCGAATCCAAACTAATTATAGCTACATTAGCTTAATTTTTTTACGTCCATTTATGTGAACATTCTGCATTTATTTTAAAAGGAAAACAAAGTCATGTATCCACGTCAGAGTTATTTATTGAAGGAGGAAGCATGATATTTGCATAACTTATAACTAAACACATTGGGATGAGTTTAATATTCAGTGAATATGAGATATACATATTTTCGTATACAAAATATTATATATATTGGATTAAAACAATCTTTAGATTTTTCGGATGCTAACAAGGAAAAATACGTTTATGTAGTATGAGAAATATATTATTATTCTTCAGCCTCAATAATTAATTGGCTTTCACATGAAAAAGTCCTATCTTTAACTGAATGGTTGAAAAGTAAGCCTTCAGAAGTTATGTGAACATTCTTTTATTATTTTAGTTCTTTATACGGTAAGTATTAACTTTTTATTAAAATTAGTAATTTTTTTGACTTTTTGAGTATACTAAGAATTATCACAAGCGTAGAGCAACAGTTATAATGTCATCTAAACATTTACATCAAAAAATTCATTTCAATAATTTTATTCTTAGGGGTATTTTTTATAGAAGAGGGGTCAACGGTCATGCGGTTCACCTGATTGTAAGTGAATGCCGCCGCCCACAAATAATATGCAACACCAGGGGAATGTGGGATGTGATGCATTGCCGGCTTTTAAAAAAAGATTAAGCTCTTTCCTTGAAGTTCCTTAAGTCGTATCAGTCCGGAAACATCTCTGGTGGGAGTCGTTTCCACAAGAAAGTTGTACGAGGAAAAAAAACTTCTTCTATTCCACAGGAGTGGATCGTCAATCATCCAGATGGTATGGATGGCATCGCAAGTTTTATATGTAGAATGTATGTAGAATTAGTATAATTTTTGTTAAAATTGAACGAAAATGGTGGCCACCATTCAAATATAGCCTATTTATGAAACAATCATGAATATCGGTACACCATTGGCAAAGATACCGTGTACCGACTTGACCTTCATTTTTGAAGTCATCTTAAAATGACAACTGCATCTTATCTCGTGGATGTTTTTATGGAAGTTTCAAAACTGTCTCCCATAGCTATCTATCCTTGATTAATAATCAAAATACAAATGTGTTGTTACCCGTTGAGGTCAATGGAATGCCTCTATGGGGCCTTAGCCTTATGGGTGATAATGACAAAAATATTCACATACTACGGACATAGAAACATATTTAATAATACATACAAAATATTACCGTTATTTTTGAGTTCCGCAGTAGTCGGGTAAAACATACACTTTCATTTAAATTTTATTTAAAAAACTAATATTTTCTCATTTATCGCGGGAGCGTTTCACATACATAAATTTCACAAACATCCAGACCCGGAACAGTTTTTTGTAAACCATACAAATATTTGTTCCGTGCGGAATTCGGATCCAAGGCCTTTAGTGCTGCAACTTATTGCTAAACCACTCCGGCATGGAGCCTTTAAATCAAAATCAAACAAAGAATCCATTGATTGAAAAAACATTGCACGAAATTTGTCTACGATTGCGCCAAAAGGACAATGTCTTAAACTCGCGTTCCATGTTTCTCTATTAGACCTGTTCCCTTTCTCCAACGTTACAAGAAAGCCAAAGAATTTGCCACGCCGTGCTTTCCAAAGCTGCTAATTTAAAGCTAGTCACGAAAGACGGCTGGTAAAAACATTGTTTGTTGTTTTCAATAGATTTGAATTAATTTTGAGGCGATTATAGAATACCTATAGGTTGTTCACCAACTTTTAATTTTTATTTTGTACTGGTAATTTTAACTTGTATGATATTGTAAATTTAATAATTTTCAGTTTGTTTACATAACGTTAAAGTATACAATGTTTTTATCATAGTTTAGAAAAATACTTCATTTATCATACAGTTTATACGTGGTAGAGCCACGCTCCAGCTATATTATGGTTGTAAGTAGCATGAAGTCCCGGGCCCTGGGATCAAGGTAAAACCACGCACGCACCAGCGTAAAATAGCGGATTAATACTGTTATGTTTCGTATGGTGAGTGTAGAGCATCGGAGACCCTTTTTTACTTAAAACGAGAAATTCCATCTTAGTCTTCACGGGTGACAGCGCATCTGCATTTAGATTCTTAATCAAGGATAAATGTAGATGTCTATGGACCACAGCATACATTTACCATCAGGTGGACTCTGTGCTCGTTTGTCATCCTAATTCCATTAAAAAGACAGTTATAATTGCATAAGTTGATACAAAATGCTATGCAATAGCTTTACCGCGGCAGTCAACGAGTGCCACACGTCTTTTTTTATTTATACATAATTTAAATATTTTTTAATTTTTTTGTATGTTATTCAATTTCTTAACTTAAAAAAACTTACCGACAAAATTAAACATTCCATATACACACAAGCATTCGCACAAAATTAGTTTAATACTACCCACGCTAATAACATCTACAGCAAAGTATCAGCTACTTATCTAGTCTCACGAATAATGAACAACTTACTATTTTCTTTATTTATGCAGAAGAGAGAATATATTAAAACGAAATTAAAATCTTACTTCTTACTTAATGGTGATCTTGACACTTCGAAATGAACTTACCAAGCATCTAGTTATTTAATTAGCTAATTTATCAAAACTATAATTTAGCCCGATAATTAAACTATTTGCAACAAAATGTAATATGACATATATTCTATTTTTCTTTATCAAACCTGTAAATATTGATGTAGATGATTATTTACAAACCTTTGTGGTTTATAGATGCTATTTTATTACTTATGTTTTTGTATTCAACTTTGCAATGATAAATTAATAAAAACACTATATGACACACATCAATATAATGTAGAAAATATTTATTATAATGAAAAGCATGTGGTATATGATATGTTGAAAGTCATGTGGTATGTGGAATCCATGTCTTTTTGCAGTGCTATTTTATAAAATATTGCAATGCAGAGTTACAATTACAAACTTTGGAATTGTTGGCCAACTTGGTTTATATTTATAATCAAATGACAATAATTATCATTTGAATGTTATGTGTGTATGCAAGTAATGTACATAAAAGTATATTTTACTTTTTATATTAACAAGCTGTAAGTATAGAACAAATAAAGTACAACAAAGTATTTTACTTTTAACATAGGTTGACTAACTAGCAAGTAAAAAGTTATTAGACTAATTTAATTGCTATGTTTCTCCTTATTTACATCTCATTTAAAGGGTAAAAACATAGATAAGTATCATACTTATAATATTAAATGTATTGTGTAAGCAACACAAAATTTTACCTGATTTCTACTCTGCTCTTGAGAATTAATACTCTTCAGATTATTTATTTTATTTGCTAACTGGGCCTGAAAAATAAATTTAATGTATAATTGCCGACATAAGTAGTGAGCACACTTTTTATTGGTCGATACGACGTTGACCGCGCTGACATTCAACGTGATTGGTTCATCAGTCGATTCTCGTCGTCTACTGGTTTCGAACGTATCATTCGGCTTCCGTACACTTCAGAGCAATCATTTTAGTGATAACTTTTTAATTAGTTTATTTTCGTTAATTGTTTTTGTTCTCGTTGTTAATTGTTGTTTGCGTATTCCTTGTTATTAATTGTTTTTGTTATTTCTTGTTTTTAATTATTTTTGTTGTTATAATTTGAGTGTTCAGATTTTGGTCTAAATATGCAGAGAAGGAAGAATTAGGTGTTAATTATAAAAGTGTTTAGTTATATGAAAAAATTAGGTACTGCGAAAAACATCATAGACGTATATAAACGGACTTCTGACGCGACTAATGTCTCAGTAGCTACTGTACGGCGCACCGCAACACCAGATTCTATGGAAGGCATATCACCTCTTCCTTTTTCTTAATAAAATAATCAATTCTAACCACCAAGCATACATTAAATACTTTATAGTAGATAATAAAATAACGGACATGAATATCTGTAACATTACTGTATCAAAGTAAAAGTTGATGTGTTTGAGTAAACATTTTCATAAAAGTCGGCGAAAATATTCAATTACGAATTGAAATAATAAAGGTACCCAATAATTTTGCCCGACAGTGTACCTACCTCCCACCACAGTTTATCTGTGCTCACGACTCGTGTCGGCAACTATATTTTCATATTTCATTACATTATAAATCATAGTTGTTAGTATGTTCTTGTAGTCATCATGAATTGTTTGACTTACAGCTTTGGTTTGAAAATAATCAGATTTACTCAATTCCATATTGTTAATTTTAATTATCTTAAAACATAATCATCATACCTGTTGCATATTTTACATTTAATCAGGCACTGGGTCTATGCCTTATTTTAATTAAGAGTAATTGCAAGTTATTTTATCTTAGTTTCCAAAATTTATAAGAAGTTTAAATAAATTCCACAAAAACAATGTTTTAATCATAAACAACATTATTTTGTGGAACCTCTTATATTCATTTAATAAAGCAAGAATTCTATAATCGTTTATAAAATGATTTTTTAATATTTAACAGTCTCCCTGTCCGCAAAACAAATGTAGTTTTATTAACATTAACTATAAAGTAAATATCTAAATTTTGAAAACTAACTAATATTATATATGTCAAAATATGCTTATTATGTAACTATGAGCATCAGAAATCACTTCTTCCAAAAGAACTGCTGTTTATATATGCTTGTAACAAACATTGCTTGTTGTACAAATGTAACAAAACTAGAAACTTACAGCAGGAAAAATGGTTGGCACTGCATCATCACAAAGCCTAACTACATCAAGAGTTTTTGGCAACCTAAAAATGATAGAACAGAAAATAATGATTTAGATATATGAAGCTGTAAATAATATTACAAATTAAACAACAGCGTGAGTATTATACAAGGTCACTTAGAGATAAAAAATATATCACTCATCAAATGGATCACTCATTTGGTTCCTAAAGATGAGGGTGCCACAGACCTGAGAAAATACCGCCCCATCACGTGTCTACCGACCATATACAAGACACTAACATCCATTTTGAACGCGAGAATCGCTCGTCACCTGGACTTAAAATCAGGTGATGTCGCGCACTCAAAATGGATGTCGGGGCGGCGGTCGGCGGAACCAAGTAACCACTCCTCATTGACGCGATCATTGGCAAAGTGGTGAAACGCAACCGTCGGAACTTCTCCGCCGCCTGGATAGATTACAGAAAGGCATTTGACTCGGTGCCCCATACATGGCTAAAGAGGGTCCTCGAGCTGTACAAGATTGACTGTACAGTTCAAGACATCCTCGAGCAGTGTATGGGGCAGTGGAGTACGATCCTCTGTCATCTAGGCGAGCGGATGACGGCTGCGGAAAGCCGGATAAGGATAAGAAGGGGTATCTTCCAGGGCGACTGTCTGAGTCCAATCTGGTTCTCTGCCTCTCTTTGAACCCTTTCAGTACTTTACTGGAGAGCTCCGGGAGGGGATTTCAGCTTCGGAAAGGAGGTACAAAAGTGACCCACCTTTTCTATATGGATGACCTCAAATTATTCGTCTCCAGTCGCTCCCATCTTATTTTATTTATTTATTTCACAATTTATGTACACACACGTTAGGGAGAGGACACATCATAATAAAAAGTTTGTACAAAGGCTCTACTTATCTCACAATGAAATTTCTTCCAGTAGGCCAGTTTCAAACACATATGATTACTAAATGATTATAAGGTGTGCACTTTGTTATTTTACTACACATATGGGTGTAAGATAAATATATACGTCAACTCAAATACTTTATATATATATATATATATATATATATATATATATATATATATATATATATACATACATATATATATACACATATACATATACATACAAATACATGAATATATTCATATTTAAACATTAATACATACATAAATACTAAATATAATATAAAGTCAGCCTCTCGGGTCATCTGAGGCGACTGGGACTCCGTGACGGACCGCTCCGGGCTCAAATGCAGAAGGCGGTGCTCCTCGATACCGCCCGCATCGTCCGCCGGTTTCTTTCCCTTTGCCCCTAACCCTCGGCCGTTTGGTCTCCCCTGCCGAGGGCTCCCATCTGGTTGGATCTTATTTATTTATGTAGTTTTTGTATTTATTTTATTTTATTGATATTTATGTATATTTATCTTTTCATTTTAATTTATAATTATATATTTATAGCACCCAACCAGGTGAGAAAATTATATAGATACCCCATAATAATAATAAAAATGGCGTAGGGAAGTGACGACCGCATCGCCCGTTGATGTGACGGTTATGTGACAAAACCGCTACGTCCGCGCAGTCAGTCAGCACCTTGCCAAGAGGTGTGAGCGCCGTGCCTCGGCAAAAATTGATGGTGCAAGGGCCCGCTTGTGCATATGGCCTCACCATGAAACGGCGCCGGGTCTGGGCGTCTCCCGTTAAATGACGCCCTGTATGGATGATGGAACAAAGAAGATTGCGCAAAGGGCCGCTGCCTGGAGGTCGCCAGGGCGCGTCTGGAGCTGGCGCTGGACGACAGCATGCGAACTGCCAGCCGAGCGCGAGGTGCTGCACAACCACCCAGCAGCCCCTCGCATCCATCATCTCCACCAGCTTGCTTGGTGTCGGCAGGGTCTTCGCAGACCCAGCAATCGGCACCCGCCACTGGTGGAGTACGCCGCATGCGATGGACCATCAATATGAATACAAACGCATTGCGGGCGTATTTTAGGGCGAAAGGGGGAGAAATTGGAGGTTTCGCGTATCGGGCTAGGATGCATCGTCTTTTTACTCAACTGGAGCCATCTATTACTGTCACCGAGCAAAACCTGGCAGACCGAGTTCGGTATATCTTACGCTCAAATATATTTGATGGCGCAGAACTCGAACGGCTACGACGTGAGGCTGTTCCCTCATCAAATGAAAACGCTACGACTGAGGGTGCGGTGCCACAAGTTGCAGAACAACCCGCACACGTGGATGCCGCCGTGAATACCCCAGTGGTTGCTGATTCAAATGATGATGGAACATTCACCCAGGAACTAGAAATAGAGCAAATGAGGAGTACATTGGAAGAGGCGATTGTGGAAACGCGCAGTACACCTCCCGAAAATCGACCGCGACTTCCCCGCATAGCCCTAAGCAAGCGGAATCGCGCTGTCGTGATGGCTCTGAACCCAATGCTGGTGACCTATTTGGAAGCCAGCCGGGACCTTTGCGAGACGGACTCAATTCTCTTTGGCACCGCACTGGCAGTCTGCCGTATTATAGGCGCCAAACTTTCCACGGTTGGACGCACTACTGAACAAAGTAGTGCTATCCCAGCCTGGAGAACAAGAATTGAAGAACGTATCGCAAAGGCTAGGGCCCTCATCGGCAGACTGATATGCTTCAGGTCAGGCAATACCAGGCCAAGGATTGTGCGCACCGTCAGGATGGCGTTTGCTTGTTAGTTTTGCCGGATATAATGCAAAAACTGACGGAGCGCATAGACGACCTGAATCAGAGAATCTCTGCTTGGGGAAAGCGAATTCGGCGATATACCGAGAGGTCGACACGGTTCAACCCGAATCGTTTCTCCCAGAGTGATCAGAAGAGGCTCTATAAATCATTGGAGCGCCCAATGGTAAGTGGAACGGGCCCAGTACCGAATCAGGCCGACACGGTCGCATTCTGGCGCAGCCTGTGGTCAGAGCCCGTAAATCACAACGAGGGCCCTTGAACGGAAGTTGTGGCGAGTCAGTGTGCGGGTATTACGCCCATGGACCCCGTCACCATAACGCCGAATGACGTAGCTGAGGCGGTCCGTAGGGCCCCGAACTAGAAAAGTCCGGGACTCGACGGGCTGCATCACTACTGGCTGAAGGGATTCGTGGTGTGTCACACTATGCTCGCCCGACAGTTTCAAGAGGTTCTCAACCAGAAGTCGCTACCGAGCCTCTTCACTACTGAGTGACGAGTACTTCACGAACGACTACTCAAGCCAGCATATCGCTGACATCCATTTCGTATATGGATTGTGTAACGGGAGTGCAAATAGAGCTGTTGTAGAGTATGCACGCAGATTTCCTAACGGAAGTACGCCAAATGCTCGCACTTTCGTGAGAATTCATTTGAGACTTACGGAAAATGGAATAAGAAGGCTCGGTAACGAACGTACTCGTGTTTTGTCGCTCCAAGATGAACATCAAATATTGCAAATGATTACTCAAGACCCTAGCCTGAGCATTAGACGCATAGCTAATCGTCTCAGTCTATCAAAATGGTCGGTGTGGAAAATTTTAAAAAGAGAAGGATTACATCCTTACCATTTTCGAAGGGTGCAAGAAATACTGGAACCGGATTATGTAAGAAGAGCAATATTTTGTTCGTGGATATTGAGAGAAACGCGATATGATCCAAACTTTTAAAAAAAGAATTATGTGGACAGACGAAGCTACTTTCACGCGATCAGGGTATACGAACTACCGTAACGAACACCTGTGGCTTCAAGAAAATCCACATGCGATCCGCCCAAGTTCTTTTCAATATAAATTTTCTGTCAACGTTTGAGCCGCAATGATTGACGATATTCTAATTGGACCAATCATTTTACCGGAGACAATGAATAGCCCAAGATTCCTAAATTTCCTGGAAACGAATTTTTTGGATGCTTTATTGGAGTTACCATTGGCCTACAGGGCCAGAATGATTCTGCAATTGGATGGTGCTCCGGCACACTTCGCGCTTCTTGTGCGGAATCATTTAAATGCACACTATTCGTCGTGGATCGGACGCGGAGGAACAATTGCTTGGCCACCGCGGTCGCCGGATTTAACACCTCTCGATTTTTTTTTGTGGGGCACACTCAAACGAAAAGTGTATGTAAATGTGCCAAATACACGAGAGGAGTTAGCAGAAAAAATAATTCAAGCAGCAAACGAATTGCGAGAATACAAGGCAATGATCCAGCGCTCTACGCAACACGTTGCACTAAGAGCAACAGCATGTCTGCAGAGACAAGGAGGTCACTTTGAGCAGTTTTTGTAATTATTTTGCCAAATTAAATGCAATTGATATAAATTATTTTGTTTTATTTCATTTGATAGTGTATCCGCGCTTTTCAAGTAAGTATGTTTACACTGTCATAGCTCCTAAACTAACTCAGAGTTAAGATTTAAATGTGCATTTATAGCAAATATCCTGTATTGTAATAAAAACAAGTAAAAAAAATTGGTTAACACGATGGTTTTTTTTAAAGCTAAGAATCTGAAAAACAACATCAATTTGTTGTTTAATTTATTTTTTCAAAAATGTTTTTTACTAATACTGAAAAATTAAAAAATAATATTTTGAATCTAGATTTATTGTCTACACTATTAACTAACATTTGAGATCAATTTTGTTTTTAAAAGTCTTCTACTTGGGTAGATATTGTTAAATTAATACAAGCATCTATGCTTCGCCAACAATTTTTTTTAAAGTGCTGCCATTTTTTTATTGATGGCGAAAAAATCATTGATCCCTGATTTGTCGATAAAATTAATTGTATTTTAACCCCTTAAAGTATCGGACATCGGAAACCGGACACATTGTATAATAGAATACAATATTCTTTATTGCATATAAGAAAAAGACAAAGATACAGAGAGAACATAAACAATTAAAGAATGTATGAGAGGCGGCCTGGTATATGGTGCAAGTGTTGATTATTTAATCTACAAAATGAATGATTTATTGACTATTGTCTTGCCTATTGACTAAGAGAATACCAAACCCTGTATTTATTTTTTACAGGAACACTTCTCATCGCAATACAACTATTCTAGCGTCGAACAAGACCCACCAACCCCAGGCCGATCTGATGTCGAAAGAGAAACACCAACCCCAGGCCGATCTGATGTCGAAATAGATACACCGACGCCAGGCCGATTTGATGTCGACTGTGATACACCAACCCCAGGCCGATCTGATGTCGAAAAAGATACACCAACACCAGGCCGATCTGATTCTGAAAGACGCACGCTACGACCAAATCGTTTAAAATCCACGAAGAATGCGTATGAAGAGGCACTTCGAAATGTGAATGAGCATTTTAAACGTCCGAGGTTTCCGGGAAATCGTTTTGAAGTATATGGACGAAGTGTAGGCATGAAATTACAAGAATTACCAAAACAGTAGCGAATCATAGCGAAGAAAATTATTAATGAGACATTGCTCTTAGCCGAAATGGGTGATTTAACTACCTCACATATTGTCAAAACCAGAGATTTTACTAACACATTTTTTCCCCCTCAGCCAGACATTCAAACATCATATAATCAACTATGCACATAAACCTTTTCCACTCAGCCAGACATTAAAGCATCATCTAATCAACCAAACGTTCAAACTGTCATGATTCTCTACGGCTGCTTCATTTATAAATAGTTTTGGTGTTGATTGATTTGTATTGTATATTAAGATTGTATTTATTCACTCTTGAATCATAATTTTCGATCACTATTTCATTTTTATAATTTAATTAATAAAAACTACATACGATCACAATTGTGTTTCTTCATAGCATCAATATTATCTTAAATGTTATCTAATAGGTATGTATGTAGTTCCTTAGATAATACATAGGTGAATCTCCTTCCAAAAAGTTATGTTACTTTGTCATTAAATTGAAGAAAAGCTTTTGCAGCGAGTTTTACCTCTTTAAAAAATCTTTACCATTTTATTTAGGGAACTGCCAGAAATTTTTAACTTTATTCAAAAGATATAAGCAAAAAACCAAAGATTTAGCAAATTAAACAGATTTCGGTATTACTTATAATATTTTTATATATTACTAGCTGTACCCCGCGGTTTCACCCGCGTATATCACGCGTCTCTGCCGCGCGACATGATATGACACCTCGCTCATTTAGTTCAATCATTTTAGCTAAAAAATTAGCAAAATTAATGTAGTACTTTTATCTCAATCAATCAATTTATTTTTTGACATAGACTCCCCTCCCACACCCCAGTGACACCCGCATCGCATGGTGCTGGCTGTGTAAGTGATATAAGGATTTTTCGACGTTACTATTGAATATTTTAACATGGAAAAGTGGTTATTGTGATATCACTATAATAGTTAGACATATGGTATTGCAGACTTTTATGTAGATATTGATGTCCTCCATAAAACTTTAGCACATCACTTTGCTCTATTGTCAATAGTTTCCGCAGCGTACGCGATATAAGGTATTTTTTTTTTTGGTATTTTGTTCACACCTTGTTACATTAACGAAGTTTTCATACGGATCCCTAAATTTTTTGAAAACTTTCTATCGCCTATGTTTATCAGGAATAATGTAGGATTCTAATGTTGAAAGAATTTTTCAAATCGGTTCGGTAGTTTCAGAGCCTATTCAATTCAAACAAACAAACAAATCTTTCCTCTTTATAATATTAGTATAGATGCAAAACTTACCTTTAAGTAATCTTTCTGTAGAACTTTGTACAAAGCATCACAAGTTTCTAGAATAATTTGACTGAGAGCCTGTTTTGATATTAACGTAGAAAACTTCATACATTCGTACGAGCGACCTGTAGCTAAAAACCTCAGAGTTGCAGACAATCTTTCATGAGAACTTATTGCTTCTCTCATCACGGTATTGCTTTTTTGTATTAGCGGTGTAACTAAAAACAGGAGATGTAAGTCTCTTCATTCATCCTCAAATAATTGTGCCAATCTTTTGGGGAAAATTTCAACTCGTTTAATAAATTTATGTGAGAGTATGACTTTCTTTTAAGAAGCCAATCCTTACACCACACTCTACGTGATTTTCTTTTCTTTTTGCACAAAACAAGCCAGGCTAGCGCAAGCGCTTCATCGTCTTCCATCACGAATGACGTGTTTTTCTTCTGAGTTTCTGCCGAGAACTGACGATGACGATCGACGCAGATATAGTAGACGTGTGGACGCACTACGGACGTTCGATAAACTGCGCAAACGAACTGCACAGTTACAGTACTTATCGTTGCCCTGTATACCGGGCTTAAATTATACTGAATTAGTAAATTCACTAATCAATTTCATAAAAAAAGTTGTAAAATTTTATAATAATAAATATCAAACAACTTTTATCAGCAAATCTCGAACTTAAAATGGTGAAATCGGCCGCAAGGCGGGATTAAATGACGTCATCGTAAAAATGTTTACTGGTACACGAAACAATTTCTATCGTCTATTTCTTTTATTAATGACACTTTTAGCTGAGTTAAAAAGAGACAGGCAGCGTATTGATAATTCAATGTCGAATTTAACCATATTTGTATAACCAATAAATCATATAGACGCTCTGGGCCTCTGGGCAGCTCCTCTATTTTCTATACTCAAAGTGTCAACCAAAGAAATACGGAGTTTTGGCGGGAACTTGGCCGTAGAAGGATTGTCGCTTGAATAATGGTTTGAAGTGGATTTTGATTTGTAAGTGATGCGATTTTGTGAATTAAGTGTCCGCGCGTGTGAACCATTAGAGAAAACGACGAAACAAGTGCTTTGATGTCGATATAAACCTCAAGTAATTTTGATCGCTTGGGCGCCCTATGAACTTGAGCGGCAGTCGTCATCAACTGTCCGCTAGGTTGAGCTGTCGTCAAAATCTGCCAAGGGCTTTGCAATGTGACGCATCAGCATATTGTGAAGAAAAAGAACATAAAATAGAGATTCAAAAGTCTCACTCAAAGAAAGGATAGGCTCAGAAGGTCTAGAAACCAGAGCCGTAAAGCCAGTTAATAAAGAAGAAACTAAAGAAATACGAGTTTTGGCGGGAACTCGGCCGTAGATGGATCGTCGCTCCTGTTTTGTCGCTTGAATAATGGTTTAAGTGGATTTTGATTCGTAAAAGTGATGCGATTTTGTGAATTAAGTGTCCGCCCGTGTGAACTATTTGAGAAAACGACGAAACAAGTGCTTTGCTGTCGATATAAACCTCAAGTTATTTTGATCGCTTGGGCGCCTCATGAACTTGAGTGGCTGTCGTCATCAACTCTCGCTAGGTTGAGCTGTCATCAAAATCTTGCAAGGGCTTCGCAATGTGATGCATCGGCATATTGTGAAGAAAAAGAACATAAAATGAAGATTCCAAAAGAAAGGATAGGATCAGAAGGTCTAGAAACCAGAGCCGTAAAGCCAGTTAATAAAAAAAAACCAAAGAAATACCTTTTGATAGCTGTCAGACTTATTGCACCAAGCCTTTGAGTATTAAACCAAAGGAGACGGCATCGCAAGGCATACCCCTCTGTAAAAGGTACGAGAGTCCGACTCATACTCGTTATATAAAACTAGTTGCTCCGCGTCGTGCGTCATTTCGAAGTGATCGTGCCAGTTAATCGAGCTCCGACAAAATGCCGAATTGCAGTGTATTTACATGAAAAAAAAACAATCAAAAACGTCAAGTACACAAAAAGACAATGTGACTTTTCATCTGTGAGTATTTTTAACATAATATTAAAGAAATTTTATCATTAAAACTCTTACTTATATTACAGTGGTAGAGCCACGCGGCAGCTTTGCTGTTGCACGTATGGGCCGGTTCAAACCGGGGTGGTACCACGACCTCACAGAATACCGGCGTGAAGTGGAAGCTCTGCTTCCGCGTTTCGTCTGGTGAGTGCAGGTGGCCGGAGGCCCAAATCCCCCCCCCCATCAACATGTTAGCGGAATTAAATGATGATAGACTACCCCAGGAGGGTGCTGGTACCCTCCTGGGGTAGTGGCCTATTACCCTTTATTATAAGTACCCCTGGAGAATCCCTCGCTGAGCATCCACGACCATGTTTCTCCACTTCTGAGCGTGGGTGCTCAGGCTGCCCCGCGTATTCTGGGGGGGGGGGGGCAAAATTCCGCTCAAGACTACAACTACTCGGGGCAAACGGAGCAACAAGACCAAGGCGACCCCTGCCACGCTGTCCGTGAATTTCTGCAATATCAGGGGACTTCACTCTAACCTAAACGCCGTCCACTACCATCTCGAGACGGTGAGGCCGGCTCTGCTCTTTCTGACCGAGACGCAGGTGTCCTCTCCGGCTGATGTCTCGTATCTCTCCTGCCAGGGGTACAAACTGGAACACTCCTTTGTGCCTCGGGCTGGAGTTTGCGTTTACGTCAGAGAGGACATCTGTTCTCGACGCCTCAGCAGACTTGAAGGTTCGGACCTGTCCATCCTTTGGCTACGCGTAGACAGCGACGACCATCCGCGCGTCTACGGGTGCCTCTATAGGTCCCATAGCGGTAATGCCGAAACAGACCGACTCTTCGACCACGTCAAAATGGCTGCAGATTCGTTGCTACAGCAGATCTCCTCCGCAGAGATCGTGATCCTCGGCGACTTTAACGCCCATCACGCCGAATGGCTTGGTTCACGTTTAACCGATCATGCGGGGAGATCTGTTCATGATTTTGCCTTGGCATATGGTCTGACACAACTGGTTACTTCGCCTACGCGGATTCCAGATGTGGAGGATCATGCACCTTCCCTGTTGGACCTTCTGCTGACCTCTCACCCGGACGGATATCAGATTTCCGTCGACGCCCCTTTAGGCTCCTCGGACCATTGTCTGGTCCGGAGTGTTGTACCAGTCACGTTGAAATCGCGGTTGCATTCTGCAGGCTGCCGCCGTGTTTGGCACTATAGGTCAGCCGATTGGGATGGGATGCGGTCTTTCTTTGCATCCTACCCTTGGGGGCGGGTTTGCTTCTCGCCGGATGATCCCAACGTTGTTGCGGATTCTGTTGCTGATGTGGTACTTCAGGGTATGGAACTTTTTATTCCTTCCTCTGTGGTGCCCATTGGAGGCAAATTTCAGCCATGGTTTGGTCGCTCCTGTAAAATAGCATCATGCTATAAGCAGGAGTGCTACCAGGCCTGGGCTGATGCATCAGCGTCCCGGGATGTAAACACCAGCGCTCTAAAAAAGAAGTATAATTCCGCTCTAGGTCCTTCAAAAGAGTCATTGCCAAGGCAAAGTCAGAGCACATAGGCAGAATTGGCGAGAAACTAGTTCGCCTTCCTTCTGGAACCCGTGCATTCTGGTCTCTCGCCAAGGCTGTCCAGGGGAATTTCTGTCAGCCATCTCTGCACAGGGAGGACGACTCACTGGCCCATACCGCAAAGGAGAAAGCCGATCTTCTAGGCTCTTTCTTTGCGTCTAACTCGACTCTCGATGACGGGGGGAGTACGCCGCCGACCATCCCGCGGTGTGAGTGCTCCATGCCGGAAGTGCACTTCACACAGCGCTCGGTTCGCAAAGCACTCCTCTCCCTGGACATCCACAAGTCGAGTTGGCCTGACGGAATCCCCCCAATTGTGCTGCGGACGTGTGCTCCAGAGTTGGCACCGGTTTTAACGCGTCTTTTTCGGTACTCCTACTCCCTAGGCGTAGTCCCAAAATCATGGAAGACGGCTTACGTCCACCCGACCCCTAAAAAAGGCGAGCGCTTTGACCCGTCCAACTACCGGCCAATCGCCATCACCTCCTTGTTCTCCAAAACAATGGAGTCCATTGTAAACTGTCAGCTCATGAGGTACCTTGAAGATCATCAGCTGATTAGTGACCGCCAATACGGTTTTCGCCGTGGTCGGTCAGCTGGTGATCTTCTGGTCTACCTAACTCACAGATGGGCGGAGGCAGTAGAGTTCAAGGGGGAGGCATTGGCCGTTAGTTTGGACATTGCGAAGGCCTTCGATCGGGTTTGGCACAAAGCGCTTCTTTCGAAGCTCCCTTCCTATGGGCTTCCCGAGAAATTGTGCGATTGGATCACCAGCTTTCTTGCAGATCGGAGCATCAAGGTCGTTGTAGACGGTGCAAGCTCCGATTGCAAGCCTATTAATGCTGGTGTTCCACACGGCTGCGTGCTATCGCCAACGCTGTTTCTTCTGCATATCAATGATATGTTGCATACCCGTAACATTCATTGCTATGCAGATGACAGCACTGGTGATGCTTTTTACACCGGCCGAGCCAATATTTCTCGGGAAAACGTCTCCGAGTGCCGGGACAAACTTGTGTCTGAAGTCGAGTCTTTGCTGAACAGAGTCTCGGATTGGGGACGACTAAATCTAGTCCAGTTTAACCCCCAGAAGACACAAGTTTGCGCGTTAACCGCTAAAAAGAACCCCTTTGTCGTATCCCCTCTGTTTCAAGGCACTTCCCTTGTTGCCTCAGCCAGTATCGGAATCCTCGGCGTCGACATATCGAGTGACGTGCAGTTCGTGGTCACTTGGAAGGGAAGGCCATATTGGCCTCTATAAAGCTTGGCGTGCTCAGCAGAGCGGGACAGTATTTCATGCCGGCACACCGCCTGCAACTTTACAAGGCGCAGGTTCGGCCGCACATGGAATACTGTTCCCATCTCTGGGCTGGGGCTCCCCAGTACCAGCTCCTTCCACTTGACCGCATCCAGCGCAGAGCGGCTCGAATCGTCGAAGAGATGTTGCATCTCTTTGCGTATTTTATCGCATCTATCACAGGGAGTGCTCTGAGGAATTGTTCGGATTAATCCAAGCCGCCAAATTTCGTGAACGCACTACACGGCAAACGTCCCGATACCATCCACACCATCTGTATGCTTGGCGGTCCACCACTGTACGTTTCACAAGGAGTTTTCTTCCACGTACAACCTCTCTGTGGAATAGTTTACCACCAGCGATTTTTCCGGACCGATACGACCTGGGGACTTTTAAGAAAAGAGCTTACTCCTTTCTAAAGGGCCGGCAACGCACCCGCAACTCTCCTGGTGTTGCGGTTGATCATGGGCGGCGGTAGTCACTTAACATCACGTGAGCCGCATGCTCGTTTACCCCTTCTTCTATATAAAAAAAAAACTTTGTGAATATTATCGTCCAATACCGAGTGTAGCCATCATAGTTCATAAAGTGAAAAATAATCTATTTTTAAATAAATATAATTTACTTAAAAATAGATGAGAACTAAATCAGTTTGTGAGGAATAATAATCAGACGTGTAAGTGGATTTTGTTAAATGATTTATATATTCAGCTCAATTTTAACACGATACTGAATATTATATAAATATAATCGATAAGTAGTATTTATTAAAATATTATACAAAATACAGGCCAAATAATTCAAATCGAAACTTGCTACCTCGCAGCAAAAGTTTGCAATTTTTATAAAAATAAACTGGTATCACTGCAACCGCAAGTATTGCACTATAGTGATGAACGCCGCAACTTTAGCTATCGATAAGTTAATTAACCATGCGGATTCATCTGCAACCGGTTTGTAGTTTTTATTTAGATTTTATAATAAAGTATTACAAAAGTAGTACATTTTCTATCATTGGTTTGTTATTAGGGATTTCCAAGAGATCCTCTTAGGCGGCACACTTGGATTGCAGCTTGTAGAAACCATGAATCTGACACTGCAGTACCAAACTTAATGTAGTATAATTTTTATTTTTGTACGCTATATCTTTATCATATATATATATAAAAATATATATATATATATATATATATATATATATACATAGCTTGAGTTTTCTGACTAAAATAAAATAATTTATTTTAGGGTGATCGTGGTGATTGCACAATATCGTCTATATATCATATATATAGTCTATATATATAGTTCATTTAATAACTCTTGAAAATCAACAACTATTTTTAATTAGCAGTTTTGTGATTGAAGCTTTACAATAAAAACAAAAACTTGGTTAACACCATCTAAGACGATAAACTGATAGGATTTTTCTTTTCAAAAAATCTGATTTTTAAAATAAGTTAACTAAACCTATTTCGATTTGTTAAATGTTTTAAATTTTATCCTGCATAATGTAAAATAAACCTGTAGCATAATAATAAACTTATTTTCAATAATTTCTAAGTTTTTTTCCGAAGAACATTTTTAAATACTTTAAAAAAAGAATTTCAAATAACACCTTAGTATTATTTATCTATGTACTACTTATAATCAAATAAAAACTTATGCGGACTATGGTGATTTGTTTATATATAAAAAAACATCGACATAGTCCAGGCCTAACGTTGCTTACGCATTTAGACGCTACGCTATGCGCCATCAGTATCGACACGTGTACAATTTGATGGTGTGCGTAAACGCGATGAACACAAACACAAATGCTGTAGTGTGCGTTTATAGTGACGCGATTTAATTTCGCATTTGTAGTTAAGTATAAAGTTGTGTGGTTTTCTTGCGCCCCCCTGATGTTGACAGAATTTTTGTTTATGAATTAACGCGCATGGCCTCTCCAGTTGGTTGAATACTCAAAGCACCAAGCATGCCAACCAAACAATGGGAACGTACAATATTCGATTCTTGAAAAAATCGATATCGATTATTTAGAATTGATAATCATTTTTGCAGTTTGGTTTGAATAATACCAGAATAAATTAAAATATAATAGATATTAACCACAGATATAAATCAGACAATTTAAAACACAAGATTTATCAGTTTCTTCGTATTTGTTGTTACTGCTTATTTCTAGAGGCACAGTTATAAAAATTTGAGATTGAAACTAGATTAAAAATAAATTTATTCAATCACTTTCAGTAAAACTAGTAGAGATGTCGATGTTTATATTAATTATAATATTTGATTTTCAAAAATGCTGTCAAAATTAATCTCTTTTTCAAAGCCATCCATAATAATTTTTTTGTTTTTTCTACCACTTTTGCCCAATCATCTTTTATGACGTGGGCACATGCTTCAACGAATATAGAAGAAACAGTACAAAAAGTTAAAGCCGAGTTACAAAATAAGAACACATACACAAAATCACAAAATTACGCACAGTAAGCTCTCGAAACAGAAACTTTTTCATTCAATATAGATTATGAATAATACTTATTGAAAGTCACTTTTTTCATTTACCACTGGTTCGCAAAAAAAAACCTCTGTCCTGGGAAGAACCAGCAAGAAACCCAACGGGACTAGTTTAAAAAAAAATAAGAGCTTACAATCATGCGTGTTACAATTTACAACACAAAACAAATTAGAAATAGCTTGTTAGCGATCACCTTTCCCAGGGGTTATTATCATCCGTAAATTCCTTAATATTACAATAACCCTTTTTATACAAACTTAGTTTAATAAGGTTTTTGAACTTTGTGTACTTACGTCAAATTTTGTATATTTTCTGGGATTTTGTTGTAAAAGCGTATAAGAATGAATTACTGACTCTGTGGAGTCGAGTAACTGGTACCGAAATGGTAGATATTGAAACTATGTAGGTAGTGGTTATTTCAGCACGGCATTGCCTATGAGTTTTTTTTTTACAAAACATTGATTGCTTATTAAAATTATTTACGCGATTTAGGATATTTTCATCGATAAAATTTAATAACCGAGAATTCAGAGAAATAAAAAAATGTATAAACCATTTTTAAAACTCAACCATATTTGATTATTAAAATATGTTTATTTCGCAACATTCGTTTTATTGCAATAATCATCATAATATTATGTACAACCCTAGCGCATTCGTGCCATGACGCGCCTGCACGTGAGTCGCACGGCGGGAAACACAATCTGGACTCTTTGAGCGCGTATTTATGGTACATTTTCTTCTCGCTGCGGACAGCAGATATTATTATTAAGATTTTTGTAGGCTATTATAGCGTATGTATTTTCGCCTTTGTATGGGAGTAATGTATCTGTTGGTAAACTATTTACTAATCTGTGCTATTACTCCTATCGGAGTATAACGGAGATTAAATTCATAGATAAATAGATATATAGATTAAAATATGCGTAGTATCCTCTTAGTAGTCTGTGATTACAACATTCCTGTTTCCTGTATTTATACTTATTATCTAGACCGAGAATGATATAGAATTATAAAAAAAATTATATATATTATAAACACCGGCTACGAGCACTTAACCCCGTTAAGGGTTAAGTGCTCGTAGGACACCGGCAAAGCGTGTCGCAGAGAGACAAAAAAATACGTCAGTATATTTAGGGTTACAAGTGTGAGGAAATTTACCCCACAACTAGTTATAAAATTAGAAATTAATAAAGTAAGCCTGAAAAGGAAAACTGCTATTAACGATTATCATCGATAGGTATTGTATTGGATGGAGAGCTAAGTGGACTGTATTTGACTAATTATTTATTATAATTTACTTTGTGCAGAAAGAAGAAACTAAAAAACTGTGATATCTATCTAATTAAACTTAAACTATTGTGTAATGGATGAGAGCTGAGTGGACTGTATTTATGTAGGTTGTGTTACTAGCCCTCTGTCACTCTTGCTACCTGTGTGAATTAATTACCTACAATCGCTAGGCAGCCAGGGTAACATACGCAGTCGGGGCTAGCTCGTTGTAGGGGATTGAATGTTTGTTTTGAATTTTTTTAACGCTGTTTACGTAAATAGTTTTTTTGTAAATACCTACTTGTTGAATTAGTTTTTGTTTAGTTTTTAGTATATTCAATTGTAAGATAAAATAGATCAATAGTTTTAACGTAATTTAAAAATTATATACCTATTGTTGCGTGCCTAAGTTGATGTCTGGTACCTGGCACTAGTGCCATCTAGTGTCGGGGAACAGAGCGAGGAGGGCTTTCTAGAAAATGCCATTCCTGAACTTTCGAGATAAGGGAGGTGAAGGATAAGGTTGTTCAACATGATAACCGCCTGGCGGAAGCTGAGACCCAAATCAACGAAGTTAAGAAAACGCTGGATGAACTAAAACTTGGAGATGGAATTGCAGCTTCCGTGGTAGCTGCAACACCTTCGCTACGTGGATTCAAAGTGCCGCCGTTCGACGGAACTTCACTCTGGTCAGCTTACAAAATCCAGTTCGAAGCTGTTATGAAGGCGAACGGCTTTCGATCGCGTACAACGCCTTAACGAAAGCCTGCAGCAATGCGCTCTTGAGGTGGACAAGCTGGTGCGAAAAGCATACCGTTCTATATCTGCGCTCATTGAAAGGAACCTGGTGCAGACATTCATCGACGGCATCCGCGACCTTGAAGTCAGAGCTGCTGTGAGGCTCGGGCACCACGTGACGCTTAAGGAATCCTTGGCCCATGCACTTGAGGTTGAAGCCGTGCGGTAGGATCATCGTTCCCATCGCATCAGGGTGGTTGCAACAGTTCGCGACCGCAATAATGGATACAGCCCTAGGTGCTATGGCTGTGGAGAAAGGGGCCATCGTCGATCCAGCTGCCTTAAGCGAATTGTAGAAAGGATAGGTAATCGATCTCAAGGGGGTAGTGCGACTAACAGCACCGTTCAGCAGCGGCAGGATCATCGTTCTCACGTTAAGGAGGTTGCCGCACCTATAGTTCGCGAATACAATAAAATTTACAGCTCAAGGTGCTACGGCTGTGGGGAAAGGGGCTATCTTTGACCCAGCTGCCCTAAGCGATCTGTAAAAAGGGAAGGTGATCGATCTCGAAAAGGTAGTGCGGCTTACAGCATACTCCAGCAGCAGCAGTAATATGACTTTACTATCTAAGGCTGCCGCGGAAAATGGCATGGCAACACAGATGCTGATGATTGCAAGAATAGTACTAGGCAAGAGGGTAACGAAGTGATATCTGTGAGGATTCTCAGGACAGACCACCTCGGCAACGAATGGAAGGACAGCCTACAACATGCACAGCAGGAAGATACGGACATCAAGCTGATTCTGGATTGGATGAAGGCCAGTGCCCTCAAACTCAAATGGCGTGAGCGGGCCCAATGGGACAGCTTGCTGATTCAGGATAGAGTCTTGTGCCGTAAATGGGAAAATGGTCGAGGAGACAGCTGTCGTTTTCAAATGGTTGTCCCTAAAGCTAAAGTGCCGGATGTTCTACAGCTGTACCATAATGGAGTCCAACTGGGAGTTAAACGAACTTTACTGAAGATCCGAGAACGGTTTTACTGGGTCCATTATCGTGAAGATGTCGAGGATTGGTGTCGCAAATGTACAAGTTGTGTGGGTGTGAAGGGGCCTCAGACTCGTAGTAGAGGTGCATTGAAATTGTATAAAGTTCGTGCACTATG
>CAJQZP010000940.1:167500-445766 GCA_907164705.1 Parnassius apollo
CACAAACTCACACACCCACGTGCACAAGCACACGCTTACACCCGCGCGCGCACACACACACACACACTAACGCACGCGCGCGCGTATACACATCACACACACACACACACACACACACACACACACACACACACAAACACGCACTCAGACGAATACCTTATGTCGCCGTTTCCGCCACTTCCGCTACAAGAAGGGGCTTTGTCGAGTAATTCGTTAAAACAAGTCGTTTATTTCGACCACAAGGATCATAGATGTTAGTAATAATAAAAATCTTAAAACTAATTTTAGTAAAACTTAAAACTATTTACTTAATTTTAAAACTATATCTAAGACAGGCTCGATTAGTCAACACTTGCACCATATGACAACGGTCCAGGTACTGACCTCAAACCTGTCTGAAAATGCCCTCAGGATACCATTCGAACTGGCCCGCACCCTGCGCACCAGGGATGTGCATCGTTTATGCATCTTGGTGTAGAAACAATTCACACGCGCATCCGCAAAACATACCCCGCGCATTACAATAACGAGGCAGACCCAACAGCACCCAGAATGCATTATTATATTGAACACGCATTAAATCTGTAGCTTGTACCGCCAAACGGCAACGTCGCGGCTGCTTTCAGCCAATCCGATCGTTTATCTTATCGTTTGCTGTGCTCTGGTTGGCTCATTTAAATCGGATCAACATTTTCCGTAACCATCGCAAGGTGGATTTGTATATCGGATCAACTTCGGAAAACGCTGGCAAACAGTCTCGTGAGTGCAGATGTTGATCCGGTCGGAGCCACATTAGTTACCAGAGATGCATATTGGATCAACAAAAGGCGCCGGATCAACATGCGTTTTCGGATCAACAAAGTGCTCGCGTGAAGTCGCGTCTGATCAACATTTACCGTAAAGAGATCTATATATATATATATATATATATATATATATATATATATATATATATATTTATATTAATTATTTTATATATTTACATAATTATATCTAACTATTTACAATTATTAAATAACCTGAATTCCACCGTTACATATTAGAATACATATATAATGTTTAATAATAAATAATTATTTACATTAACCAAGTGCGCAATGGAAACACGCTAAACAACTATACCGTTAGAATGCAGTTCCCTGCGCCTGGGCATTAAACACCACGCACCGCGCAGTCCGCTTTATACCAGAAACCCGACGAAGAATATTTTGCTCCAGTGTATATATTCAAATGTCTTAGCAAATAACCTTTCCTAATACATCTATATTCACAGATATTACACGAAAAAGGTTTTTCTCCGATGTGTATTTTTATGTGTCTTATCAAATCACTTTTACTAGTACACCATTATTTACAGATAGTACACGAAAAAGGTTTTTGCCGGTATGTATTTTCATAATGTGTGTTTGCAAAGTACTCTTGGTAATACATCTATATTCACAGATATTACACGATCAAGGTTTTTCTACACTGTGTACTTTCATATGTGTTTGCAAATTACTTTTTTATACATCTATATTCACAGATGTTACACGAAAAAGGTTTTCCTCCGGTATGTATTTTTATGTGTCCTATCAAATGACTTTTACTAATACATCTATATCCACATATATTACACGAAAATGGTATATCTCCGATGTGTATTTTCATATGCCTTAGCAACTTACTTTTTTCAATAAATCTATGTCTAAGTATATCACATGAAAAGGGTTTTTCACCGGTGTGTATTTTCATATGTGTTTGCAAATGACTTTTCTATTAGATTTATAGTCACAGATATTACACGAAAAAGGGTTATCTCCGCAGTGTACTTTCATATGTGTTTGCAAAGCACTCTTGGTAATACATCTATATTCACAGATAATACACGAAAAAGGTTTTTCTCCGCTGTGTACTTTCATGTGTTTAAAAATTAATTTTTTTTATACATCTATATTCACAGATGTTACACGAAAAAGGTTTTTCTCCGGTGTGTATTTTTATGTGTCCTATCAAATCACTTTTACTAATACATCTATATCCACACACATTACACGAAAATGGTTTGTCTCCGGTGTGTATTTTCATATGCCTTAGCAACTTACTTTTTTCAATAAATCTATGTTCACAGATATCACATGAAAAAGGTTTTTCACCGGTGTGTATTTTCATATGTGTTTGCAAATGACTTTTTCTATTAGAGTTATATTCACAGATATAACACTAAAAAAGGTTTTTCTCCGCTGTGTACTTTCATATGTATTTGCAAATTACTTTTTTTTATACATCTACATTCACAGATGTGACACGAAAAATGTTTTTCTCAGGTGTGTATTTTTATGTGTCCTATCAAATTACTTTTGGTATGTACATCTATATCCACATATATAACACGAAAATTGTTTGTCTCCGGTGTGTATTTTCATATGCCTTAGCAACTTACTTTTTTCAATAAATCTATGTTCACAGATATCACATGAAAAAGGTCTTTCACCGGTGTGTATTTTTATGTGTCCGATTCAAATGACATTTACTAATACATCTATATCCATATACAGGGTGTCCGGTAATGAATGGATAACCTTGAAATGTCTTATAGTACAACTTATGGCATTCCTGAAAAAAATACGAAAAATAATATATCACAAGTAGTACCTTTGATATATTTTTTTAAAGAAAAGTCGATTCTTTTCTATCTTATTTTACTGTCTTGAACACTATGACCAAAAATGAATGATTTCTATTGGTTTTTTGTTATATTATTATTATACACTAACTGTGCTTATAGGTAAAATGTAAACAATATGAATAGCTTTTCCAGTTTTTATTTAAAAAATTCGCAAATCAATTTATTTCTGAAAAACATGCAAAAAATATTATTTAAGCGAAGTTCAAACCTCTTGGGTATGAAAAAAATGTATGAATGTATGGGTGACCAATAATTTTACAATAATATCGGTTTCGTGTAGATTTTATAATGGTATAATTCATAAATGTATCTTCCATAAATAGTGACTTATTGCCATTAATGTAGAAAAGGAGAAAATTTGACTAAGTAACAAAATTTGTAATATGGGAACATTTTTTAAATTGAATTGTCTCTGATCATTGGGAATTAATAAAACACATCAGGAGTTGATCATACATGAAAACAGCTATTTTTAAACAAATTGAAACCAAATTAAGTATTAGAAATTAACTTATTTAAATGTAATAAAATAACCAATTTAAATCTTGAAATGGTTACTTTACTAGCGTGAAATGGGTCGTGTGACCTTCATATTTGCTACCTGCTGCCTTTTGTGTTAGACAAAGAGAGGTCTTAATTGGGTAAGTGGGAGAGAGAAGAGCTAAATGTAAAAGAGAACTTAGTGCGTCACACGACCTGCTCGACTTCGCATGTATTTATTTTGTCTCCTTTGCAATTATTTAAATCAGTGTTAAAACGACCACTTGGCTATTTTACCGGACTATTTGTTTTTCTTATTGATTTGGACTTGTTTTGCGTTTGGTGATATTTTCGACGATTTGGCTTGTTTCTGGACTAAACTGGACTTTTGTGTACCTATCAAAATGCCACGTCATCAGTACACGACACAAGAATACGCAAACATGCATTTTATTTATGGAGAATGCAGAGGCAACGCAAATGCAGCCGCAGCTCTTTATAGGGAGAGGTACCCTAATGCTCGCCACCCAGACTGGCGTGTATTTATAAGAGTCCACGGTTGTTACTCTGAAGGAAGAATGCCGGGTAGTGGTGTCGGTGGTGCTAGCGCTGGAAGAATCGCTCGTCCTGATGTAGAAGACGTGGTGCTTGAGGATATTGAAAACGATCCTTCAACCTCTACGCGAGCAATAGCTCGACGCACAGGTATTGTAAAATCGACCGTACACGATATTTTAAAGAAAAACGAATTCCACCCTTACCACGTTACACGCGTGCAAACTCTCCAACCAAGAGATTATCTCTCAAGAGTGCGTTTTTGCTGGCAAATGCTGGCAAAGATGGAAGAAGAGCCGCAATTTTTTAATAAAATTTTGTGGAGCGATGAGTCAACGCTTAAAAGAGACGGTTACTTAAATTTACACAATTTACATAGTTGGGAACTAGAAAATCCCCATCTTATGCGTGAAGACAGGTCACAATACCAATTTAAAATAAATTATTGGACCGGAATATTAAATGGTATGATAATTGGCCCATTTGAATTACCGGGGAATTTAACGGGGCAAAGTTATTTGGAGTTTCTTCAAAATGATCTCCCCAATTTATTACAAGAGGTTCCCGAGGAGCTGAGGGAATCGTATTGGCTGCAAAATGACGGTCTTCCTGCGCATTATGCTGTTCCGGTTCGTGCATATTTAAATAGCAGATACCCAAATAGATGGATCGGACGTCTAGGGCCAATTTTGTGGCCTCCACGTTCACCGGATCTAAATCCATTGGATTTTTTTTACTGGGGCCGTCTGAAAGAGGAAGTATACTGTAAGCCCGTGCGGTCTTTGGACGAACTACGCAGTCGTGTCAGAGAAGCCGCATCAAAAATATGCGAGCGACGGTACACTAGACTGCTCAGAAGATCATTTATCTGAAGATGTAGGGCATGCATAAGAGTGTCAGGCAAACAATTTGAACATTTGTTGTAAATTAACGAAAAATAAAATATTTTAATTTTAAATGTTGTTTTTTATTAATCCCCAATGATCAGACACAATTCAATTTAATAAATGTTCCCATATTACAAATTTTGTTACTTAGTCAAATTTTCTCCTTTTCTACATTAATGGCAATAAGTCACTATTTATGGAAGATACATTTATGAATTATACCATTATAAAATCTACACGAAACCGATATTATTGTAAAATTATTGGTCACCCATACATTCATACATTTTTTTCATACCCAAGAGGTTTGAACTTCGCTTAAATAATATTTTTTGCATGTTTTTCAGAAATAAATTGATTTGCGAATTTTTTTAAATAAAAACTGCAAAAGCTATTCATATTGTTTACATTTTACCTATAAGCACAGTTAGTGTATAATAATAATTTAACAAAAAACCAATAGAAATCATCCATTTTTGGTCATAGTGTTCAAGACAGTAAAATAAGATAGAAAAGAATCGACTTTTCTTTAAAAAAAATATATCAAAGGTACTACTTGTGATATATTATTTTTCGTATTTTTTTTCAGGACGGCCATAAGTTGTACTATAAGACATTTTAAGGTTATCCATTCATTACCGGACACCCGATATATTACACGAAAATGGTACCAGGCGGTCCCATAATGAACTGGCCTGATATAGTTCAACGCGACATGTCGCTATACGTTGTGTTGCATTAAATAGTACGTTTATCGTGCACTTAATATAAGAAACATGCATCAACATGAAATGCTTAGTCTTAGTTTAACAGGCATTTGAATAAGGAGAGTCGCGTATTTTTTCAAAATGTCGAAAACCGAGTATCGAAGTGTCATAAAGTTTCTGTTTAAAGAAGGTTTATCCCCTGCCCAAATAAAAGAACGATTGAATGGCGTGTATAAGGAGTCTGCCCCCTCCTATAGCACAGTGAAAAATTGGGTGAAAGAGTTTCGCCTCGGGAGAGAAACCGTCGAAGACTTTGGCCACGACGGTCGACCTGTGGAAGTGCTCACGCCCGAAACGATTGCTCTTATCGAAGAGGAGGTTCTGAGTGACCGCCGTTTGAAGATTAGAGAAATTGCAGCAAGGCTTGGGCTCTCTAAGAGTACCGTTCATCGCGCGATCCATGAACATCTTCACATGAAAAAAGTGAGTGCAAGATGGGTACCGAAACTTCTTTCAGCGGTACAGAGACAGGAAAGAGTGCGCTGCGCTTCGGAGTTTTTGGATCTTTGTGGCGAAAATCCAAAGACTGTGATCGAGCGGCTAGTGACTGGTGATGAAACAATGATCTTGTATTATGATCCACAAAGCAAGCGCGAGTCAATGGAATGGCGTTATAAGGATGAAAAGCCCCCTAGAAAGGCAAAGGTGCAACAATCGACTAAAAAAACTGATTTGCACAATATTTTGGGATTTTCAAGGCATTTTGATGGTGTATTTTAAAGAACGAATACAGTCGTGAACGGCGAATATTATGCTTCTTTAATATATAAATTACGAGACAAGATAAAGGAAATACGAAGAGGCAAGCTGTCTAAAGGTGTCCTGTTGCTCCATGACAACGCCCCAGTTCATACCGCTGGTGTTTCGAAGGATGCAGTTCGTCAATGCGGGTTCACAGAAGTTCAACATCCACCTTACAGTCCAGACATGGCCCCGTCTGACTATTATTTATTTCCAAATTTAAAGCGGGACTTAAGAGGAAGAAAATTTTCAAGCGATGAAGAGTTGCAGGCGGCCGTCTTCAGTCATTTTGAGGATAAGAAATGTGATTATTTTTATAAAGGTTTAGAGATTTTGATTCACAGATGTCAGAAGTGTGTTAGTATTCATGGTGATTATATTGAAAAATAAAATTGGTTTCGTTTCATTTCCTTCATTGGTTCATAGTTAGGCCAATTCATTATGGGACCGCCTACGTATATCTCCGGTGCGTATTTTCATATGCCTTAGCAACTTACTTTTTTTCAATAAATCTATGTTCACAGATATCACATGAAAAAGGTTTTTCACCGGTGTGTATTTTCATATGTGTTTGCAAACGACTTTTCTTATTAGATTTATATTCACAGATATTACATGAAAAAGGTTTTTCTCCGCTGTGTACTTTCATATGTGTTTGCAAATTACTTTTATTTATACATCTATATTCACAGATGTTACACGAAAAAGGTTTTTTTGGTATGTATTTTCATATGTGTTTGCAAAGCACTCTTGGTAATACATCTATATTCACAGATATTACACGAAAAAGGTTTTCTCCGCTGTGTACTTTCATGTGTTTGCAAATTACTTTTTTTATACATCTGTATTCACAGATGTTACACGAAAAAGGTTTTTCTCAGGTGTGTATTTTTATGTGTCCTATCAAATTACTTTTAGTAATACATCTATAACCACATATATTACACGAAAATTCTTTGTCTCCGGTGGGTATTTTCATATGCCTTAGCAACGTACTTTTTTCAATAAATCTAAATTCACAGATATTGTGTATTTTCATATATGTTTGCAAATGACATTTTGTAATAGATTTATATTCACATATATTACACGAAAAGGGTTTTTCACCGGTGTGTATTTTTATGTCTTTGCAAATTACTTTTAGTAATAGACTTATATTCACAGATATTACACGAAAAAGGTTTTTCACCGGTGTGTATTTTCATATGTATTTGCAAACGACTTTTTCTATTAGATTTATATTCACAGATATAACACGAAAAGGGTTTTTCACCCGTGTGTATTTTTATATGTCTTTGCAAATCACTTTTAGTAATAGATTTATAGTCACAGATATCACACGAAAAAGGTTTTTCACCGGTGTGTATTTTCGTATGTCTTTGCAAATCTTTTTTTGTAATAGATTTATATTCACAGATATGACACGAAAAAGGTTTTTCACCGGTGTGTATTTTCATATGTGTTTGCAAATGACTTTTTTTATTAGATTTATATTCACAGATATTACACGAAAGGAGTTCTGCACCGGTGTGTATTTTTATATGTCTTTGCAAATCACTTTTAGTAATAGATTTATATTCACAGATATGACACGAAAAAGGTTTTTCTCCGGTGTGTATTTTCATATGTCTTTGCAAATGTCCTTTATCTGTACATTTATAATCACAATTATTACAACAGTACACTTGCTTAGCGACGTGCGCTTTAAGATGTGCTAAAATGCAACGTTTTTGAGATGTTTCAAATTCGCAAATATCACAGTTATATACATCCATTAGTTGTGGTACTGGAGTTTGTTCAACTTGTGTCTGAACTGCATCTGAGTTCTTTTGCGTCTTATGACTGTATGATATGTGGTCGGCGATAATATCTTTTGTTAAAATCTTTTTTCTACAATTATCACATTCAAAAATGTATTGTGTTGATGCCTCAGATGTGTTTTTCGTAAGTTTATTTACACTCTGTTTCAAAATTTTCTTTTTCATAATTTTTACAGGATGCTTCCCTTTTTTAATAACTGGCGGAGTATTTCTTTTCAGTTTACGCTTTGATTTAATAGTAGGGCTTTCTAAATCGAGGTTTCCTTTACGAACATCATTTACGTTACAATTAGTAGGATTTGATTCAATCTTTTCTTCACACGGTTTTGAAAAATTAGTTTGTATGGAGGGCTGTTCTGAAATACAAATCAATGAAACATTTTATTTATTGTAAGACATTGTATCTTTATTGTAAGATACCTTAGACGGTTTACAGCAGGCGGAATTTATGCCTTAACAGGGAGATATAGAGAAATTATAATATTTTACATAATTATACTAAATAATGTTGCTGGATATAAAGTATTTTAGCCAATTACTCAGGATAACACATTCATTTTAGTTTCTTCTGACCATGTTATAATTACATTATAACATGGTCAGAAGCGCGACGGGCACATTCGAGTAAATGTTTTGATTTTCTAATTGCGCGTCGGGTCTCTCGCACGAAGATGGAAACCGTGACGTCATCAACGATGTCGCACTCGGCCCGCGGCTTAGACCGAAAATGTTATTTTTGCGCCTTTATATCTCGGTCAGTTTTGAAGATAGAAAAAAATTAAAAACACGGTTATTCTCGTAATTTTTTTTAGATTTTTTTGGCATATAAAACAAAAAATGGTTATCTTCTCCATTACACTCATTTAATATTGTACGATATAAAGTATTTTAGCCAATTACTCTGGATAATGTCTCTCATATTCATTTTGGTGGGAAAGAATGGTAAATAATCAAATTCGAATAATAATGATGACGTTCTTCGGACCGTTACATTAATATAATTCATATAATAATCGTTACATTAATATAATATTCGCTGGTTCAAATCCCACACAGAGTGTTATACATACATACATTTTGACCAGTATTTAGTAGATATTAAGAATATAGTCTAGGTAGTAGTATTAGAATAATCTATTCTTATAATAGCTGTTTCGAATTCTACACAGAACTAGTGTTACACACACAGTACAGACGAAGTCGGCGTGTAAGTGCGGCATAAGAGAATTCATCATCACATTTTATCCCGTGGGTTTCGTAAGAGGCGACTTTGGGTTTAGTTTTCCGACAGATGGCGGTATAACCACCTCGTTCACTTCAGATGTAAAATATCCAGGCCGGCGACAGGCATCATTGTCAGAGGTGCCCACGTCTGGTTCTGCGATCGTCAATCCTATGCCAAGCGTGACGACTGAGGCAAATCCTCCCTACATCGGGGGAGATCCTTCCATGTGCAGCAGTGGAAGTTTACGGGACGATTAAGATAGAGGAATTATTTGTAGGCCATACAAAGACTCAAAACAAGCCCTGGTAGCTCAGGAGCCAATAGTTAGCCATAAAATTTCACAGTATGCTAGCAACCCAGGTTCGTTCTCCACCAACACCCACAAAATTGTTAATTTTCTATGTGTATATATAGTATACACATGGTTGCCCCAGAAATCGACGTCAAGTCGGAGTCGGGTCATAGGTTAAGTCACAATAGTTAACAGAAAAATTAAAAAAATCTTTGCTATGTGTTTTAAAAATTACAGGCATTTATAAAAATCGAGAAAATCTACATCCTCTCACAGTCTTTTAACTCCTATTGCTACAAATATTAATTCTTTTTTAATTTTGTTTTATTGTGTGATTTTGTTTTTGGCCTAGCCCAGGATCTCATGATTAACAGATGTACTAACAACAGCTTTCTCAGACGTTAGTAGCCCTATCAACAAATCAGTGAATTCCCTTTCCTGTTTTATCTTAATAACACCTTGGGTCACCACCGGCGAATTCAGTTCTTGCTTAAAACAACACAATTGTATGGCCTACAAATAATCATTTTGGTTCATTTGCGTCACAAACAATCATTTGTTTTGTTCATGTGTAATAAAAGAACAAAATTTTGTATGTACAGTACATCTCCAACTACATGATGCAAGAGAAATTTCTAACGTGAGGTTTTTTTTTTATTTTTTGATACGGTTTTTTTTAATAAATTATTTTACCTATGTCAACGTCATCTCTTTTACTCTTTGCACCTAATGAAATTAGTAGCAAGTCGTTCTCTGAATCCTTATGTCGATCTTCAAAAGCATCAATCTCCAAGTCTTGTTTTCCAGCAGTATCTAGAATGAAACAGATTCTGACTCAATATATAAAATAACAACTGATGTTTTGTCCAAGCGACTAGATCATTACAGTCCATCACACAGCTTATGGTCCCGAGCCAACCACTTTCATTACTATACTGCATGTTTAATAAGCTATGTGTAATAATCTGAAGTGGCAATAGGCCAAAGAACTGACAAACGATGGAGAAGAAAGGTTTTCCTAACGTGACGTAATTGTGGCAGCCTCGTGCCGGTAGACGAAGTGTAGGGTGGTCCCCCACTAGATGGAGTGACAAACTGGTAAGACATGCAGGAAGTCAATGGAAGCATGTGGCTCAGGACCGTGCTTTGTGGTGTTCCTTGTTGGAGGCCTATGTTCAGCAGTGGACTTGTGAAGAACTGTAATGATGACGATAATTCATTCACCTCATTTAGTGAGTGTTCTGCCACAACTTGTTTTAGTAGGTGAGTGCTTGCCTGTACAAGGACGCCTTGAGCATCTTTTCTCTATATATTTTTTAGTATGAAGAGACAAACAAAGTAACAGTCCTGATCATCTTGAAGGTAAATGGTACTGTAGTCTTACATGTTAACATAAAAGGCTACAATGCGCTGTCATCCCTGACTAGGGATGTGAAGAAAGGCATTAAAACTCAATTTTTACAGCATCGATGTTTTCGTCCACCTCTTTAAATTGATTTTTATTTAATCGATTTCTTTTAGCAAAATAACCCATTTTGTAACAAAAAAAGCGGCCAAGAGCGTGTCGGGCCACGCTCAGTGTAGGGTTCCGTAGTTTCCCGTCTGTCACAATAAGTGTTCCCACTTATGAGTTTAAAGGTGGGTATCCATTATGTTCGCGCTCCAGCAGCGCTCCGCGCTCCTGCAACTGCTCCCGGTAGTGGGTACTGTTGTTTCCATCCAAGTTCACAATGATTTTCCTAGAAAGTCCTTATAAAGTTCTACTTTTCAGATTTTTTTCATATTTTCTAAACTTATGGTTAAAAAGTTGGGGTGGGACACATTGTTTTTTACTTTTGGAGCGATTATTTCCGAAATTATTGACATTATCAAAAAATGATTTTAGTAAACCCCTATTCATTTTTAAATACCTTTCCAACAATATATCACACGTTAGGGTTGAAATTAAAAAAAATCACTTCCCACTTTACATATAGGGAGGCTACCCTAATAAATTTTTTTTTCCAATTTTTATTTTAACACTTTGTCGGCGTGATTGATACACATATTGGTACCAAATTTCAGCTTTCTAGTGCTAACGGTCACAGAGATTAAGCGAGGACGGACAGACGGACAGACAGACATGGCGAAACTATAAGAGTTCCTAGTTGACTACGGAACCCTAAAAAGACGATCATTTGTAAATTGTGTGAATGAAACAAATCACTTTCTTTTTATTATTAAAAACCGATTTGGAAAAAGTAGAAATTAAAAGAAAATCAGCACAGGTGGCTTGGCAGAAAATGTAAAATAACAACTGTAGTAATTGTTTCCCCAAAATAAGACTCCTACTTTTTCTAACAATATTTCCTGCTTGAGAAATGCCTTTCTGCAGGAGCTGATGAAGATGGAATGACCAGGTGCTTGCAGGTCAATTCTGAGAGTTTTGAATACACTCCCGCATACAATTCCCACACATGTATGGGGCCTTTGTCCTCCATATAAATCCAACTCCAACATCACGGCGTCTTCGGATCTGATATGTGAAGCAGCTTTTAACTCTTGGTGAGCTAGCCAGATGTTACAATCATCACCGATAGCATGGATTTATATATCGCACAACAGACAACTACTCATCTGCAAGTCTTCCCACTCATCTATTGTGAAACTTATATTGTTTACTGAATGCAATTTCTGTAGGCTTTTTCTCTTCTTATATTCTGTCTATTATGTTTGTCACTATTTTCCGACATGGTGTATTGTACAAGGGTGCAAGTAACTTTATCAGTTTTGAAAACCTTCGCCTTCAAAAATACTGTATGGGAGACTAATATTTATTGCTTTTCATAAATTTTGAACAAAATGATTGTGATAAAGCATAAATTGGGATTGTTTCAAGCATTAACTCTCTGCTTCAAAAATAAAAACTGTTAGTGTAAAATCGCTTTAAAAATCTATTAAATAAATAATCGATTTTTTTTTTCACAAGCCTACTTCTGACGACTAAGATGCAATGTCCCACAGCCTGTGATTATACTGACTCTATACTCCTCAGACTGGCACACAGCAGTGCACGCACTGCTATTTGACGACAGAAATAGGTAACAGGAGGATGGAGGAGTTCATCTGGGTCAAGAAATTGGCAAAGATAGGTGGTAGCTTACCAGTTGTAGTATATCATTAATTCCTATGAAGTGAATACATCTTAGTGTACATACATAATCGCTGCATTTATACAACATCAAAATATTTAAAAATATATTTATACATAAGTCAAAGAAAATGTCTTACAAATCTTTTAAATAACTATTCAATTTGTTATTTTCTTTCTCCATGAGTGCTTTTTACATGCACTTTGTGATGATGATGAATTTAAGCAAAGGCAAATCAGTAGATTGCACATGAAGCTCTTTATTTTGTGTCCATGGGCTACAGTAACCCCTTACCATTATGTAAATTGTACCTTAATTTAATAATATCACAAAATGTGTATATCTTACCTATTTCATGACTCCAGTTTATTTCAAATTTGAAATTTTCGATTTTCTCTTCCTCAACTTTAACAGATTCAAGGCTAAAAACGTCGTCCTTGCAATCATTTTCTACATCACACTCTACTGGCCAGATATCTATATGATTAATTGATGTGAATTGAATCTTATCTCTAGCCTCATGCGGGTTTGGTATTGACTGAAACCAAACTCTCTTTTAAATAAAGGAAAAAGCCAGTGTAGTAGTGCCGCAGGAGAATCCATACTACCCCATACCATCCATCTTCAGCAGCATCTTCCTGACAATAACTCCAAATAATAATAAATACCAGACAAAAGTGAGAGTTCCCAATAAATTTAAATAAGAATGTAGATAGTTTAGAAATGTAATTAGAATCGAGACTAAACAATTTTTCCATTCAGATTCACAAATACTGTAAATTGACATAAGTTTACTAATTATTAGTGATGGGCCGAACATGGATTTTACCGAATACGAATATTCGGCCGAATGTTCGGTGAACCTTTTACCGAACCGAATATTCGGCCGAACATTATTCGGCAGGATCACCTCGGTACCTAAGCAATTTATGTCGAAACTTGTCACCGTAAAACGCGCGGGATTAGCGCCGGACCCTGCCCCTCGCTTCCCCGCCACACCAAACATGTTATTGCATCATCTAGTACTGAGCAAATTGCCGACGCATGCTTGTTTTGAATAATATTGTGAGAAAAAAAGTATTTTTTTTTTATAGAAGAGGGGGCAAACGAGCATGTGGCTCACCTGATGTTAAGTGACTACCGCCGCCCATGATCAACCGCAACACCAGGGGAATTGCAGGTGCGTTGCCGGCCCTTTAGAAAGGAGTAAGCTCTTTTTCATATGAGTTCTTTTATATAAGTACCATAAAAATGAGTGGCAGGAGATCTACTATTTGGCCATATTTTACGGAAACTGACGACCAAAGTAAAGTGAAATGTACTAATGTACATTACATTAGTAATGAAATGTAACATTTCATCAAGCTTCTATTTGCTATAGTTGAACATAAATCTACAATGCCTCGAAAACATAACGCTATACAAGTAGATTTAACCCATAAATAAGATATACTTTCAACATTAAATTATGAAAGACTTGGCATTACTCAATTCCAACATTTCAATACAGTAGACACTTCGAGTACCACTTTAACGAATGTTCGGCAATTTAGCCGAATATTCGGCCGAATACGAATATACGGTTAAAATGCCGAATATGCCGAATACCGAATATAAAACGAATATTCGGCCCATCTCTACTAATTATCACCTATAAATAATATTTCGTTTTCATACAATAGATGTGATTTTATACATAACATTATAAACAGTTTGATAATTATTTTTGCAAAAATAAGTACTTACGAAAAGAACATTGCTCTTACGAAAAAGTAAGTTGGATTGAAAGACAAACTTAACTTTGCAGTAGAAAATACATTCTCCCATATAAAAAATAAAGTAAATAAGAAGGTTTTATTCATAAGCAAGTACATATACAATGGTAGACTTCTTCTTTCGAATGCGAAGTGCGCCTGTATCAGGAGTAAGCCCCTTCTCCACATCATATAATTTACTAAAGCAAGAATCGCATAATATACTAAATTTAACTTCAGCGTTAAGCTAAGCGTAAACAACAAATATTTTGGAAATGTATAAAGTAGAAATATTGTGTGTAGTGTGTGTGTAATATGCCCCTTGAGCACATCTCGAATCCCACAATGTTCTAACTTCTGCAACAGAATGGAGGTACACAATGTCAAATGCCTTTATGAGATCAAGAAACACCGCGAGGCAATTTAAATTTTTATAAAGACTATCAACAACTACAGATGTTAGGGCTTCTACAGCGTCTTCATTCGATTTTCCCCGCTTGAAAGCCAAACTGGATAAGATGTGCAACTTATTGAGGAAACTTATGAGCCTCCTGTTGATAAGTTTTTCTGTAACTTTTGAATTTTTTAAACTATTGCATAGCTTCTATCGCGGGCCTTGAGTGCGGGAAAATCCAGAAATTTCGTAACGAAAAAAACCTCACGCTCTCCGACGGGCACGGAGGTGTGGCTTGAAGGCCGTGCATTGTCTAACGATGGTCTAACGTCGTTTCTTTTCCTCAGTCTTCGACACGGTGTTTGTGTATAAAGTGTTTTGAAATTTTGAATATGAATGAACAAAGTGCATTTATTATTAAGGCTGCTCTCTCGCAAAAAGCTTGAAAAAAGCGTGCAGAGGAAACAACTTTTCGTCGACACTTACAGAGAAATTACATATGAAAAAAATAGCTAGTAATCTACATGATCTGATACGTAATTTGGTTTAGCCATAATTTTTCTATCGGTGTCACATAATAAATAAAAAAATACCCAAATCACCTCCAAATCGTGGAGATGAAACCACTTTACTCCTTCATTGTTTATCAAAGGAATATAAAAAAAATATCTACTGCTTTGCAATACAAAATAAAATAATTTGGTTTGGTTACTTTTTAGAAATATGTATTATTTTTATGATAATAAATTAAAAATGCGTCCAGATTAAATACTGCGTCTATATCACCCCCCGCATTCGTCAACGAATTCAGTGCGGGGCGCATCGTGTTGCTAGGTGGTCGTACGCCGCGTTGCGAGAGCTCAGCACTACGAAATAAAATCGTAAAATATTACTGCAAAAATTTAATTTTGTTAATAGTGGAGTAGGTTTTTATATATTTTTATAGAGTAGGGTGACAAATAAGCATACAGTCCGTTAACTTGTAAGTGGATGCTGTCGCCCATAGATATCTACATCAGTTATCGATTAAAAATCAAAATGTAGACGCGGAGTCACCTCCGAGGACTAAGATGGAAATGTCTAATTTCTAATACCAAACAGTTTCGTTTCTCTTCTTAAGCATATCATGTTCTGTTGTTCTGCTGCTCCTCGCCGGTCCGAGTATTTTAATTCTTATGTAAACTAAATAGGTGTAAACAAGATGGGCATTGGCTTTATGCCATCTATCGGAAACCATAAAAGTTTTCTGTCGTTGACTGTTATCGTCTTTTACGACACCCATGGGATCCAAAGGGGTGATGGCTCATGGTTCTATTACACCGCCACCACGTGGCTCAACATTAGTTAAATAGAAATCAGCAAACATTCTTAATTTAGAAGATTACAAGATATATTTAATTTTATTTCATTATGTGACAAACAATTTTTTTCGTTATAAGAGTTACTCCATTTATGGCACATGTCGCGTACCTATGTTTATAATTAAAACGGGGTCTTTATGCGTTAGACGGCGCATGTTAGATTTATATCTCTCGGTCGTTCGGTTTTATTTTTTCCCGTTCATTTATTTTCCAACAAATATTGCCTTACTTTCATTTCATCTGTTTATGTCAGCTTTATTGAGATGATAATATGTTACAATAAAACTATTAATTTTTTACCCCAATTGAAAATGCCGTCGCGAATCCAAACTAATTAGTGCTACATTAGCTTAATTTTTTTACGTCCATTTATGTGAACATTCTGCATTTATTTTAAAAGGAAAACAAAGTCATGTATCCACGTCAGAGTTATTTATTGAATGATATTTGCATAACTTATAACTAAACACATTGGGATGAGTTTAATATTCAGTGAATATGAGATATACATATTTTCGTATACAAAATATTATATATATTGGATTAAAACAATCTTTAGAATTTTCGGATGCTAACAAGGAAAAATACGTTTATGTAGTATGAGAAATATATTATTATTCTTCAGCCTCAATAATTAATTGGTTTTCATATGAAAAAGTCCTATCTTTAACTGAATGGTTGAAAAGTAAGCCTTCAGAAGTTATGTGAACATTCTTTTATTATTTTAGTTCTTTATACGGTAAGTATTAACTTTTTATTAAAATTAGTAATTTTTTTGACTTTTTGAGTAGACTAAGAATTATCACAAGCGTAGTCATCTAAACATTTACATCAAAAAATTCATTTCAATAATTTTATTCTTAGGGGTATTTTTTATAGAAGAGGGGTCAACGGTCATGCGGTTCACCTGATTGTAAGTGAATGCCGCCGCCCACAAACAATATGCAACACCAGGGGAATGTGGGATGTGATGGATTGCCGGCTTTTAAAAAAAAGATTAAGCTCTTTCCTTGAAGTTCCTTAAGTCGTATCAGTCCGGAAACATCTCTGGTGGGAGTCGTTTCCACAAGAAAGTTGTACGAGGAAAAAAACTTCTTCTATTCCACAGGAGTGGATCGTCAATCATCCAGATGGTATGGATGGCATCGCAAGTTTTATATGTAGAATGTATGTAGAATTAGTATAATTTTTGTTAAAATTGAACGAAAATGGTGGCCACCATTCAAATATAGCCTATTTATGAAACAATCATGAATATCGGTACACCATTGGCAAAGATACCGTGTACCGACTTGACCTTCATTTTTGAAGTCATCTTAAAATGACAACTGCATCGTATCTCGTGGATGTTTTTTTATGGAAGTTTCAAAACTGTCTCCCATAGCTATCTATCCTTGATTAATAATCAAAATACAAATGTGTTGTTACCCGTTGAGGTCAATGGAATGCCTCTATGGGGCCTTAGCCTTATGGGTGATAATGACAAAAATATTCACATACTACGGACATAGAAACATATTTAATAATACATACAAAATATTACCGTTCTTTTTGAGTTCCGCCGTAGTCGGGTAAAACATACACTTTCATTTAAATTTTATTTAAAAAACTAATATTTTCTCATTTATCCTGGGAGCGTTTCACATACATAAATTTCACAAACATCCAGACCCGGAACAGTTTTTTGTAAACCATACAAATATTTGTTCCGTGCGGAATTCGGATCCACGGCCTTTAGTGCTGCAACTTATTGCTAAACCACTCCGGCATGGAGCCGTTAAATCAAAATCAAACAAAGAATCCATTGATTGAAAAAACATTGCACGAAATTTGTCTACGATTGCTCCAAAAGGACAATGTCTTAAACTCGCACTCCATGTTTCTCTATTAAACCTGTTCCCTTTCTCCAACGTTACAAGAAAGCCAAAGAATTTGCCACGCTGTGCTTTCCAAAGCTGCTAATTTAAAGCTAGTCACGAAAGACGGCTGGTAAAAACATTGTTTGTTGTTTTCAATAGATTTGAATTAATTTTGAGGCGATTATAGAATACCTATAGGTTGTTCACCAACTTTTAATTTTTATTTTGTACTGGTAATTTTAACCTGTATGACATTGTAAATTTAATAATTTTCAGTTTGTTTACATAACGTTAAAGTATACAATGTTTTTATCATAGTTTAGAAAAATACTTCATTTATCATACAGTTTATACGTGGTAGAGCCACGCTCCAGCTATATTATGGTTGTAAGTAGCATGAAGGCCCTAGAATCAAGGTAAAACCACGCACGCACCAGCGTAAAATAGCGGATTAATACTGTTATGTTTCGTATGGTGAGTGTAGAGCACCGGAGACCCTTTTTTACTTAAAACGAGAAATTCCATCTTAGTCTTTACGGGTGACAGCGCATCTGCATTTAGATTCTTAATCAAGGATAAATGTAGATGTCTATGGGCCACAGCATACATTTACCATCAGGTGGACTGTGTGCTCGTTTGTCATCCTAATTCCATTAAAAAGACAGTCCTTACTCCCCGCAGTGTATGTGCCAAGAACACTGGTTATGTTTTCTTACTAAATGGCTATCTAAGGCTTAGAACGAGAAAGGAACCAGTTCTCTTATCACCAGCAGCGATAAATTACTATTGTTATATCTCTATGTTCATAAAAGTTGCTTTCAATACAGTCTGTCAAAGGCCCTCTGCTGAACATAGGCCTCATATATTTGCCATAGGCAGGTTGAAGCCATTTTCATTTCTTTGAATAGGTATCAGTTTGCCTCTGTAGCCTCTTACAACATCCAAGGGTATATGATAGCGGATTATTAAAAATTGCTTTCGTGATTATTGCCTCGGATAAACTTACTCCACTCCACGCCTTACAGTCAAATCCTCATTAATTTTCCTAAATTACTAGGAAAAGCCTTTTTATTATTTTTGGTCTAATAAAGAGCTGTGCCAAACAATGCCAAATTCAACTGAAAACTCCCGATCCACCGACCAATTGCATTAAACGCGTTTTATAAACGAGTCAACATAGAAGTAAAAGCAAAAATGGACCCAAAAAAGTAGAAAATAAAGTAAAGTTTTGACATACAACTGCAGGTAGTTTTGTCCGGCCGTGTGATGGGTACGCAAATAAAACGCGATGTTTACTGTTATGCGAGTTTTCGTTTATTAAAGCAATAGTATAAGGTAAAAAACATTAACGATTGTCTACCAAATGTTCGAACATGGCGCTGCCCATGTGTGCTGATGACATCATGCAAAACGTGTGGCAGATTTACAAATGTTCATTTTTTATATTTGTATATAAATACAGTTAAAGTGTGTAATTTGTTTTCTTATCGGTCACCACGCTCAAAAAATGTAACTTGAATTATTATCAAAGAAAAAGAAATACTGCATAAATAAAATAAATAAATAATTATAATTGCATAAGTTGATACAAAATGCTATGCAATAGCTTTACCGCGGCAGTACGCGAGTGCCACACGTCTTTTTTTTCTTTATTTCTTTTAATATATAGCTTTTTAGTGAAATTGGTCTGTAGTTGTCGATATCCTTCTCATCTCCACTTTTGTGAACAGATGTTACTAGCGACTCCTTGAGCAAGGACAAAAACATTCCGTACTTAACTTATATTAAAATAACATGTAGTACAGTAGGACACTTGACTTGTGATAGCTGGTATAGATTTGTGTTTATAAGCAAACATTATATATAGTGATCATTAAATTGTCTGCCAAGTGATGATTAAGGCAAATAGTTATTATAATGGTAATGACCCATCAAGCAGTGAACTTTTATTAATAAGAAAAGTATTATTCCCTGGACCTTGTAATGATGGTTTCAGGATATCCACCGCCCTATATACCTACCCACGGGACGGGTGTCGTAAGAGCCGACAGAGGGAAACAGGAACAGGAGTTGGGCAGCGGCATCTTGCTGATAACTACATTGGCAACATTGCTGCTATGAAACAATCTCTGACGGAATTTTATAGGTATTAATGGATGGAATAGATAATACCATGGACCCTCCTGCAAGCAACTGCTCCAGAACTGCATTTGACTCAATAGCCTGTTGTTGCAATCTCCTGCAACGAATGAGTCTTGCATGACAGATGAAACAGACAATTATGGACTCCTCATCCTCATCCATCTGAAAATATGAAAATTCATCATAAATATAGGAAACTACTTAAATGTACAATTTTGTAATAAAATATATTAGCCACCACAACTCTCTTCAACATCATTTTGTTATAACATTTAAGACAAACAAATAAACCTACAATCCACCTTATGGTAAGTGGCCACCAAAGCACATAAGCACCTAAAACGAACTTCAAACAAAGGCTACAGATGCGATGTTACCTCTGAGGACTAAGATGTAATGCTTCACAGCCTACTGCTATATACTGGCTCTCAATGTCCTTCAGGCGGGGACACAAACTGTATAAAATCAACTGCAGTATAATTTCAGATAAGTTATATTAAATTATTTTATTTCATATGGATATGGGCAGCAGCATTTTGCACATAACAGGTCAGAATAATTAAAAAACTGCAGTTGCCAACCCGCCTAGCCTAGGGTGGCAACTATGGCAAATAATAATAACACCAAAAATGATTCTTAGAATATATAAAACATATATTCAACCTATTGTGGAATATGCATTCCAAATTACACAATACTGAGTTACTGGAGAGGTTCAACACAGATATTCAAAAGTTCCTAGAGCATTGAAAACATACCATATGAGGAAAGTCTGAAAACACTTAAACTTACAACTCTGAAAGATCACAGAAAATGAGGAGACTTGATGAAAACATAATATGATGGAATACCATCTATATTACTAAAGCGGTGCTCATCATTGCTTGCCGAATATATATCAAGCATTATGAACAAATCCATGGAGGATGGACGCTTACCCGCTGATTGGAAGAAAGCTACAGTCGTACCTATTTATAAAAACGGCGATAAGATGAGACCTAGTAATTACAGACCAATAAGTTTGACAAGTATCCTCTGTAAAGCCATGGAAAAGATCATAACTGAAAGATTAAGAGAATTCCTATTACAAGAACAACTGATTTTAGATGAACAGCACGGGTTTGTACCAAAGCGATCAATCATTACAAATATGTTACAATGTGTTAATGAATGGGTCTCAAACCATGACAATGGATTACCTACAGATGTGATATATCTTGACTATGAAAAAGCTTTTGACCGTGTGCCATTAAGGCGACTTATATGCAAATTAAAACACTTTGGTATACGCGGGAAATTGTTGGCCTGGATCAGTGATTTTCTGTCAGACAGAACATTCTGCGTGAGAGTTGGAAGTACAATGTCTAAACCCAGGGAAGTACTCAGCGGTGTTCCGCAGGGATCTGTTCTTGGACCATTATTATTTATCCTATATTTATCGGATTTGAAAAGCACGTTACAGCTACCATTCTCATAATTTGCCGATGACACAAAATTTTTTGGGAACCCTATTACGCAACATCAAGTTATACAACAGGATCTAAATGCCATCTACGATTGGACTAGTGATTGGCTCCTAACACTGAACGCAGACAAGTGTACGGTTCTACATATAGGGAAAAATAATCCACGAAATACATATTATCTAGGTGATCACCCATTGTCTTCTGTTGAATCACAAAAAGACCTTGGCATTACAATAACCAGTGACCTCAAATGGGAAACTCATATCCTTAACATAGTAAAAAAGGCAAACTCCATGATGTATATGATTCGAAAAAGCTTTATGTGTCTCACTCCTAAAATATTTAACAAGATTTACCGAACGTACTTAAGACCTCTTTTGGAGTTTGCATATGTTATATGGGACCCGTATTTTCGTAAAGATATAATAATACTGGAGAATGTTGCAAAGGAGGGCCACAAAAATGGTAAAACAACTGCGGAACATGACATATGAGCAGCGAATGAGAAAGCTTAACCTCACAACACTAGAGAACCGTAGGCAGAGAGGTAGTCTGATTGAAACATACAAAATACTGACAGGATATTACAATGTTCCTACTCTGCCGAATTTGTACTTACTAAATAGCAACAAACGTCTGAGAGGACATCAACTTAAACTTTGCCATAGGACTGCCAAGCGGAATCCCATGAAGAATTTTATAACAAACCGTGTTGTCACCGAGTGGAATAAGCTACCACAAAATGTGATTGATGCTCCTACATTGAACGCCTTCAAGAACAGATTGGATAAAATCTCCAAACATTAAGATGCACACGCATCAGCTTTTTTAGCTGCTAGTGTGTTTATGTATAAATAATAATAATAAATAATAATAATGATAATAATACATGGACACTATGATCGAGAAATGTTTGACAAACTATTATTCCAGTACCCAATTAACACATCTTAGAGGCATCACTTCAAATTGACTAAAGCCGGGTCACAAAATTACCAAAAAGTGGTTGAAGTATGAAACTAGTTGCTATCAAAAGTGATATTATCACAAATCACTAACCAATTTTAGAACAGATTGGATAAACAAATAAAATAAAACAACTAAAAGTTTGAAACCAGAGACATGCAAAATAGTTTATTAAACATATTTAAATTCAAAATGCAAATGCTTAGTTATTTTTTCAATGAAAGTATTTAAAAATATAAAATGCAAAGTTTTTTAAATAAAATACCATATTTCATTGATTTTGACACTAGTATTTGTTTAAAGAGTTGACCTTTCATATTCCATCTATGTGGCCCCTCATAATCATTTCACCAAACAAAAACAGTCCTTCAACAGGTGCAGTACTTGGTAAGCAGTTATTATATTTAAGAAAGAGCTTTTGAATATGTATGTGTAATGAGTATGACTTTTTTATATCAAGGATCACTTAATTTTATCATTGGTTGTTTTGTTTGACATTGACAAATACACAGAAACAGTTCCAAGCCAAGCTTCAGTTCCAAGAGTTTGTTGGACTTGCAATGTTGGCATTATTATTGTTGTCCACAACATTTAGAATGGCTGGCTTATATAAATAAAGTAATTTTCAAGGAAAGATTAAAAATATTAAAAATTTGTAAACTTGGCACCGCTGAAGGGACTGTAGCACCGCCCAAATTTCGATGGAATCAAAGGCTTTCTCATGGTCCACATAAGCCAGTCAAAGTGGCAGATTGCACTCTTCGGTCTTCTGTACAATCTGCCGCAGGGTATGTATGTGGTCTATGGTACTCAAGCCTTTTCGGAAACCGGCTTGTTCGGGAGGCTGGAAGTTATCGAGTCTGCGTGCGAGACGATTCGTAATGACTCGAAAACAGTATGTAGACGCGGCTCAGAAGGGAAATAGGTCTGTAGTTCTGTAGTTCTTCAAGAGAGCGTTGTCGCCTTTCTTAAAGAAAAAGACCACCGCGCTTCTGCTCCACGCCTCCGGAGTAGTGCCACCATGGAGGACGGAATTGAAGAGCTTCTGAAGGACTTCAAGTACCGGTGTTCCACCCGCTTTCAGAAGCTCCGCTGTAATTCCATCCTCGCCTGGGGCCTTGCCGTTTTTAAGGTGGTGGAGAGCCATTCTAATCTCGCTCAGACTGACGTCTGGGATATCATCGGAATAGTGTCGGATAAGACTTGCTCTTGGATCGTTACTCACACTTGCGTGTGGCTCCAATGATGATGTGTACAGCTGCTCATAGAACCTCTCAATCTCACTCAGAATCTCAGGTGTCCCGGAAACGATTTTGCCACACTCAGTCTTCAGCTTTGACAGTTGGCTCTTTCTGGCAGACAGATCTCCGGCAAAGACTTTGGAGCCCTGGTTCCGCTCGATCGCTTCTTTAATAAGAGCAGTATTAAAGTTGCGTAAGTCTCGCCGCATGCATTTGGAGATCTGTCTGTTCAGTTGCCTGTATGCTGTCAAATCTGTTGACGATTGCAACCTAATCTCCCGTCTAACAGCCATGAGATTAAGAGTGTGATTGGAGAGTTTTTGTGTTCTTCTGCGGCGGGTCTTGCAGAACTTAGCTCCGACCGCATGGACAGTTTCCACGAGCTTGTCATTCATATCGTCCACTGCATTGCACTCCTCTAGGCACTGAACTGGACTGGAAAGGATACGGTATTAACATCATTCACCTTCGATTTGCCGACGATATAGTCCTTATGGCAGAATCGCAGGAGGACCTTAGCACTATGCTCAATGACCTCAATGGTGTCTCCCAACGGATAGGTTTTAAGATGAACATGGACAAAACAAAGATCATGTTTAATGTCCATGTCACACCTATGCCGGTAGTTGTTGGGAGCACTATGCTTGAAGTTGTTGACGAGTATGTTTACCTGGGACAAATAGTCTGACTAGGTAAGTCCAACTTCGACCGAGAGGTCAATCGACAAATTCAACTCGGCTGGGCAGCATTCGGGAAATTACGACACATCTTCTCGTCAGGTATACCTCAATCTCTGAAAACTAAAGTTTATAACCAGTGCGTGTTGCCAGTGAAGACTTACGGATCCGAGACGTGGTCCTTCACTGCTGGCCATATGAGGACACTCAAGGTCGCTCAGCGAGCTATGGAGAGGGCTATGCTCGGAGTTTCTCTGACTGAGAAATGAGGATATCCACAGTAAAACCAGAGTGACCGACATAGCCCAACGGATTAGTAAGCTGAAGTGGCAATGGGCCGGCCATATCTTGAAGAACCGATAACCGATGGGGAAGAAAGGTTCTCAAGTGGCAGCCTCGTACCGGAAGCCGTAGTGTAGGGCGATCCCCCACTAGATGGAGTGACGACCTGGTAAGATATGCAGGAAGTCGATGGATGCAGGTGGCTCAGGATTGTGCTTTGTGGCATTACTTGGGGGAGGCCTATGTTCAGCAGTGGACTTGTGAAGGGCTGTAATGATGATGATGATTAAAAATTTAACAAAACCATGTTGCATTTTACAATGTGCTAAATATTAATGCAGTGTTTCAAATAAAATACAAAATAGATTTAAAAAAAAAAAGAATATCAAATGCAATATAAAAATAAGTATTTTACAGTTTGTATTTGCATTTTAAATATATGTAATTGCAATATTTCATAACCACACAGTCCACCTGATAGTAAGTGAATACTGTGGCCTATAGACATCTACATTTATCCCCAATTAATTGTCACCCCTCAGGACCAAGACGGAACGCCTCACTACCTACCAGTATATAGGGTCTCCCATTGGAACAGCATTAAGCTGCTATTTACGTTGGTATTCTGTGAGCACAAGGTAACACCCCCAACAATGATAATAATCTCCTACAGACAACATTTGGTCAAAACAGAGACTATACATCAGTGCAGGACAGGATTATATTGCATGTGTGTGTAAGCAAGCACATGTGAAGATTTCCTATATTTATTTATTTAAATGTGTCTGATAGGAATATGAGGGAATTTCTGTGCACTCTTAATCTCCCAGTTTAAAAGTTTGATAGAACTGCTATAAGTGGATGAAACACCAAACTAAGGTGGATGTTAATTCTTTAGAACAACTTCACAATAATACTCGCTGAAGTAAAATGTACTAGAACAGACACCATGAACAAATCTATGCAGCAGTGCGGGTCACTTGGAAGGAGGCAACAGACTCGGTAATTTTGAGCCAGCAGGCCCCAACTCGTGTTGCAAACACTATGTCTCGTCGTCACTTTTAGTATGTAGTAGATATTACTTCATGATAGTACTGATTATGTGCGGCCCAGAATTCCAAATTATTGTTTTTCAGAATAGAATAGAATAGAATAGAATAGAATATCGTTTATTTCTTAGTATATGGTAATTACAGATGTTGAAATTATAGAATGATTCACATATACTACCGTATCCGGTGTAGAAATATTACAATTAGAATAATATTTAACACTTTATAGTACTTATTTAGACAAATTTATACATTTATAACATTATATAGGAATTATCAATTGTAGATATATATTATTATTCTGGTTGTATTTGACTCTTTATTTAATGCTGCAGGGTTGGGTTTACAATTAGGTCGCCTGAATTTGAAGATTCTGCCACTGTGGGGGAGTCAAGGGGGTTTATCTGAAGCACCCCCACTCGATTTTTTCTGCCGGAGCAGCATCGAAGTATTTTTAATTATTTTTTAAAAATATTGGTAAATAACTAATTAATTAAGTTTTTGACGTTTCATATGTCATATCGATATATAGTACTGAATCAATCTAATGAATCGATATTTCACCCTATAGAATCGAGATCGAATCTTTTTCGGTTTTATTAAGATTTGTCAAATTATTTACAATTAGTTGAATGCATTGCAACTCGTAAAGAGTGACAGTTTTTAATTCAATCATTCAATGTTATCTGTACTTTATTGTATCTTTTGATATTGTAAATATAAACTTTAAATGCAAATAAAAAAAAGGTCAATTTTTGCGAAATCGATCTTTAAAATTTCGATTTTTTGTGAATTGATTCATCCTATTTCAATTTGAATCGATTTAAAAATATGTAGAATTAATCGCTATGCCGACAATTTTTATGACAGCTTTTCATCATGCCGTTGCTTCCGAGTTTCAGAATTTTGTGAATAGTGAAATATTTGTGGCAGCGGAATACTGCTAAATATCGCAAAGATCCTTTCTTACAAATGATGGCAGCCATAAATTGTGTTTATAAATTAAAGTAGTTATAAAAGTTAATATTTTGGTGATATATCAAGTGCAATAGCGAGCGAAGCGAGCCTGGGACGTGGAGCACCCCGACTCGGACAGGTTAGGTTATTTTTTTGTAAACCACTCAGAAGTAGGAGTCCCGCTAAGCGGGGCTCCGTCGATCGGACTTCCCTCGCCTGCACCACGTTAAGTGGCGTGGGGCTTCCGTCCCCCAACTCTCTCTCCCCATAAATCAGGTTAAAATTGTCATAAAAATTACGAAACACAACCTCAAATTAGATTTTTAAAAATTTATAAAAAAAAAACTAAGCACGACTCTACAACTCCTCCCTCTCCTCCCACCCCCTAATTCAGGCGTCCGAATTGTAAACCTTACCCCAACATTTTACCGCAACTTCAATTTGCAATAAAAAAACCAACGGATGTAAAATCAAACTTACAAACCTCCATGCTTATAAATCTGTTCGTCAATGCTTTAAACAAATGTTGGAGTCCAGTCTTCTTTAGTACATACATGCGTACATTTACGCTTAAACAAATTCTACAAATTTCACTAAAGGCCATTCCTTTTTCTTATCGTTTCAAAATGTAATTGAAATTGAATTCTCTTTTTCATCCCAAGTTTTCAGAAATATTAAAATCACAGACTTTTTTATTAACTGGCTCTACGGCTCTGGGTTCTAGCCCTTCTGAGCCTATCATTTCTTTTTTTATATATTTGTATCTTCATTTTTATATACTTTTTCTTCATAATATGCTAATGCGTCACATTGCAAAATTATATATTCAATAATCTATGGTTTCGGGAGATTTTGATGACAGCTCAACACAGCGGAGAGTTCATGGAGGTTAGAGAACAGAAGAACGATCACTACGTATTAAAGCGTAGACAGAGAAACCTATAGACTAATGATTAGCGTGGCCTCGAGTGAGAAAGGACGATAACGTAATTTTAGGTTACACAATAAACTTTATGACTTTTAAACACAATTAGATAAAAAATTTAATTGTTCTAAGAACTGAACTGGAAAAGATTCACCAATCTTAAGCTCAAAAAACATTTTTTTCTCACTTAAACCAACTTGTAAACTCCTTAGATTGTTTAGCAAAGTGCAGTTTGCCAAACAAAAAAACCGGCGCGGAGGAAGGGACAACATCACACCGCTCTGTCTCATTTCTATGCAAGACGTATGCATAAATCTATTTTTTTCGTGTGCGAATGCAAAAGAAGGCGTCAATTTGTCTATAGGTTTCTCTGTCTACGTACTAAAGCATAGCACGCCTGTCCTTGAAAATTATAGAATTTATAGCGGCGCTGACCTCGGTGAGTAGTGACTGCGAAGTTAGCTGTTTTTGAGTACAATTAGATGAAGTTAGTTGAATAATGTACAAATTTTCTTCAGTACGTTTGCACTGAGAAACATCCAACACGTAATGTTTTGAAACAAATTGCATGAAATAAATCACACAACATGTTTTGTAGATGGTGGCGTTCGCACTCACAAAAACTGTGTAAAATTTTCAACAGATATCAATATTTGTTTTGAGCTGTGTTCGCATTGAATACAACATAAACATTCTACTTGTTTATCTATAGATTTGTCAACGTTAGCGTTCGCACTGTTGTTTTTTTTATATTTCGCGATTTGTTTTAAATCGTGTTTTTCTGTAATCCAATTTAGTTGTAAAACATCACAAAACATTATCAACACTAGCGGAGACGACTTTATCTACACTAATATTATAAAGAGGAAAGATTTGTTTGTTTGTTTGTTTGAATTGAATAGGCTCTGAAACTACTGAACCGATTTGAAAAATTCTTTCACCATTAGAATCCTATATTATTCCTGATGAACATAGGCGATAGAACGTTTTCAAAAAATTTAGGGATCCGTATGAAAACTTCGTTAATGTAACCCAAGGTGTGAAAAAAATACCAAAAAAAAAAACCTTATATCGCGTACGCTGCGGAAACTATTGACAATAGAGCAAAGTGATGTGCTACAGTTTTATGGAGGACATCAATATCTACATAAAAGTCTGCAATACCATATGTCTAACTATTATAGTTATCTCACAATAACTACTTTTCCATGTTAAAATATTCAATAGTAAGGTCGAAAAATCCTTATATCGCATACACTGCCAGCACCATGCGATGCGGGTGTCACTGGGGTGTGGGAGGGGAGTCTATGTCACGTGTATATGCCGATAGATAAAAGTACTCCGTTAATTTTGCTAATTTTTTAGCTAAAATGATTGAACTAAATGAGCGAGGTGTCATATCATGTCGCGCGGCAGAGACGCGTGATATACGCGGGTGAAACCGCGGGGTACAGCTTTTACAAAATATATATGTGGTATCATCATCATCATCATCATTACAGGCCTTCACAAATCCACTGCTGAACATAGGCCTCCCCCAAGGTATGCCACAAAGCACGGTCCTGACTCAGGACTGAGCCACCTGCATCCATCGACTACCTGTATGTCTTACCAGGTTGACACTCCATCTAGTGGGGGGTCGCCCTACACTTCGCCTACAGGTACGAGTCTGCCACTCGAGAACCTTTTTTCCCCAACGGTTGACGGTTCTACGAGCTATATGGCCGACCCATTGCCACTTCAGCTTACTAATCCGTTGGGCTATGTCGGTTACTCTGGTAGGTTCTAATGAGGATATTCTCATTTCTAAGTTTATCACGCAGAGAAACTCCGAGCATAGCCCTCTCCATAGCTCGCTGAGCGACCTTGAGCGTCCTCATACTGCCAGCAGTGAAGGACCACGTCTCGGTTCCGTAGGTCATCACTGGCAACACGCACTGGTTGTACAATTTAGTTTTCAGATTTTGAGGTATACCCGACGAGAAGATGCGTCGTAATTTCCCGAACGCTGCCCAGCCGAGTTGAATTCGTTGATTGACCTCTCGGTCGAAGTTGGGCTTACTCAGTCGGACTATTTGTCCCAGGTAAACGTACTCGTCAAAAACTTCGAGCTTAGTGCTCCCAACAACTACCGGCATATATGTGACACGGACATTAAACATGATATTTGTTTTGTCCATGTTCATCTTAAGACCTGTCCATTGAGAGGCACTATTGAGTGAAACTATTAAATGTGGTATATATCTCCACAAATTTCATCTTTATCATTAATCAGATTATCTGCAATTCTCTCGTGTGGCGCAAAAATTAAGTCTTTTTTTTTTGGGGTATTTTTTTTAGGTTGCCTGTCCCAGAGCTCGATATAAAATAACATAATAAAATACAAAACAAATTTCTAATTATTTATTTAATTAAAATACATAACTTAAAAACAAACGTGGAAAACTGTTTATCAAATAATTTAGTTTGTCACTGCCATCTTCATAATGTGTTTTAAGTGACAAGAAATTTTTCTTCCACATATTCTACTAATTATATATAAAAGAAAGAAATATGAAAGCATGTACCACCTTACTCTCAAAATTTTACAAAGCTTACCATAGTTTAGGTTCTAATAATCTGTGTTTCCTTGGAGATATACAGAGTTATTTTGTGATAACCGGTCAAATTTGCAAAGAAGGTTCAAGATAACTAATATAGGCCGTTAAAGACAAATCAATTTTAAAAAATCTCAAACTTTGTATCCTTTTTATCTCTTGAATTCAAAATGCGCAGTAATACATTGTAAGTGATTTTACTGCACATGCAAAAATTCGTTAATAATAAGCTTGTCGCCGTCCCGGTGAGTCACTTAGGCATGTCAAAGTACTTACACAGGCACAACCTAGTAGCCAGAATTCTACACCAGGAGCTCACTCCGAAATACGGTCTCGTGGATCGGAAACTCCCTTATTATAAGTACTTTCCGGAAGTCGTGCTCGAAAATGACCGTATTATTGTATTAGAACAATTGTTGATCCACCTATTTGACGTGTTTGCTCAGCTCCTCGTCGCCCAAACTGATATACTTTGATCCATTCTTGATGCTCGTGTGACGTCCGTGGATCTGCACTAACAGGATTTCAATATACTCGTCAGCGATTTGACCAACATTTGTTGATCTATCAACGGTCGAAAAAATCATACTGAATATGAGTTTTTAGATCCAGAGTATATTTAATTTATATGCGACATTTACTTAGACTAAGTGGATCCGGAGCCATAATTGACGAATAAGTACTCGAACACGAAGCGGCAACGTCGCGTTCTGTGTGTGACAGAGAACCCAGTGGGCTACTTCGATATAGTAATAAGGTAAGAAAATACGTTATCTGCTGATTTTGTGGATCAAACTTTGGCAGGTTTTATTGTAGAAAGACGTTTGTTCGAGTTTTTGTTATCGTGTGAGTGAATTTGTGTTATTTTATTTATTTGTCATAGATAAATTAGAATTTGATGGATAGTACTTTATTACAAATTAATTTGTCACTCGAGTGTGTGTGTGTGTGTGTGTGTGTGTGTGTGTGTGTGTGTGTGTGTTTTATGCGAGTTTGTGTGTGCGCCTGCGTGTGGGTGTATGTGCGTTCATGTATGTTCATGTGAACGCATGTGCGTGCGCATGTGCGTGAGTGTATGTGTGCGTGTGTGCACTGTTGTGTTTTTTAGTACGTGTGTGTGTGTTAGTTTTTTTGGTACGTGTGTGTGTGTTAGTATGTGTGCGCGCGTGCGCGTGCGTTCGCGCGTATGTGTGCGTGAGTGCGTGTGTTTGCTTTTGTGTGTGGGTAGGAGTGTGTGAGTGTGTGCGTGCGTGTGTCCACTATTGTTTTGTGTTTGTGTGTGTGTGTGTGTGTGTGTGTATGTGCTTGTGCGTGTATGTGTGTCCGTTTGTGCGCGCGCGGGTGTGTGAGTGTATGTGCGGGAGTGTGTGTGTGCGAGCGCGCGCGTATATATATGTGTGCGGGCGCGTGTTTGTATGTGTGTGTGTGTGTGTGTGCTTGGTGTGTGTGTGTGTGTGTTTAGGTGTGCATGTGTGTGTGTGTGTCTGTATGTATGTGAGTGCGCGAGAGCGGGCGTGTGTGTATGCGCGTGCGTGTGCGTGCGTTCGGGTGTGTGTGCGTGCGTGTGTGTTCGTCTGAGCGCGTGTTTGTGTGTGTATGTGTGTGTGGGTGTGTGTGTGTGTGCGCCCAGAAAACGGATGCGGAGAATGGAGACGTGGTGGAGGCGGAGGTGAATGCAGCGTAGTATGTGGTGAAAGCGGAGGAGAGGAATTTGTGGTGAAGTCGGAGATAGTGGAAACGGGGAATTGTGTTGGAGGCGGAAAGAATAGTGACGGCGCTGGGTGGTGGCGGCGGAGGGAGCGGAGTTTATTGTTGAGGCGGATGGAGCAGAGTTTATGGTGGAGGCGGAGGTAGCGGAGGTGGAGAACGAAGGCTTAGAGAGGGGTGCGGTGGTAGATGTGGAGGCGTATGTGGCAGAGGTGGTGGTGGGTGTACTAGAGTGCAGTAAAGTGGGTACCGCGTGAGGGCAAGTGAGGCTTATATAAAGGACAGTTGGTTACAGCGAAAAACAGTGTAGCTGGTAAGTGGATATCGATACTGCCCCTAAAGATGTTACTACGAGGTCATTCATTTTTCCGAATATCAGCTTGGATACCTATTGGTACTAGAGACAAAGTGAACAGAACTTTTGTTTTGTGACGGTTTCAACATAACTAACAAAACAAACCCAAACTCGGCATACCTAGTTCTACTAGTCCAGGTGTTAGTGTTAGTTACCGTGTAGTAGTAGTAGTAGTAAGAGTATATAAAAGTACACACTCGGGCTTACACAATTTTATAATATCCTGATATGATTCAAAATTCTTACAATAGGTTTGATAAGATGGAATATCAGTAGATTTAATCTTACCTTCCTTTACTTTACTATTAAAATTTATTAACAAGTTAGAATAGTCACTAAATATTTCATTGGCCTCTTTAAGTTTAGTATCTAAAACTTTTCCTTCACGTCTACTCGGTCCAATTTTAATTAAATATTTTCTCACTTCTTTTAATTTCTCATATAACTGTTCTAAAGAAATATTCATAACTTGCCACCAATACGTAGAATAGAGTATACTATAAATAATTTTACGAAATATTTAATAAAAATAAATAATAATAATACGGTTCAATGACGATTAAAGACAGTACAACGAATAGATGATTTAATTTAAAATATAAAGTTCAGTAATATAGGCTAGAGTCTTAGATTTACGTCGTTGATTTATAAACACAATACCCTTATTTTTGCACTATTAATGGACACGCACTTTTTTACTCATTTTATACGCACTTAAACGCCATTTTGAAACACTGATCAGCGCCGGTCATACTTTATAATACGCCCTTGGTTGACTTGCCTCTTCCATATTTGTGGGGGATTGTGGTTGCCGAAAAATAGACCTTCTTAGGGTATTTCTGTTTATCTCTGTGTTAATCCACTTTATATGACATCGCCTATATGTCCGATACAAGCAATATAGGGACCCCAGTAGAAGTACCAGCACAACGATGGACAGCAAAACGTTACTCGTAGTCAGGTGAAATTGTAATTGTTCAACTCCTGCCTTATTGCTTCCCACTGCGTTTTGCACAATTACGGTCTCTTCTTTAGTCTGTTTACCGCCCATCTTGTATGTTATTTTTCGTTAACTTTTTGTTAAACACGTGAACACATTCGCGCAGCTCAAGATAGAACGCCATAGCTTGATTTAGTTCATCAGTTGCACAAAGAAAAAATATTCCACTCCAAATACGGCGGAGGGTGTTATATTCGCGTCGCGAATTACTTCGGCAGGGTCGCCATGTAGGGCGAATGTTAGGAGAGGAGTTAAACAAACGAATGATGATATAAGACTCTCTTCATTGTATTAATAAATTTGATTATATAGGATTATTATTACACTTCTGTGTGTACTTTTATATACTCTTACTACTACTACAACCGAAGTACACCTTCAGGTCACTTCAGCCAGTCCGGAGGTAAGGACTCATCATAACTAACAAAACGAGCCCAAACTCAGCACACCCAATTCTACTAGTCCAGGAGTTCCACTAGTAATCCCGGATTACATTTTGAGGTCACTCCATCAAGACCGGAGGTAAGGTCGATAGTTCGATTCTATACCTATCAATTTTGTAAACGCGTCCTTTAAAATCTTGATTATGAAGATGTAGAAAACATGTTAACTGGTTTATGGTAAACACACACACACACACACACAAACACGCAAGCGCGCGCGCATACATGCACACATGCGCACACGCACAAACGCATAAACTCACTCACACACGCACACTGCCACACACGCAGAAACGCATAAACACACTCACACACGCACACTGCCGCACACGCACGCACACACACAAACACAACAGAGCACACAAGCACACACGCACACACACTCACACACACACACACACACACACGTACACATACGCACACATATGTACACACAAACACACACACACACACAAACACGAGTCGCGCGCTCGCGCGCAAACTCAAGCAGACAACCGCACAAACACAGGCACACTGCCGCATACACACGTAATCAAAAAAACACAACAGTGCACACACGTACACATACACACACACGCACGCGCATGCGTTCACACGAACACACATGAATGTACATACACACACACGCACGCTCACACCCACGTGCGCAAGCACACACACACTAACGCACGCACACACACTCCCACACACACACACACACCCACACACACACACACACACACACACACACACACACACGCACGCAAACACGCACTCAGACGAATACATTATGTCGCCGTTGCCACCACTTCCGCTACAAGAAGGGGCGTTGTCGAGTAATTCGTTAAAAAAAGTCGTTTATTTCGAGCACAAGGATCATAGATGTTAGTAATAATACAAATCTTAAAACTAATTTTAGTAAAACTTAAAACTATTCACCTAATTTTAAAACTATATATAAGACAGGCCTGATTAGTCAGCACGTGCACCATATGACAATGGTTCAGGTACTGACCTCAAACCTGTCAGAAAATGCCCTCAGGATACCATTGGAACGGGCCCGCACCCTGCGCAGCAGGGATGTGCAACGTTTACGCATGGTGGTGTAGAAACAATCCACATGCGCATCCGCGAACATACCCGGCGCATTACAATAACGAGGCAGACCCAACAGCACCCTGAATGCTTCTTGTATTGAACACGCATTTAATCTGTAGCTTGTACCGCCAAAGATACGAAACGGCAACGTCGCGGCTGCATTCAGCCAATCCGATCGTTTATCTTATCGTTTGCTGTGCTCTGGTTGGCTCATTTAAATCGGATCAACATTTTCCGTAACCATCGCAAGGTGGATTTGTATATCGGATCAACTTCGGCCAACGCTAGCAAACAGTCTCGTGAGTGCAGATTTTGATCCGGTCGGAGCCACATTAGTTACCAGAGATGCATATTGGATCAACAAAAGGCGCCGGATCAACATGCGTTTTCGGATCAACAACCTGCTCGCGTGAAGTCGCGTCTGATCAACATTTACCGTAAAGAGATCTCTCTCTCTCTCTATATATATATATATATATATATATATATATATATAACCCATCCAGATGAGAAAACTATATAGATACCCCACATAATAATAATAATATTTATTGAATCCAAACATACTTTACATAAAACATAAACTTATAAAATTACATTGATAACACGTAAATCTAACTCAATAGTATATTAAGGTATCTTTAGCAACCGTGCTAGGTTACAGACCTGTGTTACAGCTGCTAAGCCCTCCCCATTAAATACATACCAAATAGAAAAACAAAAACATAAAAACAATTTTACCACAATCAAGAAATGAATAAAAGTTCTAATCCGACAAATGGCTCAATACTATTATAGCTAAATGTTTAGTTGTATGGTACAAGAGTAAGGCAGGGGAGATATTCTATAAATGTATCACACACTTATATTAATATTCAAATGTTATAGTAAACGTTTACAAGAACTTATTCTATATTTCACATAAAAATAATTGGAACTTAGTGACTCAGTTAATATTTCATTTTCTTAAAACAATAAAATATAATATGCAAAATGTTTATTTAATATTGGAGATTTGTTAATCACAAACCAATATTACAAGTTTAGAAGTAAGTGTAAAATTAATACGTAGATGCCAGTGTGTAGTATACGATTGTGAGTGTGTGTGTGTGTGTGTGTGAAAGAAGTAGTGAGTGTGTGTTGTTATTTTGCTTAACAGTTTGCATTTTTAACTATCTATATTTAATAATTTTTCAGTTTCCTCATAAGATAAAGACATTAAAACTTAGTTAGAGCTTGCTTATATTTGAAACATGTTAGTCGATAGTAGTTACGTTGTACCAGTTCTGGCGCACTAGTAGTTACGTTGTACCAGTTCTGGCGCACTGAGTCAGAAGTGGTACAAGTACGACGTTCGTCGACTCACGATCATGCTCTGATCACGAATCTGCGGTCCATTTTTGCGTAGGATGCACAGTTCCGGAGATGTGCAGATCAATTAACTCTTATTTAATTGATATCCGGTGTAGGCCTCAACCGTCATTAGCGCTCCATTGTTCTTATCTACTTATCTATTGTTCGTTCAATACCGTCATTATCTATTCTTCCTCAGCGTGGTGCGTTCCTATCTACAACGGTAATCTGAATCATCAATAAAATACATTACCTAATTTTGTTACAATTTTTATTTACGAAATACATAATCTTATTACTTATTATCTATAAAATAGGAGCGAAACATCTCATCCACTAAAATATCGTTGTACAATGTGTTCCCTGTAAATATACTCGTAAAACTATGCATTGAACATCCCTGAAACTTATATAGCAAATACATTAAGCAATATTCGCCACAAACTGAAGTCCACTCATTCTGAATCCTATCAACATTCCAGTTCCATCTTTTACAATTCTTTTTTAAAAACTCTAGATGATATCGTACAGATGCTCGTCTGTATGAAACAAAATATTGACTGACGTCATTCGTATCGATACATAAAGCTACCCAACGTGACCCTGGTTTATCATCTGTACCCAAATTGCATATTACCTAATCAAGTCATAAATTCCATTACATGTTTAATATAAAATAAATGAAACAAGTTTATTCATTATGTAATCATTTATATACCAAAATGAACTTTACAAAACATAGATTCCTATGACACTATAGTTTATTCAAAATGACCTCCGTGATTTTGAATACAGCCTTCAATCTGCGCGGCCAGTCGTCTATCGCAGCACGAACGAGGTCCATGTCAATATCGGCGGCTGCCTTAATCAAGGATGTCTTGAGTGACTCCAAATTGGGATGAGGCTTTGAGCACGCCTTTTCCTCCAAGTGTTGCCATATCTTGTAATCTAACGGATTCAAATCTGGACTGGAGGAGGGCCAGTCTTTGTGTCGGATGAAGTCGATTTCACGTGCCGCCAGCCAGTCTTGTGTGCTCTTCGCTATATGAGCTGACGCCGAATCTTGTTGGAATACCCAGTGCCTGTTATTGAATATGGTATGAGAAACAGGTTACACAAGGTTCGTCAGGACTGTATTTTGATACACAACTGCATTCGTTTTTAACTTTTCTCACAAAAATGTACCTCTGTTAAGCCCCAATAAGAAACTCCCAACCATACCATGAGCGAGGATGGAAAATGACCCCGTTGGACACGCGGAATACGGTTGCTCGCTTCTTCACTACTGTGTGCGTACACCTTATCATTTTGTTTGTTGTAGCTCTCTTCTACGGTAAAAATTTTTTCATCCGAAAAAAGAATTTCCCGATATTTTTCCCGCGTACCACTTGGACAAAGCGCGGCATCTCTTCAGTCTCAGATCCATTAGACGAGCATTCAAACGATGTCCTGTTTTTCTTCGATATGCCCGAAGCCCTAAGTCTTCATTTAACACCCTTTTACACCTTATCATTTTGTTTGATGTAGCTCTCTTCTACGGTAAAAATTTTTTCATCCGAAAAAAGAATTTCCCGATATTTTTTTCCCGCGTACCGCTTCAACAATGCGCGACATCTCTTCAGTCTCAGGTCCATTAGACGAGCATGCAAACGATGTCCTGTTTTTCTTCGATATGCCCGAAGCCCTAAGTCTTCATTTAACACCCTTTTCACCGTGGTTCTGCTTAACCCCATCTGAAGGGCCAGCAGTTTCTGCTTACGTTTGGGATTTCTTTGAATTCGCGCCTTCACTGCTTTTATCACTGCTGGAGTCCTAACAGACCGAGGGCGACCACTTTTTGACCTGTCATCTACACTAGAGTCTTCATTGTATCGTTTGATGGTACGATAAACGAATAAACAAAAAATAAACACGAATATAAGGGTTATATTCAAATTTTTCAGTATGTCAAAAATTTGAATTGGCGTGGAACCGCAACGATGCAACGCAATAACTGCAACACGGTCTTCTTTAAACGTCCACTCCATATTAAAAAATTAGTAAAGTTCTAAAAAGTATACAGTTTTATTTTCATGAACAATTCGAAATTCAAATTCAATAAACTTTTTTGTAATATAATTACTGGTACTATATAAGACCAAGCAACTGCAGTCATGGAGTGAATTCTCTAACGAGGAAATCCTCGAGGACCTTAAGTCCCAAGGTTTCCCCGTAGAAGCAGTGCACAAAATGCACAATAGAACGGGCAAGAGATACAACCTTGCCCTAGTAATCCTGTCAAACGTGCCGGAGGCTAAAGCCATCTTCCGGCAGGTGCGCACAGTGTGCGGCCTGTCAAGGGTGAAGGTAGAGCCCCCACATAGGCCCGGTTTCCCGGCGCAGTGCCACCGCTGCCAACTTTATGGTCACGCGGCGGCCAACTGCTCCGCCCCACCCAGGTGCGTGAAGTGCCTGGAACCTCACAACACAAAAGAGTGTCCCCGGCCCAAAGACGCCGAATCCCCGCCCGCCTGTGTCCTGTGCAACCAGACAGGACACCCGGCGAACTACAAGGGTTGCCCACGCGCACCTCAACCTCGCCCCAGTAGGAAAGCTCCACCGCCGGTGAATGACCGATCTTTTCCGGCCCTCCAACAACGGCCCCGTCAGGGCCCTTCCCAGCCTATCCAGGGCTTCCCTCGACCCTCTCAGGGTCCCCCTAGGCCCCCTCAGGGTCCCCCTAGGCCCCCTCAGGGTCCCCCTAGGCCCCCTCAGGGCATAATTCGGCCCCCCTCCGGGCTTCTCCAAGCCAATGCAGCCTCCAGTCTTTCCCTGGGGGCCCAAAAAGGCAGACCCACCGCGGACAACCTCGTACGCTCATGAAGCAGAGCCCACAATCGACGACTACAACACGCTATATTCCGCTATTAGGAATATCGATGTTAGGGCAATAACAGTAGTATCACGCAAACTGCGCGCGGCCAAGTCCCCCCAAGAACGTCTCCTCGTTCTTGCGGAGCACAATAACCTTCTGTTAGCGTTGTAAGTTAAGTTAACTTAATTAACTTAACTTCAATGACTGAGCGAATTAACCTACCAAGATCTCACGGTCGTATCAAACCTAAGGGTTTATCGCTTGTATCATTTAATATTCGCGGCTTGCGAAATAACCTCCCAGAGCTCAAGATCTTTCTTCGGAATCGTGAAGTCGATTTCCTCCTCCTACAGGAAACTAATCTCAAAGCTAAGGACACTAGAGGCCTTTCTATTAAAAACTTCTCTCTTCTTCGTAATGACAGACCCGACCGCCGAGGCGGCGGAACGGCCATTTATTACAAGAAGACACTTCATTGCTCGCCCATTTCTACTCCGCAGCTTACCAACATGGAAGCCACGGTATGCAGGCTAGCTATGGCTGGACATCAGTCCATCCTCATAGCCTCCTGTTACATCCCTTCAGGAACCTATCCCCTCAAAAAAGATTTTGAGGCCATTTTATCCTTGGGCAATTCAGTCATTATGTTTGGAGATTTTAACTCCAAGCATACTGAATGGACATGCCGCACTACGTCCCCTAGTGGCAAGATACTGCTCGATATCACGCAGTCTCTTGATATTACCGTCCACAGTCCTCTCGGTGTTACTCACTTTCCCGATAACACCGATCACGCACCCGATGTCTTAGATTTTGCGTTACTCCAAGGAGTTTCTCTCAACCTCAGAGCAATCGAGACATTAGACGACCTGGGTTCAGATCACCGACCGGTCTCCCTCATTCTTGGCCATCAGCCACCTCCCCCAACACACACGAAAACCTTCACTAACTGGAAGGGATTCAAGGAGTCCCTAGCTAAAGCGCTGGACTCACAGGATTCTACCATCCCCATACCGTCGGACTTAGACAGTCCCGAAAAAATCGACACCGCGGTCGATTCACTCTCCACCCTTATTAAATCCTCCCTTAAGGAGAACGAAAGGGTCGTCCCGGTTGCTAACAATAGTGGGCTTCCCCTACATATTAGCAACCTATTAAAAGCCAAAAAAGCTGCTTTCCGGAGAGCAGCAAAATATCCCACCCCCGAATACAGGCGCGCGGCCAATCGTCTTCAACGAAAACTCCGCTTCCGCCTCTCCGAATTCCAAGATCTCGAAAAGAGTAAGCTCATGGAGAATATCTCTCCATCTCACACAGCGTACTATCAGATGGCTAGAGCCCTCCGCATAGACGCTATCACCCACACTCCCCCTCTCTCCCGTCCCGACGGCACGGTTGCCTTCGAGGACGAGGAAAAGGCTGAGTGATTTGCATTGTGCTTTTGATTGCAGATAGCATTGCCGCTCAATGCTCTCCCAGTTCTCAACCCGTCGACCCCTCACACGTCCAGGCAGTGGAGGATGAGGTCCGCCGCCGGAACTCACCCCCACGGCCTCCGAACTTATCTCTGTGTCCAATGATGAGATTTCATCCCTCATCAAAGGACTTAAGCCTAAAAAGGCTCCGGGCGCAGATGGCATCTCCAACCAAGCCCTAAAACACTTTCCCGAGCAGGTGTTAACCTTTTTATCTATTATCTTCAACGCCTGCTTCAACCTTAGTTATTTTCCCACTACGTGGAAAGAGGCTACTGTGATTGGAATTCCCAAGCCAGGTAAGCCTCTCAACCTCCCCTCCAGCCATCGCCCCATTAGCCTCCTCAAGGCAATGGGCAAGCTCTTCGAAAGAGTCATCCAAATTCGTATGAGGCGCTATCTGTTTTCCACAGACGGCGACCCTCTTATCATTCCCCATCAATTCGGCTTCCGAGCCAAACACTCATGTCCCCAACAAGTTCACCGCATTGTGGAATATATCCTCAGCGGTTTCTATCCTCGTCGTCATAAGACCATCGCGGTCTTTTTCGATATAGCCAAAGCTTTCCATAGAGTCTGGCACACAGGCCTCATCTACAAGCTCTATAAAATAGGTCTCCCCGATCGTCTAGTTCGTCTCGTGGCCTCCTATTTAAAACATTGTACCTTTCGTTTCAGACACGAAGGCACGCTTTCTTCACAGCGAACTATCAAGGCTGGTGTCCCTCAGGGCTCAGTACTTGCTCCTCTGCTGTACATCCTGTTCACCAACGACATTCCCATCCCGTCGAAAGGTGTTCAACTCTCCCTCTTTGCAGATGACACTGCCATCTACTGCAAAGGTGTCTCACTACCCCTAATACGGAACAAGATCCAAAAGTCAGTTGATGACCTAGGAGCTTGGTTCAAAAAATGGCGCATCGATGTGAACCCGGAGAAGAGCTCCGCCGCCCACTTCGATTATAAACGACGCCGTCTCAAAAACACTCCACCAATACGTATGCTAGGGACCCCTGTCCCCTGGCATACGTCCGCCAAATATTTAGGTGTCACTCTAGACACAGGGCTCACTTTCAAGCCCCACGTCAAAAGAGTAACCCGTCACGCACGGTTTTGTCTGAGTAGGCTCAACAGTATGTTGGGCCGACACAGTAAAATGTCCCTTCGAAACAAGCGTACCCTCTACAAGGTATGTATACGACCAGTCATGTCCTACGCGGACCCCGTCTTTGCCCACGCAAACCCTAACATTTTAAATGAACTCCAAATAGTTCAGAACCTCTTCTGTCGTCGAGCTACGAACGCACCGTGGTACGTCCGTAATGCCGACCTTCATCGGGACTTAGAGCTCCCAACAATTCAACAATTTCTTAAAAAACTCTCTGAGAACTTCTTCAAAGCCTCAGAGTCGCACCCAAACCATTTAATTCGTGAGGCAGCTTCTTATGCAGCCCCACCCCCCTCTCGCTATCGTGTCCGCAGGCCGAGAAACTCTCTCTCGGACCCGCCTAATAAACTTTCAAACGACCTGAACTGTCTCCTGGCGGCTCAGGCCAACTCTAATTAAATAAAATTATTGTAATATCTAACATTAAATTGCCTTCGTAGGCACTCCCTCAGCGGCACTTAGCCGCCTGCGCCCTCTTTTCCCAAAAGAGGGTCGCTCATGATAAGGCACAATAGAGCTTAATCAGCCGGTTGCCTGTCCCCAAAGGCGGTTTTTAGAGGGTATCACTTAGGGTCCCCGGTAGGACAGTGAGCCCCTCATAACCACGATAGACCGGCTATCGTGGTATGCGTAATGCATTTTCCGCCTCCCTACGTATAGGGTAGCCCTTTAATTGCTTCGGGCGCAAAAAAAAAAAAAAAGTCATGGAGTTAGTGTATGGTCGTTTGACCGCAGTGGATCTATCAATACTACATTTGTGTTACTTCAACGCATCAAAGGCCGTGGATATAAGTGTTTATTCTATTACCAAACTTACTTTTCTTTCTGTTATTTTCTTACGTGTGTATGATTTAGTGTTAACAAATTATATTTAAATATTGTGTGTGTATATGATTAAGCCGTGGTAGCTCAGATGGTCAGCGCAAGCTGTAAATTTTACAGTACGCGACGCGGGTTCGATCCCCGCCGACACCAATTAAATTGTTAATTGCAATTTTAAGTGTTTATTCTATTGACAAACTTACTTTTCTTTTTGTTATTTTCTTACGTGTGTATGATTTAGTGTTAACAAATTATATTTAAATATTGTGTGTGTATATGATTAAGCCGTGGTAGGTCAGATGGTTAGCGCAAGCTGTAAATTTCACAGTACGCGACCCGGGTTCGACCCCCGCCGGCACCACTTAAATTTTTAATTGCAATTTTAAGTGCTGATTTACCACGTGCTCGGCGGTGAAGGAAAACATCGTGAGGAAACCTGCATGTCTGAGAAAATTTCGAAGGCATGTGAAGTTCGCCAACACGCATTGAGACCGCGCCGCGTACGTTTCCCATAAATACAAAGACAATAGCAGAAAGTAAAAAGTTAAAAAATACTTTTTTAACAATGACAGTCATTAGTGATCATTAGTGAATGTGATTCTGTTTACTTAAATTACAGGAAGACAAGAGCAGAAGGAAGAAATGGGATGATGGGAAGTAATGAAGAATGAATTGTTATGTGAAGTTTGTTGGAACAAACATATTTTAGTCACGTGTAAATACTTTTAACATTTTGGTTCAAAATGACACAAAATCTAAAAAATATTAGATACATCATCGACATGGACGGATTTTACATTACATATCCTCATAAACATTTTCAAAGTAGAAAAATGGCTATTCTAGACGTAAAACTATCCAATAAAAATGATGCGTTTATCGAACATTATTTGTTTCGGCCAAGTTGGCCTTTCAATTATATGTCGCCAAAAGACAAAAAAACTGTTCGTTATTGTGAAACACACGTGCACGGCATTCCATATTTTGATGTGACCGAAGAATTAAAATGTGCCTACAAACAAGAGAACATCATTCGCATATTAAATTGGTATATTAGAAATTTGTGCAAAGATGAAGTGATCGCATACAAAGGTGGTTCAACAGAAAAACAATTTTTAAAAATGTTGACGACGAATGATAGAATTTTTAATATTGAAGAATACAAATGTCCAAAATACAATGATTTGGTAAATGTCATAAATTTAAACAAACGTTATGTGTGTAATAATCATATATTTGCAAAAAAATAATCACAAAATTTTACATTGTTCTTGTGACGAAGTGTGGGTTTTTTACAAGTGGTTATTGCTTGAAAATAAAATTTTAAATAAATCATAAATTTTGTTTGATTTCCCAAAAACTGTTAGTCATAGTATACTATATAATACAAAATTGGTTCAACAGAAAAACAATTTTTAAAATTGTTGACGACGAATGATAGATTTTTTAATATTGAAGAATACAAATGTCCAAAATACAATGATTTGGTAAATGTCATAAATTTAAGCAAACGTTATGTGTGTAATAATCATGTATTTGCAAAAAATGATCACAAAATTTTACATTGTTCTTGTGACGAAGTGTGGGTTTTTTACAAGTGGTAGGCCCAAAAACACGAACAGTTTACAAGTGGTTATTGCTTGTGTTTGGTCTTGGTATACCACACACCTTTTACTTGATCTGATGATGAATGATTTAAACACGATCTTGAGAAAAACAATGATTTATTGCGATTTCACAATACACGAAACTTGGTAAAAATATAAGATTGAGGCACGCGACCGTATTGGTAGGCAAACACAAACACACTCTAAAATAAAATATTAATGAATGAGGTCAGTCGCGCATAGTGTCAAATTACTAAAATGCTGACGCGGGAGAATGCACGGTGTTGCACCGTACATGCTCCGGGCCGCCAGATGAGGGCGGGATGCTGATCATGATTGCTTGAAAAAAGATGTATGAGTGGCTATGGGCGACGTAGACCTGTTTACAATTCGAACACTGTCTAGTTTATTGGTAACCGGATCACTACGATTGGTCGTTTCTTCTTCACAAATGCTGTTTCGGACGGAGGAGAGGCGAACCGCGGTGCGGTCCTCCGCCGGGGGCACTGCCGGAGAGTTGGCTCTTGCTAACCGTGTTTGTCGCATTCGCCGCCACGCCAGGCCAGCACCCACGATAATTGCTGCTCCGATCATAATGTAGATGAGAGCATAATGATGCACATCATGGTATGATACATCACTTGTCAACACCGCCTGCTCTTTCAAATCTTTTAGCTGTTTTTCTAAATCCGAAAATTGTTTTTGGCGGTCATTTATGATTTCATCTACTATAGACGACATCGGGATCGATGCGTTGATGATATTGTTTATCGAACTGAAGTCTTCAACCTTGATGTCTGGGCTCGTCTTGATAACGCTGCGGTCAAGGTTACGAGCGTGCACCGTAAATAGGTCGGACTTGACAATGCACCCGTGTGAAATGCTGACGATGCCGGCGCGCTCCAGCTGTGGCGCGGTCACCTGATCCGCGCACATCACTCGTAACTGACACCTCTCACAACAAAAGTATAAGTACTTGTTTATATTCTTTAATTCAGTCCATTTGTAATTGCAGGAGTCCACAACAGTTTTACACTGCTGTTTAATATTATCGAAGTCACAGAATTTCTCGTCTTGTGAGAGATGGTAAACTGGTTTCTTTAAGTGACATAAATACGAGTTAGCTTGCTGACTGCATGATGAAATTTCATCTATATCCATCACAATGTACGCATCCTTTGCTAGGTTAATGGCCACGTATTCCGATATTGGTATCGTGGTAACCATCTTGCTGTTATTAATCTTGGTCGGTACTGGAATAAGATGAAATATTTCGAAGGAATCTCTACTGATGAGCGGAACCTTTATCTCGAACAGCAGGTAATCTTCACATATTCTGGCCTTTATTGTTAAAAGTTGATAAATACTTTGAAGGCTTGCTTGTATGTTTTCGATTGGTAAGGCCAACTCCTTCGATATTTGGCTTGCTATGACACCGAGTTCATTTCTAAGCTGTTCTGGAGATAATAGATGGAAATTAAATCTCCCGTGATAAATATCTGTGATCGTGTCTAGCAATGATTCTTGCACGCTTCGTAGTTCCTGTATCATAAGACTGTGGGCTTCATCTATGATCAACTCCGTAAGATGGTTAGCGTGTGGAATAATGATTGGGTGCTTCATTTCCATGCTTATCTGCGCGTTTCTCAGTCTACCACCAACTCTTAGAACGCCTTTTTCATCTAAATAAGGGTGTAAGTTTACTATCTTGCTAGTAGGCAGCCAGCTTGGTCCCTGCCACCACAGAGAATGACTCACTAGTTGTGTAGCAGTTAGGCCTCTGCATACGCAGTCCGCTGGGTAGTCCTGGGACTTTACGTATCGCCAGTCTTGTGCTGGAATGACGTCGGCAACTTGTTTGACTCTGTTCGCTACGAAGGTTTTCCACCTGCTCGGATCACCCTGCAGCCACCCCAGCACTGCCGTGGATTCAATCCAGCCGTATTGCTTGATTTCGTAATTTTCTAAACTCTGTTTTACCTTGGACATTAATTTTGCTAACAAAACTGCGCCGCATAATTCAAGTCTAGGTAAACTTACAGTTTTGCTGACCGGCACTAACCTTGTTTTCGCCGCGACCAAAAGCACTGTACTTTGGTCTCCGCGAGTTATTTTGCAGTATATTACGCAAGCGTACGCTTTTGTTGACGAGTCGCAAAATCCATGCAACTCAATAACATCGGTTTCGTTTGTATTGAGCCATCTTTTTACTTGAATTTTTTCGATGTTATGAATATCGTCCCTGATTTTCTGCCACTCCAAATTGATGTTATCGGGAAGTGTATCATTCCAGTCGATGTTAGATAGCCACGTAGATTGGAAAAGTAGCTTCAACTTGGTAGTCAATGGTGAAATCCAGCCCAGAGGGTCCCAGAGGGTTGATATGTCAGATAATAAGCTTCTCTTGGTGTCGCTTGTCTGACGAGCTTGAATTTTGGGTTGGAAAGTGAAGGAATCTTCTTGAGGGTTCCATCTCAACCCTAAGGTCTTTGTAGATTCAGCAGCTCTAAACTCAAGACTCCCTTCTTGACTGACATTTTCACATAATTCTGGAATATTGGATGACCACTTCCTGAGATTAAAGCCACCTGCTTTCAATAGCTTGATGAGGTCGTCCTTCAACCTTTTTCCAAGGTCAGCGCAATGACAGCCGTGGATTACATCATCCATATACAGGCTATTCCGTAAAACTGAAGCTGCTTGAGTCTTGGTGTAGTATTTTTCTTCATCATCTGCCAACTGCTTCAGTGTCATCATTGCCAAATATGGCGCGGCCTTGGTGCCATATGTGACTGTAGTGAGTTGGTATTCCTGCAACGGTTCTTCTGGGTCATATCGCCATATTATTTTTTGGTATTGTTGGTGTTCTTCTTTCAGCCAAATTTGGCGAAACATTTTTTCTATATCAGCTGTGTATGCAAACTGGTATTGACGCCACTCCAAAATTAATTTTTGGAGATCTTGTTGTAGATTTGGGCCCCTGTGCATAAGATCATTAAGGCTCAACCCTGTCGAAGTTTTTGCCGAGGCATTGAATACAACCCTGATTTTTGTAGTTGTTGACTCCGGGCGCTCGACACAATGGTGCGGCATATAAAAGTCCGGTTTCTTGTTACCGGTAGCCGGTTTCATATGACCCAATGATAAGTATTCTTGAATAAATAATTTATAATGTTCTGCGGTATTATTTTGTTTTGTGAATCATCGTTCCAATTGTTTGAATTGCGCAATTGCTTTTTGTTTCGATGTGCCCAGGTCTTGTTCAATGTTTGACTTAAGGGGAAGTTCACTTGGTATCTTCCATCCTCGCGTCTTGTGGTTGTTGATTTATACAAATCGATGCATGCTTGATCTTCTGACGTGAGAGTAGACTCTTGAGTAATGTCCTCGATCTCCCAAAACTGTTGTTGCAACATGTTTTGTATATTAGCAAAACATTGCACTGTAAAGTAACCTGATTAGCGCTTCCACTTAATATCCAACCAAATCGCGTTTGTTGGGCGATTGGCAAGTTATTGTTTTCTCTACAAATTCCGTCTAAGATGATGTTTGAGTATACTTCTGCTCCCAGAAGTATATCTACCCGCCGACTTTTGTAGAATTCTGGATCTGCTAACTGTATATTTTCTAGGAATGACCATGACGGCTTGTCCAAGGTGTAGTTTGGTAAATTATTGATCAGAGTTTTCATTATGAGAGCTTCGGTATTAAGTGTGAAGTCGCTATTATTGGACTTGATTGTTAACTTAATCACGCCTTTACAATTGTTTTCCTTTATGCCGATCCCCGTTATGACCCCTTTACACTGACTTCTAGGTAGTGATAGAAGTTGAGCTGCTTTCTCCGTGATAATTGAGGTCTGGGATCCTTGGTCCAGGAGTGCTCGGAGCTTGTAGTAAGAGCCATTGTTAGCTTGAACTTGAACAATAGCTGTAGCGAGCAGTATCTCTGGCACGTCGCGCTGCTGTGACACGTGCACACTGTTCTGGTTCTGCTGGACAGCATCTGCGCTGCTTGATGAGTTTCCCTGGTTAACCGTTCTTGATGAGCTAGGTTGTTTCATGTTTTTAGATGTTACGAATGCTTCGTGCAATATTGTGTTGTGCGTGGCGCGACCGTCTGGCATTCGCGGCAGCGATTCTTAGAAATACACTTTCCTTGGTGATGGTTTAGGCAGTTTGAGCACAGCCGTAATCTTGATATGGTACTGCGTCTCTGCTGCGGCGTCATTGCTATAAGTTTTTGGCAAAAATATATTCCATGGCCATTGTTACAGAGCGGGCACGTGATTGTAAACTGATTACTTGTTTTTGCATTTGTTGGTTCTGTAACATTGTAGTTGGAAAATACTTGGTATCTTGATTTATTATGCTTCACCGGGACCTGACTTGATGATGGTTTTTGCGTGGTTGGTTCTTGTTTTCTACGGGATGTTTCCAACGTAGTGAATTTTCCTTCCAGGAATGCCAAAAAATCTTAGAGCGTCGGTAACTCACGTGGTTGTTCTAGGGATTCATTGTAATCATTGAATGTTTCAATGTCCAATTTTTGTGACAGTAAGTGCACCAGCAATGGATCCCACGTACTGATATCAACACCTAAGTTTTTCACGGCATTGAGTGTCTCCAGAGTGGTGTCATGAAGTCGCTTGATCTGGTTGATAGCTTAATGTTGTTGTATGACAGGAATATTCAATAAGCTGTTGATGTGCGAAGTAAAAATGAGTTTCTTGTTGTTGTATCTGTGGTTAAGAATTTCCCAGCAGATATTATAGTTTTCAGTGCTGATCGGAAGATGCTGCAAAAGCCTTGCTGCTTCGCCTTGCACCTTAACTTTAAGAAATTGCATTTTCTGTGCGTTTGATAATGATGGGTTATTATGGATAGTTTCAGTGAACAGGTCCTTGAATGACGTCCACTGATGATAATTTCCTACAAAAACAGGTATGTCCATCTGGAGGGTTGATTTTTCCCGATGGGACACTGACCACAGCTTGCTGTTGATGGATCGTTTGGTGGAATTATATAGTTGTTCATAATATGAAAAAGTGCTCTCATATTCTTGGTTGGCTCCTTGAACTTCACTGTCGATGTCCCAGTGCAGACTGTCGATAGCTGACCATCGCAACTGCAAAGAGCGGAGGAGATCTTCCAGCTCCCATTTCTCCGTCACATCGTCAAGATTTATGTTAGAAACTGTCCTTTTAAATGCTCTGAAGTTGCTTGATTGCTTCTTGAATAATTCATCTGTCTTGCTGTTGGTTCCCTGGGACTCCGTTCTAAATGAATGTTGAGCTCCCGAAGTTGAGGGTGCACCCATTGGAGTTGCGGGTTTTATCAAGGGCGTTAAAGGTTTTGGTTGATGTTCCGACTTCGGTAAGTACGTTTTTATTGTAGCTGTTATATTCTCATAATTTGCCTTGGTTTTTTCATACGTATTGTTAGTAAAATAAGCATGGGACTTGTCTGGAAAAGCGCACAGTTCAACATGATTATTCAGGAATTCCTGCCAATACCCTTCTAAATTATTCAATCTTCGATTAATATAGTCGAGCGTCTTTTGCTCTTGACTATCTTTCTTAAAATTTACAAATATTTGATTAATGCCATCGATAATTTGTTGTTGATTTGCTAGGAGATTTTCCATGCTTGACATTATTTGGTGAAGGAGTTGATACGTTAAAACCTTGGTAAAAAATCACTTACTTGTTTTGCTTGGATTTGAAAATACCTTGATACGCTTGCTTGATATGCTTGTGCTTTGCTTGTGAAATCCTTCTGCTTGATGTGCTTGATGAATGCTTATGCTTGATGTGCTTGGAGAGTGTTGGCTTGGTGTGCTTGGTGAATGCTTGCTTGGTTTGCTTGGTGAATGCTTGCTTGGTTTGATTGGTGAATGCTTGCTTGGTTTGCTTGATGAATGCGTCAAATTTGCTATGCTTGTGGTATTCTTGATATTCTCGGTTTTGTGCTTGGTGTTATTACTGGTTCTCTGTATATTTGCAGACTCAGTACACGTAGAGCGCCGTCTCAATTCGGCTGGTGAGACCCGCTGGTGGAAGGCCAACCGAACCAATCGCACTGCACTTGAGATCCACAAAACACTGATCAGTTTCCTCGAAGGACCATAAAGATGTTGGGTCTTGGTTTACAAGTGGTTATTGCTTGTGTTTGGTCTTGGTATACCACACACCTTTTACTTGATCTGATGATGAATGATTTAAACACGATCTTGAGAAAAACAATGATTTATTGCGATTTCATAATACACGAAACTTGGTAAAAATATAAGATTGAGGCACGCGACCGTATTGGTAGGCAAACACAAACACACTCGAAAATAAAATATTAATGAATGAGGTCAGTCGCGCATAATGTCAAATTACTAAAATGCTGACGCGGGAGAATACACGGTGTTGCACCGTACAGCTTGAAAATAAAATTTTAAATTAATCATAAATTTTTTTTTTGATTTCCCAAAAACATTAGTCATAGTATACTATATAATACAAAATTGGTTCAACAGAAAAACAATTTTTAAAAATGTTGACGTCGAATGATAGAATTTTTAATATTGAAGAATACAAATCTCCAAAATACAATGATTTGATGTCATAAATTTAAACAAACGTTATGTGTGTAATAATCATATATTTGCAAAAAAATAATCAAAAAATTTTACATTGTTTTTGTGACGAAGTGTGGGTTTTTTACAAGTGGTTATTGCTTGAAAATAAAATTTTAAATAAATCATAAATTTTGTTTGATTTCCCAAAAACTGTTAGTCATAGTATACTATATAATACAAAATTGGTTCAACAGAAAAACAATTTTTAAAAATGTTGACAACGAATGATAGAATTTTTAATATTGAAGAATACAAATGTCGAAAATACAATGATTTGGTAAATGATTTGGTAAAACAAACGTTATGTGTGTAATAATCATATTTTTGCAAAAAATAATCACAAAATTTTACATTGTTCTTGTGACGAAGTGTGGGTTTTTTACAAGTGGTTATTGCTTGAAAATAAAATTTTAAATTAATCATAATTTTTTTTTGATTTTTAAAAACATTAGTTATAGTACACTATATAATACAAAATTGGTTCAACAGAAAAACAATTTTTAAAAATGTTGACGACGAATGATAGAATTTTTAATATTGAAGAATACAAATGTCCAAAATACAATGATTTGGTAAATGTCATAAATTTAAGCAAACGTTATGTGTGTAATAATCATGTATTTGCAAGAAATAATCACAAAATTTTATATTGTTCTTGTGACGAAGTGTGGGTTTTTTACAAGTGGTTATTGCTTGAAAATAAAATTTTAAATAAATCATAAATTTTGTTTGATTTCCCAAAAACTGTTAGTCATAGTATACTATATAATACAAAGGTGGTTTAACAGAAAAACAATTTTTAAAAATGTTGACGACGAATGATAGAATTTTTAATATTGAAGAATACAAATGTCAGAAATACAATGATTTGGTAAATGTCATAAATTTAAACAAACGTTATGTGTGTAATAATCATATATTTGCAAAAAATAATTACAAAATTTTACATTGTTCTTGTGACGAAGTGTGGGTTTTTTACAAGTGGTTATTGCTTGAAAATAAAATTTTAAATAAATCATAAATTTTCTTTAAAATTTAAGATTTCCCAAAAACTGTTAGTCATAGTATACTATATAATACAAAATTGGTTCAACAGAAAAAGAATTTTTAAAAATGTTGACGGCGAATGATAGAATTTTTAATATTGAAGAATACAAATGTCCAATTATTTTTTGCAAATACATGATTATTACACACATAACGTTTTCTTAAATTTATGACATTTACCAAATCATTGTATTTTGGACATTTGTATTCTTCAATATTAAAAATTCTATCATTCGTCGTCAACATTTTTAAAAATTGTTTTTCTGTTGAACCACCTTTGTATGCGATCACTTCGTCTTTGCACAAATTTCTAATATACCAATTTAATATGCGAATGATGTTCTCTTGTTTGTAGGCACATTTTAATTCTTCGGTCACATCAAAATATGGAATGCCGTCATCATTCATCATCATTCTCTAAACCATTTCCCATTATCTGGGGTCGGCGCAGTAAATCTTCTTGTTCCATTCCTCTCTATCAGCCGTCATTTCCATACTTACTCCTTTCATTCTCATATCACTCTTCACACAATCGATCCATCTTTTATTCGGCCTTCCTCTGCCCGTGTGTCCCTCCACATTCATATTCAACACTCGTTTCGTGACATGACTTTCATCCCTCCGCATCACATGCCCAAACCATGCCAATCTGCTTCCTCTCACCTTTTCTACCACTGGCGCTACTTTCAGGCTTCCTCTTATATACTCATTCCTTATCTTATCCATCCTTGTCACACCACACATCCATCGTAACATTCTCATTTCATTCGCATGCAGTCTATTTTCATCCTTCTTCTTGACGGCCCAGCATTCACTTCCATACATGACGACAGGTCGGATGATCGATTTGTAAATTTTCCCCTTCAGCCTTATTGGCATTCGGGGATCGCACGTTGTGGCTGTGACCTGTCGCCATTTCATCCACCCTGCGTTAATCCTATGCTGCACAGCTCTATCTATTCCGCCGTCGCCTTGAATGAGGGAACCGAGGTACTTGAATTCTGAGCAGGTAGGCAGTATAGCGCCATCCAACGACATGGGTACAGGACTGGAAAGACCGCCGAAATCACAGCACAGATATTCGGTTTTGGATCTGCTGATCTTCAAGCCAACACTTTCCAGCCTCTGTTGCCACCCCGTCAGTCTGCTCTGTACCTAGATGCCTTCTTCCCCGACAAGCACGATGTCATCGGCAAAGTGCATGCACCAGGGTGCCTCATCCTGCAGGTCCGACGTCAAAGCGTCCATAATCAGTAGGAAGAGGTAAGGGCTCAATGCCGACCCTTGGTGCAGCCCTACCGCCACATCGATACTGCCCGTAGTTCCCGCGGCAGATCGTACACATGTACGGGATGCTCTGTACATAGCACGGACTAACCTCACATACTTCCCAGGCATACCTTTCATCTTTAACGCCCACCACAAAACCTCACGGGGAACCGGATCGTACGCCTTTTCAAGGTCGACAAAAACCATGTGCAGATTTTTATGCACGCGCTTGTACTTTTCGCACAATTGGCGTAATGCGAAAATGGCATCTGTCGTACCTCGACCGGGCATGAATCCGAACTGGTTTTGTGTTATCTCACACTCTTCTCTCATTCTTTTCTCTATTATTCTTTCCCAGACTTTCATCGTATGTGACATGAGTTTTATTCCCCGGTAACTGCTGCAGTTTTGAAAGTCTCCTTTGTTTTTAAAAATGGGGACCAGTATACTACTGCACCATTCCTCAGGTATTTGTTCTTCCTGCAACAATTTACCGAAAAATAAACTCAACCACTTCCATCCATCCGCACTCAGCAACTTTCACACTTCTACTGGTATTCCATCTGGGCCGACCGCCTTCCCATTCTTCATATTCCTAACAGCCATTTTTACTTCTTCCACACTAATTTCTCTCACTAAGCCCATATTCACTGGTGGGTTTTCAAGCATACCATTCCATTCATTCTCCTCATTCATCAATTTCTCAAAATACTCCTTCCATCGCTTCTTTATACTTTCATCGTCAGTCAAAATCCTTCCAGAATCATCTTTTATACATTTTACATGTGAAACATCTCTTCCATTCCTTTCTCTCGCTTTTGCAATTTGAAAAAGTCGTTTTTGACCTTCGGGGCTTTCAAGGGACCGATATAATTTATCTTGCGCCTCTGCCCTACAAATAGCAACTTCCTTCTTTGCTCTCTTCTTACATTCTTTATACGCCCCTCTCTTACTTTCTTTTATGGAATCATTCTGGTCTTCTACGCTCTGCCATTCTTTAAAGGCATTTTTCTTTTCTCTCAAAACTTCTCTAATACTTTCACTCCACCACCACCCATCCTTATCTATCATACGCTTCCCTTTTGTTTCTCCTAACACCTTCCTTGCCACACTTCGGATACAATCAGCCATTTCCTTCCAGCATTCATTCACACTCATTCCTTCCATATCACCCATCTCTATCATCTTGTTTACAACTAGCTCTCTAAATTCACTTGCATACTCCTCCTTATGCAACAAATGCCACTTTATTTTGGGTGGGGGACGATCCTTATGTTTGTTGAGGCGAACAGTTAAGCAGATGTCAGCCAGCAGAATTCGGTGCTGGGATACTAAGTCTTCACCTGGAAGCACTTTGCAGTTTTTTACACTCTTGATTTGGTTCCGTCTTATCAGAAGATAGTCGATCTGTGTCGCGTGGTGGCCACTTTTATAAGTAACAAGATGCTGATCTCGTTTTTGGAACCACGTGTTTACTACAGCCAGGTCGAAAGCACATACTGCTTGCAGAAGAACTTCCCCCTCACGGTTCCGCACTCCGTACCCCCATCCACCGTGTACTCTTTCATACCCGTCATTCACTCTCCCTACATGTCCATTAAAATCTCCTCCCATATAAACATCCTCACTCTCAGGTATTCCCATCATCATACAATCAAATTCCTCCCAAAACTTCTCTTTCACACTCTCTTCACAGCCTGTTTGCGGAGCATACACACTTACAACATTCACTACTTTGTTTTCAATCATTAATTTAACAACTATCATTCTGTCATTTACTCTTTTCACATCTGTCACTCGTTCTTTCATTCCACTATCTAATACAACTCCTACTCCATTTCGCTTCCCATCACTTCCACAATAATAAAACTTGTATCCTTCCCCAATCTCTCCTGATTTATTGCCCTTCCATTTTGTTTCCTGCAAACAGGCAACATTCACTCTTCGTCGTTTCAAAACATCTGCTAACTCTCTTCCTCTTCCAGTCATCGTACCTACATTCCAGCTTGCAAACCTCACTCTGACATTCTTCTCTCTCCGGGCTCGCCTCTTACGTCGCACCCGCTCCGTAAGGTGCGACAACCCTTGCCCACTTCCCACAGGAGCCGGGTGCTGCCCCTGCGCGTCGCCTGCGGGGTACGCCCTAGCCCTGTCATATATCCCACAACTCGTAATATTCATAGGTTTACTGCATGGGATTTGGCAAAAGTTTTACAGTCGGCCGCCTGCCTGACACCAACCCTCTTTGGGTATGCTATTGTTGGTAGAGGAAGCTACCATTTTGGGAAAAGGAAAAAGAAGGTTGGGGGTAGGAGCGCAGGTGTAAGGATACTGTTATTTCGGCAGGAAAGGTATGAGAATAACAGTAGCTCGGGGAGCCGGGGTCGCGTACCCGTATTCCATAACAGGATCACCGGAAAGGTAGACCAGCATGAAACCCCCCTGACTAAAAAATATGGAATGCCGTGCACGTGTGTTTCACAATAACGAACAGTTTTTTTGTCTTTTGGCGACAAATAATTGAAAGGCTAACTTGGCCGAAACAAATAATGATCGGTAAACGCATCATTTTTATTGGATAGTTTTACGTCTAGAATAGCCATTTTTCTACATTGAAAATGTTTATGAGGATATGTAATGTAAAATCCGTCCATGTCGATGATGTATCTAATATTTTTTAGATTTTGTGTCATTTTGAACCAAAATGTTAATAGTATTTACACGTGACTAAAATATGTTTGTTCCAACAAACTTCACATAACAATTCATTCTTCATTACTTCCCATCATCCCATTTCTTCCTTCTGCTCTTGTCTTCCTGTAATTTAAGTAAACAGAATCACATTCACTAATGATCACTAATGACTGTCATTGTTAAAAAAGTATTTTTTAACTTTTTACTTTCTGCTATTGTCTTTGTATTTATGGGAAATGTACGCGGCGCGGTCTCAATGCGTGTTGGCGAACTTCACATGCCTTCGAAATTTTCTCAGACAAACAGGTTTCCTCACGATGTTTTCCTTCACCGCCGAGCACGTGGTAAATCAGCACTTAAAATTGCAATTAACAATTTAAGTGGTGCCGGCGGGGGTCGAACCCGGGTCGCGTACTGTGAAATTTACAGCTTGCGCTAACCTTCTGAGCTACCACGGCTTAATCATATACACACACAATATTTAAATATAATTTGTTAACACTAAATCATACACACGTAAGAAAATAACAAAAAGAAAAGTAAGTTTGTGAATAGAATATACACTTAAAATTGCAATTAACAATTTAATTGGTATCGGCGGGGATCGAACCCGCGTCGCGTACTGTAAAATTTACAGCTTGCGCTAACCTTCTGAGCTACCACGGCTTAATCATATACACACACAATATTTAAATATAATTTGTTAACACTAAATCATACACACGTAAGAAAATAACAGAAAGAAAAGTAAGTTTGGTAATAGAATAAACACTTACATCTACGGCCTTTGATGCGTTGAAGTAACACAAATGTAGTATTGATAGATCCACTGCGGTCAAACGACCATACACTAACTCCATGACTGCAGTTGCTTGGTCTTATATAGTACCAGTAATTATAGTACAAAAAAGTTTATTGAATTTGAATTTCGAATTGTTCATGAAAATAAAACTGTATACTTTTTAGAATTTTACTAATTTTTTAATATGGAGTGGACGTTTAAAGAAGACCGTGTTGCAGTTATTGCGTTGCATCGTTGCGGTTCCACGCCAATTCAAATTACTATTATAATTAATTACGTACTGAAAAATTTGAATATAACCCAAAGATTCGTTTATCGTACCATCAAACGATACAATGAAGACTCTAGTGTAGATGACAGGTCAAGAAGTGGTCGCCCTCGGTCTGTTAGGACTCCAGCAGTGATAAAAGCAGTGAAGGCGCGAATTCAAAGAAATCCCAAACGTAAGCAGAAACTGCTGGCCCTTCAGATGGGGTTAAGCAGAACCACGGTGAAAAGGGTGTTAAATGAAGACTTAGGGCTTCGGGCATATCGAAGAAAAACAGGACATCGTTTGAATGCTCGTCTAATGGACCTGAGACTGAAGAGATGTCGCGCATTGTTGAAGCGGTACGCGGGAAAAAAATATCGGGAAATTCTTTTTTCGGATGAAAAAATTTTTACCGTAGAAGAGAGCTACATCAAACAAAATGATAAGGTGTAAAAGGGTGTTAAATGAAGACTTAGGGCTTCGGGCATATCGAAGAAAAACAGGACATCGTTTGAATGCTCGTCTAATAGACCTGAGACTGAAGAGATGCCGCGCTTTGTCCAAGTGGTACGCGGGAAAAATATCGGGAAATTCTTTTCTCGGATGAAAAAATTTTTACCGTAGAAGAGAGCTACAACAAACAAAATGATAAGGTGTACGCACACAGTAGTGAAGAAGCGAGCAACCGTATTCCGCGTGTCCAACGGGGTCATTTTCCATCCTCGCTGATGGTATGGTTGGGAGTTTCTTATTGGGGCTTAACAGAGGTACATTTTTGTGAGAAAGGTTAAAAACGAATGCAGTTGTGTATCAAAATACAGTCCTGACGAACCTTGTGTAACCTGTTTCTCATACCATATTCAATAACAGGCACTGGATATTCCAACAAGATTCGGCGTCAGCTCATATAGCGAAGAGCACACAAGACTGGCTGGCGGCGCGTGAAATCGACTTCATCCGATACAAAGACTGGCCCTCCTCCAGTCCAGATTTGAATCCGTTAGATTACAAGATATGGCAACACTTGGAGGAAAAGGCGTGCTCAAAGCCTCATCCCAATTTGGAGTCACTCAAGACATCCTTGATTAAGGCAGCCGCCGATATTGACATGGACCTCGTTCGTGCTGCGATAGACGACTGGCCGCGCAGATTGAAGGCTGTATTCAAAATCACGGAGGTCATTTTGAATAAACTATAGTGTCATAAGAATCTATGTTTTATTAAGTTCATTTTGGTATATAAATGATTACATAATGAATAAACTTGTTTCATTTATTTTATATTAAACATGTAATAGAATTTATGACTTGATTAAGTAATATGCAATTTGGGTACAGATGATAAACCAGGGTCACATTGGTTAGCTTTATATATCGATACGAATGACGTCGGTCAATATTTTGTTTCATACAGACGAGCATCTGTACGATATCATCTAGAGTTTTTAAAAAAGAATTGTAAAAGATGAAACTGGAATGTTGATAGGATTCAGAATGAGTGGACTTCAGTTTGTAGCGAATATTGCTTAATGTATTTGCTATATAAGTTTCAGGGATGTTCAATGCATAGTTTTACGAGTATATTTACAGGGAACACATTGTACAACGATATTTTAGTGGATGAGATGTTTCGCTCCTATTTTATAGATAATAAGTAATAAGATTATGTATTTCGTAAATAAAAATTGTAACAAAATTAGGTAATGTATTTTATTGATGATTCAGATTACCGTTGTAGATAGGAACGCACCACGCTGAGGAAGAATAGATAATGACGGTATTGAACGAACAATAGATAAGTAGATAAGAACAATGGAGCGCTAATGACGGTTGAGGCCTACACCGGATATCAATTAGATAAGAGTTAATTGATCTGCACATCTCCGGAACTGTGCATCCTACGCAAAAATGGACCGCAGATTCGTGATCAGAGCATGATCGTGAGTCGACGAACGTCGTACTTGTACCACTTCTGACTCAGTGCGCCAGAACTGGTACAACGTAACTACTAGTGCGCCAAAACCGGTATAACGTAACTACTGTCGATCGGTAGACAAAAACGTTGTTGCCCATAAATCAGATTCAATTTGGGATAGTTGCAAATAAAAGAAGAAGTTTTATTTACCGATATTTTCAAAAACTGCAATAACATTGAATCATTATTTATGAATTTAAGCTTAAGTTTCGAATTTGATTACTCTGAAAAATATAATATAATATGTATATAATGGCAATAATATTTATTATTTTATTAGTCTGGACCCAAAGGGTGTTAAAAAGATTGTTATACTAAGCCTACAATGTTGGGTCTTGCAGGCTTAGTATTACAGTCCAGACGGAATGTGACAGCCATGCAACCGACATCGCCGCGGCGACTAGTATATGTATACTGGCCGCCTAATAGCAGGTGATTCTAAGGTACAGAAATACATTTCTCAAACTTGCATAATACTAGAACACCGCTAAAGGGAGACAAAATTTCTTTAGCAAAATTAGTTCTGTCTATTAAGTCAATAGATGAGTTAAAAATAGGAAAATAAAAATCAATACTGATTACAATATTTCAATTACATATGTAAAAAAGGATAAAATAATATAGAAGATTTACGATTATGAATGTGTTGATAATAACATGCACAATTAAAAACCCTAGTGTGTCTACAATACCCAAGATAGCAATATTTGAATCAAAAACAAGTTAAATAATAAATAAGCTCATGTACACAAGAGCAGAGTAAAATAATAATTGGTTAATAGATAATAATTGGTTGTCTATTTATTTCCCTGATTTAAAATTAATCTTAAAATTTTGTCTCTATACTATATGCTTGCAGTTACGACGTAAACAGAATAAATTTTATTCAAAACTACAAAACTTATTAGAGAATACTTGATTACAAAACTCATAAAGTAATTAATGCTTTTACTCGTTTAGGAAAAGCCTCTGTCCTATGTAGAAAACAAGCAAGGAGTCCAAGCGGGCCATTTAAATAAAATGTTATTTAGAATATATTGTTTTACAATTAAATATTAAAACATTTAGAAACAACATTAATCACCCCATTCCCAGGGGTTTATCAATCGTATATTTTATTGTAATAACCTTTTTTTGAACAACTTTGCTTAGTTAAAAATTTTCAGTTTTTGATAGGCTGTATATTTTATGACTTGTTATAAAAGCATATACTTTGCCCCACGACGGAAAACTTATTCTTTGAAGTGGAATAACTGATATAACTAGCTTGTACTTGTTCCTAGTATTTACAGAAATATACATTACTATTTTTAATAAAAACTATTGTTGTTTTTTTGTACATTAAATTAACAAAAACAAAAAACAAAAATTAATAAATAACATACATTAAATTTTCGTAAAACTACTAAAACGCTATAGTTAATATATTTACTTCTAAAAAACTTTCTTGAAAAGACTCCTTTGGACTTAGGTTATAAAGTGCTCTCATGGCTCTCTCAAGTTAGTTAAGTAGTTAGTTTCAATGTGAAATGCATTAACCCCATTGCAAGATCCCTTATGTAATAAATATGGCGTATCAAAGGGTCACTATCTCTTTGTTATGGAATGCAAAATATAGTCGTTGCGCATTTGCACCCAAGATAGAGAGAACTTGTAAATTTACTCCGTCCATGTCACAGACTCTTGCAGATATATTCATCCCAGCCTGAGAGCCTGGAAGTTATGCCAGCTATGACTGATTCAAGACCTGAAATCAAAAATTAAATATGTTTTACAACCGTTGAGCTTTTATAATCAACTTTAATTTCAACTGTTGTAATGAAATGAAAAATCCTACAAAGTACTAATAATTACCTCTTTTATTAGAACGGTAAGTTGATTTGCAGTTAAAAATGCATTGGAGAAATAGTGGGCAATGGTCTGTTTCCGTCTTCCTAATACTAACAATCATAAATACTAATGCATATGATGCAATGACTGAAGATGTTCCTTGTGTACTATGATCCTAATACACTTCAATCAAATCTTCTTTTGGATTATACATCACATTTTTTTAAAGACATTTCATCAAATATCAATATAAATTGATTGTCTGATGGTTTTATAGTATTTAAAAAATCTGCCAGGCCTTAAAAACTAGTTGATTGATTTCAATAGTAAAGAGTACTCAGTTAACCCTTTAATAGAGCCTGAGTAGTCTGCAACAGGTAGGTGACCTTTTATAAAGCCTCAAGGCTATGATTTTCATGTATCATGTAGCTTTTTCTTTCAATTTCTTATTTGAACTTATAATTACAGCGCAAATGTTGATGTTATTTTCTTGGATAATTTACTTACTGTATTTTCATTAGTTAAACACTTAATACAATTTTAGCTTTTAAGGTTTTAATGTGATTATGCAATTGGTCGAATTTTCTTATGTATCACTTTCTTTATTCGTCATGCAGCACAGTTTTTAGTCTCTATCCCATATTCCACTGTCAAACACATTGCAAGCGCGTCCAGAACCTCGATTTCTTTCTTTTTTGTTGTAAATATACAGTACACTCATCACTTGAATCCATTATTCTCCTCCATAGATTACTGTGTATATACTAGAGACCTCATGTTCACCTCTTCATCATAATACATAAACATACATAAACACTTACGCCTGTCACCCAGAGGGGTAGGCAGAGACTACAGACTTCCATTTGGCACGATCCTGACACACCTCTCTTGCCTCCTTCACATCCATACACCTACGCATACATGCTCGTCGGTTAAGGGTACTCCTAATTTGGCCCGTTTTCAATAAATCGCCAATTTGGTCGATAAATTTTCGCATAGGACGTCCCCTTCCGACTCTGCCATTCACTTCTGCATCATAACTTTTCTTTGTCACTCCTTCCTCATTCATTCTTTCCACATGACCAAACCACCGAAGCATTCCTTTCTTAATCCTGGTCACCACATCATCTTGCAAACCACACTCTTCTCTTATTACACAATTTCTTACCCTGTCATTCAGGTTCAGCCCTAACATACTCCTTAACGATCGCATTTCTACTGCGTTTATTCTACTCTCGAGCTTCTTCTGCCACACCCAACTTTCACTACCATACGTTAAAGTAGGGACCAACACAGCATTGTGAATTGCCATACGTGCCTTTTTCAACACATTTTGACTCTTCACAATAGAGTGCAAGGCCCCATTTACTCTATTTCCCGCATTCACTCGTCGTTCTATATCCTTATCATATCTCCCATCCCTGCTAAATACGCAGCCCAAATATACAAACTCATCTACTTGCTCGATCAACTCCCCTTCTATTCTTATTTCACAAATCGTTTTACTTTCTTCTCTTTCAAAAACCATAACCTTCATCTTACTTGCGTTCACTTTCATACCCCTTTCTTTTAATGATCCGTTTACTAATGTAACCATCATTTGCAACTCGGCCGCCGACGACGCAAGAATAACTTGATCATCGGCGTACAAAAGGCATTTGACGGTTAACTCACCCATTCTTAATCCGCATTCTTCAACTTTAAAATTTTGCAAACAACTGTCCATAAATAGGTTGAACAGCCACGGGGAAGCTACACATCCCTGTCTGACACCTTTATGGATGTCAAACCAGTCCGAGTAGACCCCGTTGATCCTAACACAAGCACTAGAGTCCCTATAAAGAGACTCCAATGCCTGTATCAAGCCAGCGCTCAACCCAAATGAGTTCAGTGTTTGTCATAGTAAATCCCTATCCACTCTGTCATAGGCCTTTTCCAAGTCCATGAACGCACAAAAAACCTTTTTTGTGGTTTTTGGCCAGAAACTTCTCCACGATCATGCGCATGGAAAAGACTTGATCTGTACATCCCATTCCCTTTCTAAATCCCGCTTGCACATCCCAAATTTTTCCATCAGTTTCTTTCATGACCCTTTCAATCAGTATCTTAGCATATAGTTTTCCCACAATGCTAAGAAGGCTGATGCCACGGTAGTTTTTACAGTCCTGCTGCGACCCTCTTCCTTTGTATACTGGGACTATCACGGCTTTGCACCAGTCTACCGGTACCCGCTTCAGTTCCTAGCATAAATTAAACAAGGTGTGCAGCAGGCCTGCCACCACTTCCTCTCCAGCCCTTAGCATTTTGAGTGAAATTCTATCATATCCGGCAGCCTTACCTGCTTTCATGCTTTTCATTGCTTTCATTATTTCATCTATACTTATCTCGCTACCTCTTTCCTCTTCTTTCCGTGCTTCTACTTCACTTAGTACACACGTTGTCTCCTGACTCAACACGCTTTCAAAATATTTCTTCCATCTCTTTAAACTCAAAACTTCATCATTCAGAATATAGCCATTCTTGTCTCTTATAGCATTCATCATAGGCTGTTTTGAATGTCCCCTGGCAGTTCTTACAAGTTTCCAGAACATTTTAATATTTGCCTGGAAGTTATCCGATATTCTTCTATCATTCTTATCCGTTCTTTCTTGCTTTTTTCTTTCATCTACTTCTTTTACTCTCTTATTAAGATGTCTAAAGACTGCCTTTTTTCTTTCAATATCATCATTCGTACCGCTAGAAGTACCAGCCCTTGTTGCTAGTAAATCTTGCCATGCTCTCTTCTTTGCTTCAACTTCCATACTTATCTCATCATCCCACCATAACGTATTATTTTTCCTTTCATTCTTTCTCTTCTAACACCATATACTTCGGTAGCTGCATACACTAAACCTTTCTTTACATTTTGCCATATATTCTCCAAGTCTAACTCCTTCATACATAATTCGTCCAAACCACTTATATTTTCTTTCAGTCTACATTTGAACTTGTTTTTATCACTTTCATCTTGTAACCTTTATGTTCCAATACGCTGTAACGCTGTGGTAGACACAGATGATCGATGGCGCCAACGCTTGAATAGACAATTAATTCGGCATAAAACTAAATAATGATCCGTTCCTACGTTAGAGCCCCGGTAAACCCTCGTATCTACCACTGCGCCCCTCAATCTTTCATCCACAATTATGAAATCTATCATGCTTCTATCGTCACCTCTTTCCCAAGTATACATGTGAATCCTCTTATGGCGAAAGCAAGTGTTCGTCACAAAAAGATTCTTTTCCATACATACGGTGAGGAAACTGTCACCATTCTCATTTATACTCTCATCACCAAACGTTTCCAATATCCTTTCATAACCAAGCCTCCTCACCCCAACCCTTCCATTAAAATCTCCTAGCATAATAATATTTTCATTTCCCTTACACTTCATTAACACCATCCTTACCATTTCCCAAAACTGCTCTCGGATATAAGTGGGCTTAGACATGTCTGGGGCGTAGACCCCTAACACAAACAACTTCTTTAAGCCCACTTTCATTCGTATCCATAGCAGTCTTGGGCTTACACGTTTATACTCTTTCACACATTGGCCCATTCTCTCTGAAAGGATGATACCTACTCCCTGGCATGCCCGCTCGATCTCGTCTACACCAGACCGGTATGCGGTATACATGCCATGTGTAGTGACATCCTTCCCCTTCCTTTTCGTCTCATTTACGCATAATACATCTATTCCTCTATCATACATCATATCGCATACTTCATCCATTTTATCATTCATTGCCCCACATACATTCAACGTCGGACGGCCTCTGCAATCCACTTTTCGCCTCTCCGGGAGACAGAACGTGACAGGTGGCGAACCTCGTCGCCGGTTGTCCTCCCGGAGATTCTTTGCACTCCTGCCTCATTAAAGGGGCGCCGGGAACTCGGGCCCATTTCTTTAATTCGATTCCTCATGGTGCGAAATGGGGTGGTATATTTAACGCCGCTACCACGGCGTGGAGCCGAGTCTGTGGTATCGGCTTGTCGCTCATTTAGCACCACCCGGGGGACACGTGTAGGGTGGGCCTAGGAACAGGTGGTCAAAGCCTACGGACGCGAGCGACTTATCCCTCAAAGCCTACGGACGCGAGCTACTTATCCCTCTTCATCACTTGAACCCATTATTGTTGAAAATTCTCTGTCTCGATTAAAAAGTTAGTATTAGGAAGACGGAAACAGCCCATTGCCCACTATTTCTCCAATGCATTTTTAACTGCAAATCAACTTACCGTTCTAATAAAAGAGGTAATTATTAGTACTTTGTAGGATTTTTCATTTCATTACAACAGTTGAAATTAAAGTTGATTATAAAAGCTCAACGGTTGTAAAACATATTTAATTTTTGATTTCAGGTCTTGAATCAGTCATAGCTGGCATAACTTCCAGGCTCTCAGGCTGGGATGAATATATCTGCAAGAGTCTGTGACATGGACGGAGTAAATTTACAAGTTCTCTCTATCTTGGGTGCAAATGTGCAACGACTATATTTTGCATTCCATAACAAAGAGATACGCCATATTTATTACATAAGGGATCTTGCAATGGGGTTAATGCATTTCACATTGAAATAACTTGAGAGAGCCATGAGAGCACTTTACAACCTAAGTCCAAAGGAGTCTTTTCAAGAAAGTTTTTTAGAAGTAAATATATTAACTATAGCGTTTTAGTAATTTTACGAAAATTTAATGTATGTTTTTTTTTATTAATTTTTGTTTTTTGCTTTTGTTAATTTAATGTACACAAAAGCAACAATAGTTTTTATTAAAAATAGTAATGTATATTCTGTAAATACTAGGAACAAGTACAAGCTAGTTATATCAGTTATTCCACTTCAAAGAATAAGTTTTCCTTCATGGGGCAAAGTATACGCTTTTACAAGACATAAAATATGCAGCCTATCAAAAACTGAAATTTTTTAACTAAGCAAAGTTGTTCAAAAAAGGTTATTACAATAAAGTATTGATTGATAAACCCCTCGGAATGGGGTTATTAATGTTGTTTCTAAATGTTTTTATATTTAATTGTAAAACATTATATTCTAAATAACATTTTGTTTAAATGACCCGCTTGGACTTCTTACTTGTTTTCTACATAGGACAGAGGCTTTTCCCAAACGAGTAAAAGCATTAATTACTTAATGAGTTTTGTAATCAAGTATTCTCTAATAAGTTTTGTAGTTTTGAATAAAATTTATTCTGTTTACGTCGTAACTGCAAGCATATAATATAGAGACAAAATTTTAAGATTAATTTTAAATCAGGGAAATAAATAGACAACCAATTATTATCAAAATGAAATTATTATTTGCTGGTTTTACTCTGCTCTTGTGTACATGAGCTTATTTATTATTTAACTTGTTTTTGATTCAAATATTGCTATTTTAGGTATTGTAGACATGCTAGGATTTTAATTGTGCATGATATTATCAATATATTCATAATTGTAAATCATCTATATTATTTTGTCCTTTTTTACATAGGTAATTGAAATATTGTAATCAGTATTGATTTTTATTTTCCTATTTTTAACTCATCTATTGACTTAATAGACAGAACTAATTTTGCTAAAGAAATTTTGTCTCCCTTTGTGGTGTTCTAGTACTATGCAAGTTTGAGAAATGTTATTCTGTACCTTAGAATCACCTGCTATTAGGCGGCCAGCATACATATACTAGGCGATGTCGGATGCATGGCTGTCACATTCCGTCCGGACTGTAATACTAAGCCTGCAAGACCCAACATTGTAGGCTTAGCATAACAATCTTTTTAACACCCTTTGGGTCCAGACTAATAAAATGATAAATATTGTTGCCATTATATACATATAGCTTAAGTTACGAATTTGATTACTCTGAAAAATATATATTATATTTTTCAGAGTAATCAAATTCGTAACTTAAGCTTAAATGCATAAATAATGATATAATGTTATTGCAGTTTTTTAAAATATCAGTAAATAAAGCTTCTTCTTTTATTTGCAACTATCCCAAATTGAATCTGATTTATGGGCAACAACGTTTTTGTCTACCGATCAACTAACATGTTTCAAATATAAGCAAGCTCTAACTAATTTTTAATATCTTTATCTTACGAGGAAACTGAAAAATTAATAAATATAGATAGTTAAAAATGCAAACTGTTAAGCAAAATAATAACACACACTCACTCCTTTCACACACACACTCACACTCATATACTACACACTGGCATCTACGTATTAATTCTACACTTACTTCTAAACTTGTAATATTGGTTTATGATTAACAAATCTCCAATATTAAATGAACATTTTGTATATTATATTTTATTGTTTTAAGAAAATGAAATATTGACTGAGTCACTACTCACTAAGTTTCAATTATTTCTATGTGAAATATAGAATAAGTTCTTGTAAATGTTTACTATAACATTTGAATATTAATATAAGTGTGTGACACATTTATAGAATATCTCTCCTGCCTTACTCTTGTACCACTCACATACGTGGTAGAGCCATGCTGCAGTTATATTAGATGTATAGTTGTAGCACGAATGGGTCGGCTCGACCGGGGAAGGACCACGCTCTCACAGAATACCAGCGTGAAATAGTAGCTTAATGCTGCTGTATTTCGTATGGTGAGTGTAGAGAACCGGCGACCCATTTTACTGGAAACGAGGCATTCCATCTTAGTCCTCACGGGTGACAACACATCTGCATTTTGATTCGTAATCGAGGATAGATGTAGATGTCTATGGGCCACAGCAACCACTTACCATAAGGTGGACTGTGTGCTCGATTGTCACCCTATCCTATAAAAAAAAACCATACAATTAAACATTTAGCTATAATAGTATTGAGCCATTTGTCGGATTAGAACATAGCACATAGCTAATTATTTTACTGCTTCCCACTTTTATTCATTTCTTGATTGCGGTAAAATTGTTTTTATGTTTTTGTTTTTCTATTTGGTATGTATTTAATGGGGAGGGCTTAGCAGCTGTAACACAGGTCTGTGACCTAGCACGGTTGCTAAAGATACCTATTGAATTAGATTTACGTCTTATCAATGTAATTTTGTAAGTATATGTTTTTATGTAGAGTATATTTGGATTCAATAAATATTATTATTATTATCCATATAGTTTTCTCATCTGGTTGGGTTCTATAAATATGTAATTATAAATGGAAATGAAAAATATTGATAAATATACATAAATATCAATGAAATAAAATAAATACAATAATATATAAATAAATAAAACCCAACCAGATGGAAGCTCTCAGCAGGGGAGACCAAACGGCCGAGGGTTAGGGGGAAAGGGAAAGAAACCGAGGGGCGGTATCGAGGAGCACCGCCTTCTGCATTTGGGCTCGGAGCGGTCCATTACGGAGTCCTAGTCGCCTCAGATGACCCGAGAGGCTAACTGGGTTTAGCCCATTCGCAGAGACGACTACGGGAAAAATTTCGGTCGGCAGACCACCCCACATGTCGGTCACCTCGTGAGCCTTTCACTAGGTTCTCGTCATATGGAATGGTAATTTCGACCAAAAATATCCTTGACTGTGCCCGGTCCATCAGCACATATCAGGTTTATTCGCAAGAATAGTCCTCTCTATGATGATGGCCCGATCCCAGTAGCCTTTCGCGGTCATTTTCGAGCACGGCTTCCGGTTAGTACTTATAATAAGACAGTTTCCGATCCACGAGACCGTATTAGTACTAGGCTATGCCTGTGTAAGTACTGTTACGAGCTTGAGGTTCGTGACAATAAAAATTGCCGATAAATTTACCTAAATTAACACTTTAATTTACTTTACACAATTAAAGTTAAAACACTAATAATTTAAACACACATTCACTTAATTCCACTCCGAAGCTTCGCTTGTTTCGCCCAAATCAACACTAACTCGATCGCACCTTGCAGCGCCTACTTATTTAAATTAGCAAATATCCAGAATGTTCAAGCAAACACGCGTAAGGCACCGAGAGTCCGAGTATAGATTTTCTAGAAACTTAGTTTCTTCGGATGGCGCTGTCGGTTGTGATGTCATTCACTGCAAAGCTCCCCTCGCCCCCGCTCCTGACACTAGATGGCGCTAGTTGACTTATTCATGCAACAGTACTTTGACATGCCTAAATGCCTCACCGGGATGGCGACGAGCTTATTATTACTCTTACGAATGTTTGCGTGTGCAGTAAAATCACTTACAATGCATTACTGCGCATTTTGAATTTAAGAGATAAAAAGGATACAAAGTTTGAGATTTTTTAAAATTGATTTGTCTTTAACGGCCTATATTAGTTATCTTGTACCTTCTCTGCAAATTTGACCGGTTATCACAAAATAACCCTGTATATCTCCAAGGAAACATGGATTATTGGAATAAGCCTAAACTATGGTAAGCTTTGTAAAATTTTGAGAGAAAGGTGGTACATGCTTTCATATTTCTTTAACATAACATAACATAAACGCTCACGCCTGTCACCCAGAGGGGTAGGCAGAGACTACGGACTTCCATTTGGCACGATCCTGACATACCTCTTTCGCCTCCTTTACATCCATATATCTACGCAAACATGCTCGTCGGTTAAGGGTACTTCTAACGTGGCCCATTTTCAAAATATCGCCAATTTGGTCGATAAACTTTTTTCTAGGGCGTCCCTTCCCGACTCGGCCGTTCACATCTGCCATATAAATTTGCTTTGTCACTCTTTCCTCTTTCATTCTGTCTACATGACCAAACCACCGAAGCATTCCTTTCTTAATCCTGGTCACAACATCATCTTGCATACCACATTTATCTCTTATCACGCAATTTCTCACCCTGTCATTCAATTTCAACCCTAGCATATTCCTTAAAGACCGCATTTCTACAGCATTTATTCTACTTTCGTGCTTCTTCTGCCATACCCAGCTTCCACTACTATACATTAAAGTAGGGACTAACACAGCATTATGAATTACCATACGTGCCTTTTTTGACACATTCTGGTTCTTCACAATAGAGTGTAATGCCCCATTCACTCTATTCCCTGCATTTACTCGTCGTTCTATATCCCTATCATATCTACCATCCCTGCTAAATACACATCCCAAATACACAAACTCATCCACTTGCTCAATTAACTCTCCTTCTATTCTCATTTCACATACCGTTTTGCTTTCTTCTCTTTCAAAAACCATCACTTTCGTCTTACTTGCGTTCACTTTCATTCCCCTTTCATTTAATTCCCAGTTCATTAATGTAACCATCATTTGCAAGTCAGCCGCCGATGACGCAAATATGACTTGATCATCGGCATACAAAAGGCATTTGACGGTTAACTCGCCCATTCTTAACCCACATTCTTCATCTTTCAAAGTTTGCAAACACCGGTCCATAAATAGGTTGAACAGCCAAGGGGAAGCTTCACAGCCCTGTCTGACACCTTTATAGATGCCAAACCAGTCCGAGTAGACCCCATTGATCCTGACACAAGCACTAGAGTCCCTATAAAGAGACCTTAATGCCTGTATCAAACCAGCGCTCAACCCATATGAGTTCAGTGTTTGCCATAACACATTCCTGTCCACTCTGTCATAAGCCTTTTCCAAGTCCATGAACGCACAAAAAACTTTCTGGTTTTTGGCCAAAAACTTCTCCGCAATCATGCACATGGAAAAGACTTGATCTGTACACCCCATTCCCTTTCTAAAACCCGCTTGCACATCCCAAATTTTTCCATCAGTTTCTTTCATAACTCTTTCAATTAACACCTTAGCATACAGTTTACCCACAATACTAAGCAAGCTGATACCGCGGTAGTTTTTGCAGTCCTGCTGTGACCCTTTTCCTTTATATATTGGTACTATAACTTCTTTACACCAGTCATCCGGTACCCTTTTTAATTCCCAACATAAATTAAACAAGGTGTACAGCAGGCCTGCCACCACTCCCTCTCCAGCCCTTAGCATCTCGAGTGATACTCTATCATATCCAGCTGCCTTACCTGCTTTCATGCTTTTCATTGCTTTCATTATTTCATCTACACTTATCTCCATACCCCTTTCCACTTCTTTCGGATTTTCTAGTTCATTTAATTCCGACGACTCTTCACTCATAAACACGCTTTCAAAGTATTCCTTCCATCTGTTTAAATTCGAAATTTCATCATTCAGAATACATCCATTCTCGTCTCTTATAGCATTTATTATAGGTTGTTTTGTATTTCCCCTGGCAGTTCTTATGAGTTTCCAGAACATTTTTATGTTAGCCTGGAAATTATCAGATATCCTTCTATCATTCTTATCCGTTCCTTCTTTCTTTTTCCTATCAACAACTTCTTTTACTCTCTTATTTAGACGTCTAAATTCTGCCTTTTTTCTTTCAATCTCATCATTCATACCAGAAGAATTACCAGCTTTGGTTGCTAGTAAATCTAAGCTTACTTACACCACATACTTCGGTGGCGGTATCCACCAAACCTTTCTTAATATTATCCCACACAGTATTCAAGTCTAAATCATTCATACACAACTCATTCAAACATCTAATATTTTCTCTCAGTCCACATTTATACTTCTCTTTCACATCTTCATCTTGTAACTTCTCTATTCTTATACGCTGTAACGCAGTGGTAGACACAGATGTCCGATGCCGCCAACGCTTGAAAAGACCATTAATTCGACATAAGACCAAGTAATGATCCGTCCCTACGTTGGACCCCCGGTAAACCCTTGTATCTACGACTGCGCTCCTCATTCTTTCATCCACAATTACGAAATCTATCATGCTTCTATCATCACCTCTTTCCCATGTATACATGTGAATCTTCTTATGACGAAAAAAAGTATTCGTCACAAAAAGATTCTTTTCCGCACATACGGTGAGGAGGTCTTCACCATTCTCATTTATACTTTCATCACCAAACGTTCCCAATATCCTTTCATAACCAGACCTCTTCACCCCACCCCTTCCATTAAAGTCTCCTAACATAATAATATTTTCATTTTCCTTACATTTTGTCAACACCATCCTTACCATATCCCAAAACTGCTCTCGGATGTAAGTGGGCTTAGACATGTCTGGGGCGTACACCCCTAGGAGGAACAGCTTCTTTAAGCCCACTTTCCTTCGTATCCAAGGCAGTCTCGGGCTTACACATTCGTACTCTTTCACACATTGACCCATTCTTTCTGAAAGGATGAATTTTTAATAACATGTGTATGTTTATTCATGTCATTATATTACTTAAAACTAATATTGCAAAAAACAACTTATAAACTCTACTTCAAAACAAACAAATTAAATAAGCAAAATGGCGGATTGTGTCAGCGCTACTGAAGTAGCAATCGTGTCCTGGCCGAAAACTATTTTAGCGCTAGCAAGCGCTTGCTAGCGCTTTTTTCTGCCAAACGCACCCGTTCACTCACGCGTCAAGTTAAGATGAACGGACTATAGTCTATGCCATAGATTACTGACTAGTCTATGCAAATGAAACAATCCATGTGGTACGTTGTTACGGTGGTAGGTATTGTGAAATTTACAATAACTACCGCATTTGTGATCTGCTCTTTGAGGATCGTTTTTTATATCCTCGAACCAAAAGACTTCCCAGACCCCAGTCTTAACCTTGGTAAGTCTTTATTAAAAGCTTTCTCACTGTCATGTTTAATAGCAATTCTTTTAGCAGTAAGACCTAGATTATAAAGCGCACTGGCTTAGCAATAAAAGCTTATTCACTTTTACCTTAAAGATAAATAATATTTTGAACTTTTAGGGTTCCATAGTTACACAACAAGGAATCCTTATAGTTTCGCCATGTTCGTCCGTCTGCGGATTCACTAGATTCTAGGTCCTACAAATCTGTAATTTGGCATAATTATAGACATTATGCCTACATAATTATGTATTAAAATCTTAAAAACATTTTTATTATGGGTACCTCCTATACAGGTAAATGAATGATGACTTTTTTAACTGTGTATTCCATCGTGTATGGTATCATTGGATAGGTCTTTCAAAACATTGCGGGTATGGAAGAACATCTTTACGATTCAGTGGTTTGTTTGTTAAATATTAAGCTTTAGTCGTATTTTTCATTAGAGTCATGTCATGTGTTCCCTCTACCAACTCTTTTTTGGAAATGTGGAAAGTATACTCAATAGTAGCATATATAATGTAATTAAAAGGAAAACTATCGCAGCAAATTAGAATTAACAAGTTGGATTAGTAAAAATTTTGTTACAACTCCATAGAAAATGACATAAAACAACATTATAACTTTGTAATGCTATTGTGAACTGTAAGAAATAAACATTTTATGAAGAAATCTTACTTACTACTTTCACTTATTTTTTAGTTGGTAGTTATTGTTGTCTCACCGACTCCGGGCAGCTATTGAGAATTTCTTGACGGAAAAACCCAATAATTAATTTTTTCGCCCGACCCGGGATTCGAACCCAGGACCTCATGATCAGTAGTCGCGCCAATACAACTACTAGACCAACGAGGCATTCAATTTTTAAGGCTGGAATTTACTATAATAATAAGTACAACATTAAGATTTAATATCCTGAGAATCTTTTTATAGTTGAAACAAGTAAAAAGGCTTTATATCTAAACCTGGCTCACAACTCACTAGGTAAATAACATGTGGGGTAGGGAGTTGACCGAAACTATTCCTGTATCCAAACCTAGGAACGGGTTAGTTGTGGTTGTACCTTGCTTTTGTTGCATCTGAAATAACTAGAACTTTGAGACGAAGCACTCCTGACTCAAAACTCTTGCAGATATAACTTCAAAATTTTGTTATCACTGGTCTGCAAGCCATGCAGCATTCCTAATGCTACTTTTTTGCACTGTGCACACAGCAGCACCGCGCCAGCTCCAAAAGCATTCTAATAGTATATTGCATAATATGTATAATATCATTACAATGCAGAAGTTAGAATTAAAATTCTTTAAAAAAGAGCTTCCAATACAATCAGGTCTATGCTGTCATTATTTCATCTGATCTCTATATGATTACCTGTTTGGCACACTTTTTTTCAGATACATTCATTAAAAGAAGATGTACATATAAAACATATAGAAAATGTTAAACAAAATAATGATTTTAAAAAAAAAATATAAGACAAAAAAGTCAAGTAACAGCAGCAGAAAAAATTGAAGCTTTACGATTTTGTGCAGGTGTACGTATATATACTTTGTTAAATAATATTCAATGTTGAAATTATTTCTTGTAAGATATCTTTTTATCGCATATTTACTTGTATTTCCTCTTGTGTTAAACATTTTATTGCTTCTTATTATTTAAAAAGTGCTCATAACATTTCATTTCTTTGCAGAAAATAAGTTGCTGCCACAAGAATGTGAAGATACGGTAGATGTACTTCTCCTATAAGAAAACATACAAGATCTATAAAAATTTTGTAAAACCAAATTCATTGTTTAAATTAGTAGTTAAGTTTTATTTTATCATTATTGATTTTAATATGTCTGCCTTTTAATATTTTATTGCACCATCTCTTATGCAATCTTTGAGGGTCTGAACTACGAGCATGTACAATTAATTTGATCAACAGATTAATGATTAGGGTCCTTACTTTTTATGTTTATGTCATGTTGGAAATTTTAATTTTATATTTATTAACAATTTAATGACTTGAAATATCCCATTTAGGGGGAATCATTGGTCAAATGTTTTTAATTATTTTTGTTATAATCTCCTCAACACATTATGAAGTTCTGTGTAAGTTGCAAAAACGTTTTTCTTGAAACTATAAATTTGATGGGGGTCATTGTAGAAGCGTGCTCGTCGCGACCCCTGCCAGCCCTTTTCAGGGCTGCAATTCTACACAGCTGCGCACCCATGCAAACGAGGGTTAGGGCGTCCCCCCAAGGCGACGCACACCAGCTCGTCCCCGTTGGTGTGGAATGCAGCGCGCAAAGCGGCGATGGGGACCGCCACCCGTCACGCACAGCCCAACACGGCGGAAGGTGGAGGACGGAGTGCAGAGTTGGCAAGTGGAATGTTAGAGGGGGCATGAGAGATAAGACGAATGAGTTGATCGAAATAATGAAAGAAAGAGAATTAGATGTCGTATGTAGGTCGGAGACCAAACTGAAAGGCAGTGGTACTGAAGAGCTCCCTGGTGGGACGTTAGCTATATGGTCCGGAGTCCCGGAAAGCGAGAACGCCTGACAGGGAGTGGGAGTGCTGTTGTCGTCCAGGTTGGTCGATCTTATGACTGAATACAAGGTTGTGAACTCAAGACTTCTCTGGGTTCGCTTCAAAATGGGACTGACGAAGTTATTCCTTTTAGCTGTTTATGCGCCGGTAGCTTCGTCGTCCAGGGCTGAGCTGGAGGAGTTTTGGGAGAATGTAAGAGAAGTTCTAGATTTGGTTAAGGGAAACGAAAGAACTGTTGTATGTGGTGATTAAAATGGATGGGTAGGTATCGCTCGACCAGGATACGAGTCGGTGCTTGGAAAGTTTGACGATAAAAGGGTTAATGATGCTGGCAAGCTTATACTGGCTGTATGCAAGGAAAAGGGTCTTCTTGTGACAAACACTATGTTTAATCACAGGAAAATCCATATGTACACTAGAGAAAGAAAGAATGAGAGAAGTATGATTGATTTGTTCCTGGTGATGACCGACTGCGAAAACAGGTGATGGACACACGAGTGTTCAGGGGTGCTGACCTGGGAACGGATCATTATCTAGTAATTACTAGATTTAGGGGTTTGTTCGCGGGTTGGCGCTACCGGACGACAGTAACAGAACCACAGTCGGTCTGTCGCATCCAAAACTGGAAGCTTCAGGAAGCGGATACCAGGGACAAATATCACACGAGGGTAGCCGAAAAGCTTGACAACATCGATGGCAGGAAAGAATGTATGGAGAGAACATGGCAGAACCTTAGGGATGGAATGGTAAGTGCAGCGGAAGAAGTATGTGGAACGATAAAAAGAGGTAGTAGTAAAAGATAGTAGTAGAAAAGATGCATGGTAGAATGATGAAGTGAGAGAAGCTGTAAAAAAGAAGAAAAAAGCATGGTTAGACTACTTGGCCTCTAGTAACGATGAGCATATGAGAGAGAAGATGAAAGAAGGATATAAGCTGCAGAAAGTTCATGCGAAAACATTGATTGAGGAAGTACGTGAAAGGTGTAGAATAGAAGCGGACGAGAGGTTGTCGCACAACTTTAGGGAAAATTCCAAACTCTTCTGGAAAGAGGTTGGAAGGTCCCGGAGTGGTGTGACAGCCTTAAGAATGAACAAAGTGCTTCGAGAACCAATGACGTCCTCTCAGAAAAGGCGGACGTCATGCAGCGATGGAGTGAATTTTATAGAGAAATGTATGCGTGTCATGATCTTAGTGAAGGATCCGGGGGTGACGCCGTGACTGGCACGTCAGACACGGACCTCGATGATACTAAGGTCATCAGCATGAAAGAGATTGAACGTGCCATTCGAAGTTTGAAATGTGGTAAGGCTGCGGGACTAGACAGAGTTACTGCTGAAATGATCAAGTACGGTGGGCCTCGCGTCTGCTTTCATCTCCTGTGCAATTTTTGCTGGCGGACGGGAGATGTCCCGGATGATTGGCGATCCGCGGTCATTGTGCCTTTATATAAAGGTAAAGGTTCACATTTTGACTGCGGGTGCTATCGGGCGATCAGCTTGACCAGTTTAGCAAGTAAAGTTTACACGTAGGATGCAAGAGAAATCGGAAAGATTCTTATGGGAGGCACAATGCGGATTTAGACCTGGAAGAGGATGCACGGATCAAATGTTTTCTCTCCGCATGATCACGGAGAAGCTTCTGAGTGTTAACCAGAGGATTTTCTGTGCTTTTGTGGATCTGGAGAAAGCATTTGATAAGGTTATAAGGAAGAAAATGTGGGAACTGTTGCCGGGATATGGTGTGGATCACGGAGCAAATATAAAGAGGAGATGTTATAATTAGATTTCACTATGTAACAACGCATGACAATTTGCGGGGTGAGGGGGTATTAAGCGCCGCCCACTTAACTATTTTCCATCTACCGGTAAATAGTAAAACTACTCGCATCGTTCCATATCGATGTTGCAATGTAGTTTAGCTACCTTACGCTTGGTGTGGGATATAAGGGGACGTACTCAGAAATTGCGTACCAGGGAGTATTTATTTCAAGATTAATTTTGTGAATCGTCTTGTAATTACATCTTTTTTCTAAATTGAAATACCGATATTATTATGAAAAAAATCCTACTCCTACTATGACAATAATCCTAATAATTTCACTAATATTATAAAAGCGAAAGTTTGTGTGTTCTTTCTTTCTCCTTGACCTTATCCCACGCTAATTATGTACTGTAAATGTGTTATTTTTTCACGCTGACTAACGGCTGGACTATTATGTCGTATGTATGTGTCGGTATACTACTTAATATTTCTATGGAAGAACAAGTAATATATAAACATAAACTCGATTAGCGCTATCGTAAAGTTATTTAAATTATTTTGTTGCGCTCGCACTCGACATACAGTACTAAATTATATTTTAAATTCAATTACCCGCAAAAATAACTGTTTTGGTTAGTTGTTGTCGGTTTGATGCCCTATCGTTTTCTATGGTAGCAAAATGCTTAAAACGAATATCTATATATTTTTCAGCTATAGATTTAATTAAAAGTATAATATGATTATCAGTCGGTGATTGGTCAAACATATGATTGACCGATTGTTTAAAATAATCTTGTCCAATAAGAGATTTTAATGTATCCGATACAATTTTATGTTTACTGAAATTGGGAGTATTCATAGATTGTGATTTAACACAACGGATGCTGCATTCGGTTCGTACGCATATATTTATGACATCTTTAGAAGGAAAAGTAAGGCCACCTTTATTTTTAGTTTTTATCAAATAAAGGTCATCATCATCATAATCATCAGCATATAATTCACGAAGGCAGGTCTTACATTTGATCCTCGAATGTAAATAGTTGACTACATACCCAGAAATATATGCAACAATATGACGGCGCAAATAATGACCTATCATTGTATTTAATTGCGCATCAAATTCTAACAGTAAATCATCAGGCATAGGTTCAACATCCGTGCTATCTAATGATTCCCCGCTCAAGTCATTTTGCAAAATTCGATAACGTTCTGAAGTAATATTAATTTTTTTTACCGAGGATTCATTCATAATTCATAATTCATAATTATTTATTTGCATAGAATGTAGGTAGACATTACAATAGTATTATTAAATCATGAAAGTTCCTATACATTCTGCCTTGACGAGGCGTGCAAATTTTGACTAATTATATATAACAATTTTTTTCAATGAATTTAACTTATTTACAAATATCAAAATGTTCATATGTAAAAACAGTAAAATTAACTAACCAATAATTATTCTATAACTATCAAAGTCCAAAGCAAAAAAAATTCAAGCATTTTTGTATACAGTTTTTAAATATGTAATTTGTTTTGATTTTTGTGATCAAGATACTCATTAAGAGTATAGAAACAATTAAGTAAAAGCCATTCATGAAGTTGGTTTTTTAACTTTGTCACTGGGAAATTTTTAAACTCGTCGGGTAAAGAGTTAAAGATTTTAATCGCCATTATATATGAATTTTTTTGGAAGAGCATCAATTTACATTTTGGAAAGTATATTCTGTTATTAGATTTTTCTCTTAAACTTCTATCTCTTAAAAAGTTATTACTTGGGAAGTATTCAGGGAACTGTTTGACAAAAATCGCCGCTTGTTTTATATACATACATGCGAGTGGCAGCACTTTTATTTCTTTAAATAATGCTTTGCACGATGTCATGGAATGTGCTCCACAGATTGCTCGAATGCATATTTTTTGGATTTTAAATACGCGTTCTATTTCAGAACAGTTGCCCCATATTAGAAGTCCGTACTGCAATATCGATGAAACATAGCCATGATAGGCGTTTAAGGCTGCTTTGGCAGATGCTATTTCTCGAAGTCGGCGAAGTGCAAATACAAATCTGTTTAATTTGTCACATATCGATTGAACATGCCTTTTCCAATTACAATTATTGTCAATAGTGATACCAAGAAATTTATAATAATCAACTTCTTGTAGCACTTTTTCATTGTACATTATATTTAAATTAATTTGCTTACTTCTAGTTGTATGAAATTGCATTATTTTAGTTTTATTTATATTTACAGTCATATTGTTACAATTTAACCAATCAATTATATGTTTTATTGTACTATTGATATCAAGTTCAAAAATCTTTTTATTCGTGCATTTAAGAATGATTGTTGCATTATCAGCGAAAAGAATCGTTTTATGAAGAGTTATTGTTGGTAGCTCATTAATATATATTAGGAAGAATATAGGACCCAGAATACTTCCTTGTGGTACACCATATTTGTTCAACCGATATTCCGACCGAATGTGCACCTTTTTAAGGTTTTTGAGCATTGTTATTTCAGTGCATTGCTGTCTTTGACCGAGGTAACTTTTAAACCATTCATTTGCTTTCCCACGTATTCCGTATCTTTCGAGTTTTTTGAGAAGTATGCCATGATGAACAAAGTCAAATGCTTTACTCATATCCAAAAAAAGAGCTACCACCGGTACACCGTCATTGACGCATTCTGTAATAAGCTTAACGAGTTGAAAGGTCGCTAGTGTTGTGGACTTATTTTTTACAAAACCATTTTGTGCGTTATTAATAATGTTAAATTTTTCCATAAAATCATTAAGTCTCTTAAGTATTGCTTTTTCAAAAACCTTTGACAAAATGGGCACCATTGCAACAGGTCTGTAATTATTAATATCTTTAGTATCGCCCTTTTTGAAGATGGGTTTTAAAACTGAATACTTGAGATCTGCAGGAAAAATTCCTTGGGTAAAAGATAAGTTTATGATATGACTAAGTATTGGTGCTATATTTAAAGAACATAGTTTTAATATTTTTGTCGGTAACTCATCATACCCAACCGACTTAGTGTTTCGAAGAGATAATATAATTTGATTAACTTCATCAGGAGTCGTAGGTCGTAAGAATATAGTTGAGTGACGGAATTGTTTACACATACAATTATTTGACATATTTGGTTTGTCTTTATTTGTCGAATCTATAAAAAAATTATTAAACCCATTTGCAATGTCATATCCTTCTACCAGGGTTCTTCCATTGTAATTTATGGTATCTATTTCTTTATTAGTTAGTCTATTAGTTATATTTGTTCTTATGACATTCCATATAGCTTTACCTTTATTATTTGATGTTAATATATATTTTTCATTTTGAATTTTTTGTGCCTTTAAAATACATTTCCTAAGAATTTTAGCATAACTTATATATCTAGATTTATTTAGACTTTTATTTGCCGCTGTAAGCAGATATTTACAGTATAGCTTTCTTTTTACTACGCAAGATTTTTTTTATGCCTCTTGTAAGCCAATAACTTTTATTATTTCTTAACGAAATCTTAATTAATTTGGTTGGGAAACACAAGTCGAAGAACAGTTTGTAAATATTATAAAAGCTTGAAAATGCTTTGTTGGTGTCTTGTTCAGTATAGATTTCAGAAAAAGATATTGATTGTATACATTCCAAGAACTTTTCTATATTATCTTTCGCAAAGTCCCTTTTTACCTCAAACCAGTATTTTACTGTTTTACTGATTTTCATCAAAATAGAAATATCCTCTAAAGGAATACAATTTCCTCTGAAACCTTCTTTCAGTTCTGCATTTATCAGGGTTTTTTGTAAGCTGCTTTAAACTGACGTGAGGTTGGATTATTATTTGTCCTCCCATGTGCCCTTATTATCCCAAAAAATAGTTCTAAATGATCTTGCGAAAATTTGTATAGAGTTAGATATTTTAGTATGTTTTCTTTTTCAATCAGGCGGTCATACAAGAAAAGTGTGCTATTGATACATGTTAAAAGACCTATAAAGCCTGTTTTTCGATTTGTAGCGATAACAGGCTTATCTTCGTCAGGAGCTACTAGAAAAATTAAGTAATATTTAGTATATTCCAAACAATCTTTTGTTTTAGAAATATTTTTTTCAAATAAGGGCTTTTTGAATTTATACTGACACATGTTTCTGGAGTTAAGAATGTCAAAGATATTGTTAATTAGACGGATAAAACTAATTGTAGCCGCCACATTTATGAATTCAATATTACTTTTTTCACAAACTTGGAGTGCGTCGGCTACGCTATTACTAAAAAGCTGACTGGCTAATTTTACTTTCATTTTTTGTTGCTGAAAATGTATATGCTTGTTTCTTAACTTGTTCCCGAGATGGAGGCCTTCAGACTTTTGTAGGTTATTAAGTTTGACGAGATAAGACCATTCGATATAATTGCCCTGATAATCAAGAAACTTATTTTTATTTTCAAAGGCATTACGCACTAGTTTTAGCATGTGGCAGGCGTCGAGGAATACTGCTACTTCGTAGTCAGCACTAGGGTGTTTAAAAGTTGATTTTATTTTCTGAGGATCTAACGAACATCCTAACTTTTTAAGCATAGCAATATTTGCAGCGCAACCATCTAACGTAAGTGAAACAACGTCTACACCATTTTCTTGGCATTTGTAGAGGCATTGTTGAACTATTGAGGCCCGTTGTTCTCCGGTCATAGAACGAATCAGAAAATAACCCACAGGTAATTTCCACCGTTCTGTTTGAGATACAAGTAACAAAACTAAGGCTTGAGACGCCTGATCCGAGTTATCCTTTTGTACGTCATTAAGCCCGAGATCAACATAACCATGATATTTATTTCCATCCCATTCAACATGCTTCCTAACAGCCATCTCATCCATAATAAGACTACACAATGCACGTTTACGTGGTGAGTTGGTTTTGTGCTTTAATACATTAAAAGCCTCAGCTGTAAATCCAGCTTCACCATTGACACTTTCATACCATTTAGAAATGGTTCTCGGATGCGGTAAGCATGTATCGAAAGTTTTCCTGACGTATGAGTACGCATTTGGCGAAAAATAATGAAGCGTTAAAGTGAATGATCTAAGGGCTGGAGAATATTTCTTTTTCAAAGGAACTTTAGTAATTTTTGATAACTGACGCCCAACCAAGTCTTTCAACTTTATATTTATTGAAGATAAAATTTCGGAATCCTCTCCCTGTAAAAGATGTTTGGTTTCCAATTCTGTAATTAAGGCAGTTAAATTTTGAACCTAAAACAAAAGCGAAACGTACTTAAAGCGTATTACATTTAGAAAAAAAAACATCTTAAAGTTGTATGTGAAGCGAAAGTAGTGTCACTATATAAGCACCTTCTTTTTCAAACGTTTAACTTCCATTTGAAGTCTTCTGATCTTTAGCCCATCTTTTTTCGATTTCCATCGAAGTTGTTCTATCTCTCGCTTTAGCTTCTTCTTTCTAGGGGAATCGTGAAATATTAAATATTCATTTAAATCACTAGTGGTAGGCCTAGGTGGTGATATTGAGGGCTCTGGTAATTTTCTTTTAATCTATAATATAAAGTATAAAACAACAATATGAAATTAACTCCTTCTACCAAAATAAGAAAACTAGTAAAATACAAAGTGCATCCAAACGAACCGATATATCCAGATTAATACTGGGTGAAGTTCCCTGCTTTAATTTTTTAAAGCCTTTTTTTGTAACTGTAAAGTCGTCATCATTGAAATGGCACGAACAAATCTTTGTATATTTTGTCGGAGTCTAGTCTTTTCTATTAATTTTTGCTATCCATTGCTGTTTAAGATTATCTTCGGATGGAAATCTAGAATATAAATTAAATAAAATAACCTAGATGAGCTTTTTAACTAACTGAACTACAACTGTTATAATAGTTGTCTTTCTTAAGAAAAGTTTCAAGGAGACCGAATACTGTACATAAAATATTTAATTTCAAGAAGAGTTTATTTTACTAAGGATAAAATGAATATTTCTTGAAGGTTGACTTTTACAAAATGCTAAATATTTAAGTATTTATATACATTGTAGACCTTTCGTAAAAAATCAGCCTAAGTAATATTTCCTTCATTTTAAGCCGTGGGTACTGGATAAAATAATTGGATTCTAATTACGGCCCTGTCTTTTTATTTTATTTTTGATTGTTCTTTTACTTGACGGTAGATGGCGGCCTGTTTTCAAAATGATTATAAAATCTATAAAGGTAATATTTTGGCGATTAAAAATTCTTTAGGACTGAAACCAACTTCAAAAAAAACAATTTCAGCACCTTCGTATGATTGTTTTACCAATACTGAGCTCGACTTACCTTTATATTTTTAGTTCACACGACACAAAGTGCTGCCATCTAGTATCGAATATATTTAATTATATTTGAAAGCCGATGCAAAGAGATCTTTCTAGAATTATTTTAAGAAATTAGATATATAATTACTTACACATGAAATGTGATACCATCCATAGCATCAGAGCGTCTATCTGAGTAGTTTTTACACGATAAAACACAACACTTCATCCTTTTCTTCTTAACAATACGAAAATACACTGATTTGCAATTTTCGACACCGATGCCCACAGGACGAACGCTGACAGTATACTAACTAAAGCCACGCCCACTGTGATGACGTCAGGACCTAGTTAGAATCACAGTGCACAGTCGCTTAGGCCGTCTCCTCTTTATATTTGCTCCGTGGTGTGGATGGTCGATTGTTAAGGGCTGTGCAGTCACTTTACTATGACTGTAAAGCCTGTTTGCGGGTAGGGCATGACTTGTCACCCATGTTTAGCGTCCAAGCGGGCGTAAAACAGGGTTGTGTCATGTCTTCCTGGCTGTTCATACTGTATCTCGACAGCTGTTTACAGAAGCTGAAAAATAGCTGTTTGGGTGTGAAATTGGGTGACATAAAAGTTAATTGTCTGCTGTATGCTGATGATGCAGTGCTTATTGCACCATCAGAAGCAGAACTGCAGGCATTAGTCACGTGTATGAAAGAGGAATGTGAAATTAAAGGTCTCCGTTTGAATGCTAATAAAACTAAGGTTCTGGTATTTGAAAAGGACGAAGAGAGAACGAAATGTGAAATATGGGTAAATCAGGAATGTCTAGAACAGGTAAATGAAATTGTATACTTGGGGAGTGCTTTCAGCCGGGATGGAAGATGTGATTTAGATGTGGATAGGCGTGTCGCTGCCGGAAACAAAGTCAATGGTGCCCTGAATGCATTAGTAAAAAAGGCAAGACGTGGTGAAGAGTGCACGCCTTGCAATACATAACGCAGTGTTGGTACCGACTTTGTTATATGGCAGCGAAACCTGGGTATGCCAGAAGAAGCATAAAAGCAAGTTGAATGCAGTGGAGATGCGATCTCTTCGTAAAATGTGTGGCGTTAGCATAGCCGACCGAAAGCGAAACGAAGTGATTCGCAATATAGCAGGATTGAAAGATGACCTTATCACAAAAATTGATAGGGGCGTACTCCAATGGTTTGGGCACGTTGAACGAATGAGTGAAGACCGAATGGTGAAGAAAATATATAGAGCGAAACTAAATATTAAAAGGTGTCGAGGTAGACCGAGACTAACTTTCGAAGACCATGTGAGCAAATTGCTCGAAGAGGGGAGGGCCAAGAGTACTCGGATACCTAGACGTGCATGTATGAAGAAGTTAATGAACCTGAAAGAAGCGAAAGAGGTATGTAAGGATCGTGACACTTGGCGATCTGTTCTCTCTGGCTACCCCGTTAGGGATTGTGCGTGAAGATAAGTAAGTAAGTAAGTACAAATTTGATGTATTTGCTTGGTGTGGGGTTGTCTTACAAAGATCATCATTACAATTATTACATCAATTACATACCTATATTATTTTTGTAATTGCCTGTACGTGTGGTCATAATTAAGTCGACGGAAGTGCCATTCTATTGTATATTAAAGTATTCTATGGTATGTTATAATACATAGAGTAGTCCACTTGCAAAATGCGTTATATTGATTGACTAAAGAATTAAGAAAATTAATTAAAACATATCTGTCAAAGTAAGTTAAGAAAATATTGTTACTTTAGTATACGCTTAAGTGGTATTATTTAGAATTATTTTATTATAAAAAATAAAATCTCGGTATAACATTAATCCTTTAATTTGAATATTAAAATTGAACATAGCAAGTTCTGCAAAAGTATTTGTAACATAAACATTTTTGCAGTTGTATGGAATTAACATAGACAGTTTTGAATCAGTTTTTCACTTATGTCTTAAAACTAAGTTATTAATAATTTCAATAACTTAGTTTTTTTACACTCTTATATCTATTTCATCTTCCATTAGAGATCCTTCAGTGTCAGTTTCTATTAAATTACTTTCATTTTCTTCTTCTTGTAAAAACTTATAATATTAAAGATTTTCAATAGTAATCCCGTCTTCTCCGAAATGTTTAATCAATAGTTTTCTCACGTCAGTTAACTTTTCTGTTTTTACAGGAACTCCAATATTCATTAAAAGTAGGTTTAATATTTTCATAAGACTTTCATCTTTTACAAACATTCCCATAGTTGATTACTTCAGATACATAATTAGGTTCCCCTTAGATTCCAATTTTATTATTCTTATCCTTTCTCAGGAAAAATCTTTTAGAAGCATTAAATTTGAAATGCCAAGATCCTGGTAATTTCAGCACATTTGTAACGCTTGTTTTCCAGTCATAAAACTGGAAGTCACTTCCAAGTCTAATAACTTTACCATATCTTTTGAAAATATCAAAATAAACCTCGGGTTCCGCAATCACCTCTAAAGGGCGTATCTCTCTTTCGATATTTCCAAATATACGGTCGGGTGGCAAATAGGAATGCCCAACTACCGGAAGTACAATAGTTATTTTTTTAATTTGATTTGGAGCTTTTGTATTAAACCAATATGCCAACATTCCCAAAATTTTTATTTTGGCCCCCACAACGATCACAAAATAATTTTATATGTTCAATACTGTAAAAGTGGTATTTAACAGCCTGTGAAATAATGCTGATGAAATCTGATTGGATTCTTTTAAAGCCTCGGTTTCGAGCCACGTGTATATAAACGTATTTGAATCATTTTGAGGGCTACAAGATGGCCCTTAGTTGTTGGATTGTATGCATACAGTTGTCGGCTAAAGTAGGCACTTTGATGCGGCACTTTTGGTAGAACCTGATTCTTTTGACAATCAAAGGATGAAATAATGTCATTGTCATTTTGCGTCTTGAGGATAGTATAAAAAGTTTTGGCCTTTAACCTGTGAATCCTAAGCTGCTTTACCAACATCTGTTTTTTAGCTAGATCATTTTCACTTTTGATATTCTCTTTTAATTGAATGCACTTAGAGCAAGCGTCAGTAGCCGGTGTCTTAAAACTTAAATTAAAAAATTTTGTAAATATTTTCCGAAAAAATTCGTATTTCACCGGCACATTTTGTGCTTCATTGTTATAAAGTTTGTGTATTTTTTTTATATTAAGGTCACTGCTCAGGTATTGTACAGTAGACCTTCCTCTCGTATAGTGTGATTCTATGGATTTAAGACCCTTTATAACCAGATTCTGTACGAACCTGAATACTGTGAAGATCTTCTATCACCACCTCTTCTTTCTTTCGGCAGTTCCATAGTAGTTGTGGCCGTGAAGGAAAAGGGGAGATCTCCCGCCGGGCAAGGTGTTCTGCCCGGGGAGCGGCCGACACTCCGAGTGATATTTCGGAGAAGTTCTATATATACTGTCTATGATTCGGAATGTTAATAGCGCGATTTAGGCTTCGGTGTGTTTCGGTGTGCTAGTGGCGCGACGACAGCGCCGCTACATCACCCCCCTGCTCAGACCGGAGGTCGATAGTGAAGTCTCGTTGTCGACGAATGTGCAAGTGCCGGGAGATTGCCTTGTAGTCTGCTGTGAGTCGAGAAGAAGGCAAGTAATCTGCGAGAGTGCCGTGAAGCAGAGGCGAGCAGTAAGGCTCAGAGCCGTGCCGAACAGTATGGCGCAGAGAGTAGCTTGAAGGAACAGGAAGCATTATTATTTCAGTGCTGCGATGAACCTTGTGAAGCTAGATGGCTTGCAGGATATGAAGACTGCAGTTTATATCTGCTCGGGAGCGAATGGGTGGGGTATTCTATGACGATGATGAAGCTTGAAGTTTCCGAAGGTTATTTGGTTGCGTGTTCAGATCACGTCGGTTAGTCACCACTGTGGCCGTGGTAGGAAAAGGGGAGATCTCCCGCCAGGCAAGGTGTTCTGCCTGGGGAGCGGCCGACACTCCCATTGGCTGCACAGAGTTGGTAGGTGGTCTTCGTACGCCGCTCAGAAAGCCATGCACGAGGGAAAACACAGAGGTCACTACCCGTGTCGACCAGGAACTGCATTTTCGATCTTCGGTCCGTGACAAAGAGACGACCAGTAGAACTTGGGCAATCATCAGTCGCCATTAACGACTGCCCTTCATGTTTTCCGCCTGGAAATCACATGGGCGAACACACCTTTTGGCGTTGACACCGAATTTCGCATGGAACCAACATTTAGGATGCCTTCGATAGGAAGATGCTGATCGGGTTGATGATGAACGTCTGCGACGCTCATGATATTTCGTGCGAGAGCGAGATCTCCGATGAAGGCTTGTTGTTAGGTTTTCCACTTGCTTTCTTAACTCTGCAATTTCTTTGGCCATCAAATCCATCGTGGAACCAGGAGTTGGAGGTGCACAGTAACTGGTGGTAGCTACTTGAGGGAAAGATATAGCAATGTCCTGGATTCTGTCCGCTAAATCTGCTAATATCTCGAGCGAGGCGGTCGGTTGTGCTGCCAGAACTGTCTGGATGTTTGCTGGCAGTCTACTCGTCCAAATTGTCCTCAAGAATTCATCCGGAACGCTAGGACCCGCTAGACTTTGCAGGTGCCGGAGAAATTGTGTTAAGCTTTTCGTATTTGTCACTGGCAGGAGGATTCACAATAATGTCTTTTATTTCCTTAGATACCTGATGTTCTAATTGACCAATGACATAATTGAATTTAGTAGAATCATTAGTTATACCTGAAATCGCGAATTGTCCTTCTACCTGAGCAAACCAAATCTCCGGTTCTTCTCTTCGCCAACCAATTTGCCCTGTCACCTGTGATGTGATCTGAGCCTGTTCCTCCTTAGAAGCAGACTTTATGCCCTGTTGTGTGATGAAGGTTTTCAGTACTCCTGTGTCAGATTTTTGTGGATAACCAAAGTCTAAGATCTCATCTAGCAGCTCATATATGAGCACAAAGTTATTCTTAATGTTTTCCTCGGAGACCTTGCCAAAGTATGATTGCATCACATCAATGATCTTTAACAGGAATTCAAACACCATAGCAGCATTTACATTTTGCTTGGTCACTGCTGCCAGCCAGATGTTGGCACGCTTAATGTGAAAGAAAGAGGTGCGTGCTATGTTCGTAACGGGCGAACGCACTTGCTGCCTGGCATGGATGACATTCACCCTAAATGCATCCACTGCATTTCGTCCTATATCATCCCTATATACCCTTGAAATTAATACTTCGCCTTTGTGGTTGTAAACGAATAGGCCGCCGATCATTTTGACACAAGCCTAAAGCTTATTCCAAAATACAATCATTGGATCTCTACTTATTTTGATAATTAAATTCACTCTAACTTAAATATCCTAAACACTATCATTTTATAATAAATTTAGGATTAATAAAAAAGATTGAACTTCGATTCGATACCCGCCCCCAAAATCACGTCGGGGTCACCACTGTGGCCGTGAAGGTAAAGGGGAGATCTCCCGCCGGGCAAGGTGTTCTGCCCGGGGAGCGGCCGACACTCCGAGTGATATTTCGGAGAAGTTCTATATATACTGTCTATGATTCAGAATGTTAATAGCGCGATTTAGGCTTCGGTGTGTTTCGGTGTGCTAGTGGCGCGACGACAGCGCCGCTACATAGTTAAATATCTTTTGCAAATTCTTTGTATTCTTTAGATATTCCTAAAAGTGTGGTCATTGCTTTTTGACATACTTTTTTCAATTTGATTGACCGTTTACCGCCAACAGTTGATTCGTACTTTGGAATAAAATAATATATTGTTTGAGTTTTTTTTGCCTTCTTTTTTTGGAGTTTGAGCTGTGCAATACTTTAATAAAAATGTATCTTGAGTAATTTTGTTTGAAGATGCATAAAAATGTCTGTAAAACTTACTATAGTCTTGAGTCGTCAACTCGTTACATTTATTACCCTGTTTTAAATTTCTATGTACGCATTGTGGTATTTTTGGAGGTCCTTTAGCCACATATCTGCAACAAAACAGTAAAAAGTAAACTACTTGTTCAATAAAATCAGACAAATTTAAGAGTTCGCCAATAATGGTTTTCAAACTATTCAAATTCAAATACATTTATTTCGGACAATACATCCATAGCGTGTTAGTAATATATAGAGACTTACCCTAGTGTTAGTTATTTACAGAAATTTAAATCTAAGTACACCTTGAATAAAATAAATAAATAAATTTTCTAAGATAAATTTATTTATTTATTAAAAGATAACCGAAATATAAAACTGTAACTTACCGTTTTGATTTTTCAACTTCTCTCTTCCCAGTAGATTTATCGGATATTTTCTTACGTCCTCTTCTATTAGGTGTTAGAATAACTTCTTTTTCTTGAAATTCCATTTTAGAACACAAAATTGATAAAGAACTTTTTTTTCGTAGATAGTAGACACGTGCGTGCACATTAACAGCATCAAACTGGTAGACAAGATGGCGGCATCTGCACGAGTACGTTAACGTCTTAGCGCCATTTGCAAGTGAATAGAAACTTAGACAGTTTTGAAAGTGAACTGTCAAATATTATAGCGACTTTTGCAAGGGTATACCATATTTTAGCCTCAAATTATTCGTAATGTAGCGAGTTTTGAAATAGTATGATAAATGTAGAGTAACAGTTTTTAAATTTCAAATACAATGGCCGCCATTGCAAAAAAATACCATTTTTTAACTTAGAGTGGTTTGCAAGTGGACTACTCCGTATAAAATGCTCATTTTGTAGGAAAAAATATATTGATTTACACATGTAAACAATGGTATAGTGGGCATAAGAAAGTCACTTTTGTAAATTATTTGTATTTTAAAAAAAGTATAGTTATTACACACATTTAAAAAAATAGTTATGTTACCAAAATATAATAACGTTATCAAGTACATATTTTAAAGATTAATAATGCTGCTCCAAAATGTATTTTTTAATATTAAGTAAAAGATGCAACAATTAATTGATACTAATTCTCGAAATTATGGAAGAGGAGCAAACCTTTGGAGAGGATTCAATTATCAGTGTGCTCTTAAATGGGAAGTAGTTGAGTCTTGTGGATACCACTGTTTTTCTTGGTATTACTATTGGAGCCATGCGACTGACATTGAAGCCATATTTGTTTTATAAAAGAGAGACGTATGTTCAATTTATATCTTAAATTGTAAAGAAGCCCTTAGAGAAAAACTTTAAGAAATAAATATATTAACTTTGGCATAGCAATATATTTATGAAAATGTAATAATATAATAATAATAATAATTCTTTATTGACATTTTCTTAGTTCACATACTTTTTACAAATATATTGTCGTAAAGCGACAGTTAAAAACTAAAGAACCTAACCTAACAACAACGAAACAACCAGAAAAAAAATAATTTATTTAAAATTTGAAAAGATATTTACAGTTTTTTTTATAAAAAAAATATATGAAGATGATGATGGGTGACGTGAATTACAATTTAAAAAAAAAAAAAAAGATAAATGAGTACTGAAACGGAGTATGCACAGGCTATGCCTGTGGTAGGTGCGCATCGCCTGATCTAGGCACACGCAGCGTCTGGAGTAGGCACACGCAGCGCTTGAAGTAGGCACACACAGCACCCGAAGTAGGCACACGCAGCGTCTGGAGTAGGCACACGCAGAGTCTGGAAAAGGTACACGCAGCGTCTGGAGCAGGTACACGCAGCGTCTGGAGCAGGTACACGCAGCGCTTGAAGTAGGCAAACACAGCGCCCGGAGTAGGCACACACAGCGCTCGGAGTAGGCACACGCAGCGCCCGGAGTAGGCACACACAGCGCTCGGAGTAGGCACACGCAGCGCCCGGAGTAGGCACACGCAGTGCTTGAGGCAAGCACGCACAGCGGCCAAAGATAGCGCGGGCACTAGTAGGTGGAGGCGTAGGCGTGGCTAGGCGACGACTTCAGGTGAAGGCGGAGGCTTGCAGGATCCCGGGGCAGTGCGGATAAGGCCTTTAGGAGGTGCTTCTAGTATGAAAGCTGAAGTGAGACTCCCCTTTATTGGTTTTTTTTTTTTGCGCTCGTAGCAAATATGAGCAACCCTCCGGAAAGCGGGGGAGGGAGGCGGTGAATGCTCATAGCATACCACGCAGCCGGTTACGTGGTTATGTGGAGACTTTTACCCACTAAACACCGCCTTTTAGGAATTGGCTTAACGATCTGACTAGAGATCTCTAAGCCGTATACGAACGCGATCCTCCTTGGCAGAAAGGAGGGCGCAGCGCTTTATTGGCCGATTGTTCGGCTTTTATACTTTTTGACGGATCTGGGATAAGAACGGGAAATTATTTAAATTAAAAGCAAATTTATGTAAATGGCCAAGAGGAAAAGAGTATTTTTGTGGAAGTATTGAAGTAAAAACATCAGGCCGGTAACGAATTTGAATAAAAATTACCATGATAACCAGATAAACAACGATGTCAAAACATGTCAAAGGACAATGGCGAAATAATAGGTGATGGAATTATGAAGCATCTACTTAAGTCACCATTATAGATATCAATAAAATAATTTTCTTTGTTTTAACTTATCAAGCTTATGATCATTCGAAGTCGGAAAAAAATCATCTTACCTAATTTAAAACTAAATTGACTAGTTGTTGTGGCAAATTGTTGATGGAATTATTAAGAGTCTACTTATGTCACCATTACAGATATCATTTACTATGTATTATCTAATCAAGCTTATGGCCATTCGAAGTCTGGGAAAAAATCATAATACATAATTCAAAACTTAATTGACTAGTTGTTGTAGTTGTTACGATTCGTCTGATAAGACAGGCAAAGGTCTTATACCATACAGCTGAATTTGACGTGTAAGTTATGCAGAAAACTTCTATATATAAATCAATGCGTTCTTTAAGGATTCCCTTTATTCTAATAATTACCTTATATAAACATATATGAAAATTATATTGACTAGTTGTTATAACGATTTGCCAATTAAGGCGATTTATACTATACAGCCTAGTCCGATTTGTATTTTGTTTAAACTGGAATATCTTTAATTTCTGACTTCCTGCAGTAGTATGACCGAGGAAAAAATGTTCAGGATTTTAAACTCTATATTTTTACATATTTTGCATTTGTAGACGCAAAAAAGGGTCACATAAAATTTGTTTGGGAGTTCGCCATTGACCTTTTGGTTTTAGGCTCTTAATAGAGAAACGGCAAGATTTAAGTGAAAAATGAGATATTATTGATATAGGAAAAAAGGTAGCGCAACAGCGCGCACGAAGCCCGAAATTGCAGAGTTACGGAGAACTAAATAAAAGACCGAAAAAGGTAGACTCCATTGACACCGATTTAAAAAGTGCTGATAACGTGAAAATACGAAGTGAAAATGATTTGTTATTGTGTTCTTATGGTTTAAAAACGTTACAGGATCCTATGGAAATAAAGGTGATGCAAAATATCCAGTTTTGAGGTGAATGCAGAAAATCAAAAACAGAATGGAAAAATAAATTGAAAATAGTGTAAAATGATATGTAAGTAGCATAACACTACATTTTCCCTCCGACCCTGGAAAATTTTTGACTCAGCAAAAATTTTTGACATGTACATTCTAAAATAAACCATAAAAACACAGCTTTGCAGTAACAGACATCACCAGGCAAAATCAGATATACTATCTCTTATATTCATCATCTGCATTCAGGTAAGGGTGGAGTTCACATTTAATGACTACCACTCTAAAAGTGTGTTTTCGAAGGACATTCACTTAAAGGAGTTCATCCGCCCTCTAAAAAACATTTCGAAAGGACATTCAGGCTTATTTAAGGAGTTGTCATCCGCTCCTGAGTGAAGATAAAGATAAAGAAATTAATCTTAAGCAAGCTTTAGTCGCTATGACTTAAGTAAAGATTAAGAACGGCCAGAGCGGTAGGGCTCAAAGCCAGAGATCAGCAACATCACTAACGAGATGTGTCTGAAATAAAAATAAAAAGTGAAGATTAACCAACGAAAATTCGAGGTCCTAAAGCAAGATGTGTTGAAGAACACTGGATCACCAAACAAACAAATTATGTGAAAATGATGGTGATATTTATACATATATACAAACATATATACAAATATACAAACATATATTCAAATGTAGTGTCATGCAAAACAGTATTAGCTGGTTCCTCACATCTAATCTTCACTTCGTATTCGAGTTCGGCCTTGTTAAGGAATTCGTACTTAATAACCCTTTTCATTGTTATAATTAAGTGCAAAGTTAAGTTTAAGAAATAAAAATTTAATTAAGTTATCTATAATAAAAACATTAAAGTGATGAATGTAAGTGAAGTGTTATAATGTAGGTCTAAATATAATCCAGATAAGTTGAAAAACTAGATGAAGTTTTGTTTTAGAATTTTAAAAGACATTTACAGTTTTTTTTATAAAAAAAATATATGAAGATGATGATGGGTGACGTGAATTACAATTTAAAAAAAAATAACAAAGATAAATGAGTATTGAAACGGAGTATGCACAGGCTATGCCTGTGGTAGGTACGCAGCGCCTGATCTAGGCACACGCAGCGTCTGGAGTAGGCACACGCAGCGCTTGAAGTAGGCACACACAGCGCCCGGAGTAGGCACACGCAGCGTCTGGAGTAGGCACACGCAGCATCTGGAGTAGGTATACGCAGCGTCTGGACCAGGTACACGCAGCGTCTGGAGCAGGTACACGCAACGCTTGAAGTAGGCAAACACAGCGCCCGGAGTAGGCACACACAGCGCTCGGAGTAGGTACACGCAGCGCCCGGAGTAGGCACACGCAGCGCTTGAGGCAAGCACGCACAGCGGCCAAAGATAGCGCGGGCACTAGTAGGTGGAGGCGTAGGCGTGGCTAGGCGACGACTTCAGGTGAAGGCAGAGGCTTGCAGGATCCCGGGGCAGTGCGGATAAGGCCTTTAGGAGGTGCTTCTAGTATGAAAGCTGAAGTGAGACTCCCCTTTATTGGACGATTGTTCGGCTTTTATACTTTTTGACGGATCTGGGATAAGAACGGGAAATTATTTAAATTAAAAGCAAATTTTTGTAAATGGCCAAGAGGAAAAGAGTATTTTTGTGGAAGTATTGAAGTAAAAACATCAGGCCGGTAACGAATTTGAATAAAAATTGCCATGACAACCAGATAAACAACGATGTCAAAACATGTCAAATTTTGGTTTTAGGCTCGTAATAGAGAAACGGCAAGATTTAAGTAAAAAATGAGATATTATTGATATAGGAAAAAAGGTAGCGCAACAGCGCGCACGAAGCCCGAAATTGCAGTTACGGAGAACTAAATAAAAGACCGAAAAAGGTCTTCTTCGACAGCTTCTAGACAACGTTTTTCTTAACCTGGTAGAGCCATGCTGCAATTATATTAGTAGTATAGTTGTAGCACGAATGGGTCAGCTCGACCGGGGAAGGACCACGCTCTCACAGAATACCAGCGTGAAATAGTAGCTTAACGCTGCTGTGTTTCGTATGGTGAGTGTAGAGACCGGAGACCCTTTTTACTGGAAATGAGGTATTCCATCTTAGTCCTCACGGGTGACAACGCATCTGCATTTTGATTCGTAATCGATGATAGATGTAGATGTCTATGGGCCGCAGCAACTACTTATCATCAGGTGGACCTGTGTGCTCGTTTGTCACCCTATCCTATAAAAAAAAACACCGATTTAAAAAGTGCTGATAACGTGAAAATACGAAGTGAAAATGATTTGTTATTGTGTTCTTATGGTTTAAAAACGTTACAGGATCCTATGGAAATAAAGGTGATGCAAAATATCCAGTTTTGAGGTGAATGCAGAAAATCAAAAACAGAATGGAAAAATAAATTTAAAATAGTGTAAAATGATATGTAAGTAGCATAACACTACAATATACAATACATTATGAGGACCAATTTGAAATGGGTAGAAACCTGCTTCTCCTAGCTACGTTTACTTAGTAACCTGTATTTAGGAGAACAGTATCAAAAAAATTATAAAATAAACATATAACAATGCAACGTAATTTTATAACAATGTTAATAAGTATTGCTCCATATCCATCATATGACTTATTTAGCAGGAAAGAGCGGGCAGAAGTTTTACAATTAAATGTTGACATTTCGTAAATCTCTATTTTTGCATTTATTTTGTTTTAAAGTAAAGGACCTAGCTAATAAAAATATCTTTTTATAAATGAAAAATTGACTAGCGGAAGTGTGCATACCTTGTCTTTACGCCATTTAGAAATTTCAATGAAAGGAGTCTTACTATGCTGAAGTAAGACTGTGTGCAGTATAAAAAATCTGTAACTAGTTGATAGCTTAATATGAACTTTATCTCCTTTATCATCAAACCACTCACTTTTCACTCTTAACATCCTCAGTCCTCAAAACCTATGACATTTGCATTGTAATGTAGTGAGGAGAACACTAGCATCTCATCAAGCATTAAGAAACACAAGTACTCTGCCATGCTCAAGCGTTGTTCTTTCATTTGCTTAAATATAATTGAGTTTATACCTGGTTTAATTAGTATTTATAGGACATTTTTAATGTCCGTTTTGAGTAAAAAGTGAACAATTTACTTAAGAATATATAACTTTTAATGCTTTTTTTCTTTTTATCGAAGTGGCCAAACAATTTGTCTTCTAAATTGTACCATCTTCCACGATATTCATGTTATGCTGTACTAACTGCATATTCAGGAATATGTTGTGGGTGTGCATAGTCAAAGATATCAGTTTTAAATCAAATATTTTTTTTAGTATTATTTTTGTTGCTTTATGTGGTTATATGGTACCTTCCACAATTTATTAGATTGATTTTTAGTTTAATTTAGTTTAGTTTGGGACGGGCTGTTTTCCGCAACTCCACGTCTATGTGCGTATTTTGCGTGTGGGCAGGAATAATGTGATTATTCGAGCCATGAGATCTCCCCGAAGAAGCTCAACAGTCCCTTGATGTTGCATGCAACTTCGGTGAGTGATCCCGGCGTGCCGAGATGTTTAGCCCTGTACGTAGCGACCTCCGGACATTTCAGTAGCACGTGGGCCGCCGTTTCTTACTCCCCCATACATGCCCTGCACAGGGGACTATCTGTAACACCTATAGTAAATAAATGTTTGTTAAAGGTGCCGTGTCTTGTGATAGCACTTGTTACTATCCTGATCTGCGGCTTGTTCAGTCTCATTAGAACTTTGGTTAAGCGACTATTTATTACAGGTAGGGCCTCCCTAGCTTGTCTACAGTCTACTAGATTTTTCCAAAGCTGAGTATGTTGATTAGTAAAGTGTCTACGTACCATTGAACTAATGTTACCAAAGGGGATTGGTATGATTGGTTCCGGCCCTATAGTGGCCAGAGCCGATCCTCTTCTGGCCAGTTCGTCCGCTGCATCGTTGCCTCTGGATCCACTGTGTCCCTTTATCCATTGCAGAGTCACATTGTTGTTTTTACATACCTCATTTAATCGTTGATGGCATTCATATATTAGTCCCGAGTTCACCCCATTGCAACTCAGAGCTTGTAGTACCGCCCTACTGTCGGTCAGTATTCTGATGGGGAAGTCATTAACCTTCCTAGCATCTATTGCTATGGCCGCTTGAATGATACCCATACATTCCGCCTGAAAGACCGTATTATAGGTACCCAGCGGTGTGCATATGTGAATATTGAGGTCTTCAGAGAAAGCTCCAGAACCTACACCTTCATTTGTTTTAGAACCATCGGTGAAAATTCTAAGCTCTTTTGGGCTTAATCCTTCCGGCTGGCTGTTTTCATTTAATTGTATCTTGTATTTCTTATCGAAAACAAATTGTTTAGGAATCCTATCGTATTTGGCTTGTAGGATAGGAATTTCTGAATGAATTCTATAAATTATGCCTGTATGAGGGACACTATTCTTACTCCAAAGATTTAGGGTCTTGAGTCTGATAGCAGCTAAAGTCGCTTCTTGTTGTATATGTAGATGAAGCGGAGTTAGCTCCAGCATCGCTTCCAAGGCTGCTGTTGGCGTAGTTCTTATGCAGCCTGTGGCAGCCATACATGCCAGTCTCTGGTAGCGCTGAAGCTTCTTAATTGTGGTGGCTTCATTGGTCTAGGTCCACCATACCAGAGCGCCGTATGTGATCATGGGCCGAATTACAGTTTTGTAAAGCCACAGTATGATTTTTGGCGTCAGTCCCCATCTTTTGCCAATCATGTTTCTGCATTGCCAGAAAGTTATACTAGCTTTGTTGATTTTGTTTTTTATGTGTTTATTCCAGTTAAGTTTGCTGTCCAAGGTAAGACCTAAATATTTTACCTCAGAGGACAGCTGGAGTTTTGTGCTGAAAAGACTTGGAAGATGATAGTTATTCAGCATTCGTTTTTGTGTGAACATTACTAAAACCGTTTTATTTGGGTTGACGGTTAAGTCGTATTCCCTGCACCATCTCTCCACTATACGGAGAGCCGCTTGGGTCAGGTCGCACACTATGCTAGCTGTCTTTTCCGAGACCAGTATAGTCAGGTCATCAGCATAACCTACTGTATAGAAGTGATTAGTATTTAATTTGCTGATGAGTTCATTAATGACCATATTCCACAGGAGAGGTGAGAGGACCCCACCCTGCGGGCAACCTTTCTTAATTAGGATTGGTTGAGATTCACCAGCAATCTTTATTATTCGTGTACTGAGCATGCAAACTATCCAGTCGATCAGTGCCGGTTCAACTTTATGTCTACTGAGTGCACCTTTTATGCTGGAGAAGTTTGTTCTGTCAAAAGCACCTTCTATATCTATGAAGGAACCTAGACATATTTCTTTGTTTTGGATGGCCTCTTCAATCTTTGTAATTACCTGATGAAGTGCCGATTCTGTTGATTTGCCTAGACTGTAGGCGTGTTGCTTGTCGTGTAGTGGTAAGTTCATTAGCGCCGACCCCCTTAATTCCCTTTCACACATCCTCTCCATCGTCTTTAGGAGAAAGGATGTGAGGCTAATGGGCCTGTAGGATTTAGGGTCAGTGTAATCGCTCTTACCTGGTTTGGGTATAAATGTGATTTTCACTTCCCTCCATCCCCTAGGAACATATTTTAGAGCCAGACAGGCTCTCATTATGGCAACAAGTCTGACTATTAGGGCTTTACCCCCCCCCCCCACTGTAGGAGTGCCGGGAATATGCCGTCAGGTCCTGCCGCCTTATAGGGGAGGAAACTGTGAATGGCCCAATGGATTTTGTCCATCGTTACCACTCTCTGTGCTAAATTCCAGTCTTCTACTGTTGGTGTCAGTATGTCGTCATGCCGGTTTGCCTCCTGGGTTAAGCAGCAACCTGGGAAGTGCGTTTTAATTAGGATGCGTTGGGCTTCATCCGGCGATGCTGAGTAGCTACCGTCGGGTTTCTTTAGAGACATGGATCCCGACGTGTTCTGTTTAGCTAGAATATTCCTTATCCTATTTGCTTGTTCGCAGGTTTCTATGTTGCCACAGAATTTACGCCACCCAGTCGAGCGTCGATACCTGATACATTTTTTGTATTCAGACTTAGCTTTCTTATATAGTAGCCAGTCTTCATCCATTGAGGTATTCATGGCCCTGTTTAGGGCTTTTCTTACCTTCTTACGTTTCCTATCGAGTTCTTCACCCCACCACTGTTGCTTTACCTCGGCATGCCTTGGTGGAGTGATTTCTGGACATGATTCATGGTAGCTATCTATCATGGCCTTAGTAACAGCTGCTACCTGTTCTTCTAGGAGCGACTGATCTGCTATAGTATTTATCCCCTCAGAACCCGCGAGCGAAGACGTCAACCTATTTAGGTATTTTGTTTTATCCGTCTTGCGGGGATTTCTCCATGGTGGTGTAGAGGGGATATCGACCTGTAGTGCGAAGCAGATCCATCTATGGTCTGAGCATGAGGCCTCTTTCGACACATGCCATCCCGTAATTAGTTTGGCTGCTCCTTCTGTTGCAAGTGTGAGGTCGATTATAGTGCGACAGCGTTTGTTTATGAAAGTAGGTTCAGAACCTAAGTTTAAAATGGTTAGGTTAGTACTAAATAAATATTCAACTAAAACCTTACCTCGTTCATTTGGTTTTTCCATTCCCCAAAGGGGATGATGTGCGTTGGAGTCCGTCCCGATCACAACCTCTAGTCCGGTCCTCTCGCAGAAGTTCACCAGCCTGCCGAGGTCATGAGGGGGGAGGAGTGTCTTCCTCCGGCATGTAGACCGAGGCGACGACTAATCTTCTCTCCTGTGTGTATTGTATTGCCACGGCATACATGTCTCTAGAACAGAAATCTGTTAATGGTTGTGCACAGATATCTTTAGTAGTGTAGATACACGCTCTAGGCTTGTCGTGTTCAGAGCTGTAGAATAGCTTACCTTTTAGGTTGTTTAGGCCTTTAATTTTACCAGCCCCAACCCACGGCTCCTGGATTAAGGCTATGGCAGTCCTTTGAACCTCCAACCACTTGCGTAATTGAGCGACGCAGTTTCGCTGTGGTGGAGGTTGGCCCGCACTAGGCTAGTTTTGGACGAAGGGCACGCCATCATTGATCGCGTCCTCCCCGTCCCCGCCCAAAAATAGGCCTGCCAGAAGATCTCGGGTCTCTTCGTCAGCCACCGAGTCGGAAGTGGTCGGCAAAATGCAGTCCTCTTCGTCACTCAGTGAGCTGCCGCTGAGCCCGATCTCCACTGGGGGCTTTGGCTCAGTTATGCAGGCCGTTTTATCACTGGACTTGGCCTCCAGTGATTCCGCTGTACCGGTAACCGTGGCTCCGGTATCCATAACTTCCGGGCTGTTTTCTACCTCTTTGCTCGGTGGAGTATCAAAGAATTTACCTCCACGACCCTGGAATTTTACGTATACCGCCCCGCATACGCATGCGAGACGGCGTCCGGCCTTCATCAGGGTCGGGATGTGATCCTCCGGCACCGAAATAACGAGGAACCACCCGTCCGTCTGCTTATCAGCCTTGAGTAACAGCCAGTCCCTGATGTTAACCCAGCGGTTCTGGTACGCCAGCACGCGACCAATGTCACGTGAGTCTTTCCAGGCTCCTTGGGCATCAGGGATTAGGATACCACATTTGACTCTTTGTGGTATCTCTGACTGTTTTTTTATAGTCAGCAAGGTGTTGGATTTAAGATCGAGGGTAGCAATATTCCCCTTCAACCAGTCCAGAGCCTTCTGATCGTCGCACCACAGTTTCAGGACACCCTCCGTATAAACGGGTTTGCCCCTAAAAACTGGGCCCGACGCATCAGGGTCCTGGCTACTCCACGCCTCGCTGATTATCTTCCTCTGTATTGCTACGAGGATGTCGTCTGCTACTTCCTTCGTAATGTGACCTGAACGCGCACACGTTAAGGCCACACCCAAATCTGCTCTAGCAGCGGAAGCGTAGCTCGTTCTTGCAGCCTTTGGTTGCTGTTCGAGTCGCACTTTTTCGTGGACTCTTCCAGCATCCTTTTGGCTGCTCTTTCCTTCTTCCCAGGACGCTTGGCCGCTCGCTGCTTCCTGGCGGATATCCTAGATCTGGTTCCCGAGGCCGCGACTTCCACTTGGTCCGGATTTTTATCCTTCCCAGCTTCAGTGCAGCTACTGGTTCCAGCTCCAAGCACCCCAGTCGCAGTAGCTTGCCCAGCCTCCTTGGTTTTAGTTTCGGAAGCAGCCAATGCGGCTCGTTCTCTTCGGCCTTTTTCCCGCTGCTTCTTGTTCTTCTTTTTGGCCTTTCCACTACTGCCTGCAGGGATAGACCCTCCTGATGGTCCGTCAGGTCGGCAAGTCACCTTTTTGGGTGCCTTGCCTTTCCCCTTACGGCTCACCACTTGCCAGGCAGCAGAGAAAAGGTCGTCAGTTCGTATTGGCTCCGCAGTTTTGTCACTCGCGGGCTCTTGTTCTTTTTCCCCTCCAGCTCCTTGGAACTGGTTTTGGAAACGTTCAGCGAGGTAGTTGTCCCTTTGATGGGGGCACCTGCGCTGGACGGTACTGTCCGTGGAACCGTCGGTTTAGTGACGGTTCCCCCTTGTTCATTGGTGTCTCTGGTAAGCACCTCTGACACCTCTCCCTCTTTCTTATTGGGCCTTAAATTGTCCATAATATTTTGTTCTTTAAAATTCATCCCCCCGGCTTCCCACCCTCCATGGAGCCCGCACCTTTGGGAACGCCCTATTTCAGGCGTTAGGATTACCGGGAGAATATAGCGACGTAGCGTATTTTTAAAAGTATAGTTATTACACACATTTATAAAAAAGTTATGTTACCAAAATATGATAGCGTTATCAAGTAATGAATTTTTATATTTATAAAACTACTTTACGGATTTTATCGCGTTTTATTTATATTATTTTTAATACCCGATGTTTCGGGTGCTTTACAGCACCCACGGTCACGGGGTACTAAGGGTGAGGTGACTGACATCCCAATGTGAAAGTTAACCTGGAGTACCTTTAGCTTTTTAATTATTTCCCTTGGGTCCGATCTATGCAGAATGAACTAACTGTGTTTTGAAGTCTTGCAGTGGTATGCTTGGGTTTAGTTTTAATTTTATTAATTATAGGATCCCAAGCAGGTGGTAGTACCCAGCCTCCTTCTCTATTGAAATTAGGATGTTTTTTAATTTCAATAGCCTCACGTATCATCCTTGGTAGGAATCGATGTTCTTTCGCGAGGATTTGTGGTCTATCAAATCTGATGTAATGGTTGGGGCCATCTAGGATATGATCGCAAACTGCAGACTTCCCGGAACGTTGACGCTTCACGTCAGCTATGTGTTCTTTTACGCGGGTTCTAATTGATCTCTTTGTTTGCCCTATATATGAGAGACAACAATCACAATCAAGCTTGTACACTCCTGCATCTTGTAGAGGAATATGACACTTGACGGATGGTAAGAACTGACTAATCTTCTTCGGCGGCTTGTAGAATGTTCTAATAGAAGCTCGCTTCAAGATGTAGCCAATCTTGTCTGTGACACCTCTGACATATGGTAGTATAGCAGGCACACGCTCGACTGTGGCCGGCTTCACTCGGTCACTGTGACGGAGGCGCGGGACCCGAAGCTTGTTGTGCAGAACCTACTTGACGTGCTGAAGCTCGGCGGCCAGGTGTTTGCTTTCACAGATCCCTCGTGCTCTCTGTAACAAAGATTTGCCCACGGTCGCTAACTGTGAAGGATGGTGGTGAGATTCACCGTTTAAATATCGGTTTGTATGGGTCTTTTTCCTATACACAGTGTGACCAATGTTGTTGTTAGGATTTCGGATGACTAACACATCTAGGAAAGCTAAGGAATTATTTGCCTCTAACTCCATAGCAAATTGAATTTTAGAGTTTATGGAATTAAGATGTTCTAAAAATGCAGTTACTTTGTCTGATGGTAAAATTGTGAAAGTATCGTCTACGTACCGCTTGTAGAACCTTGGGGTAACAGGTGCAGTAAGGAGGGCTTTCTCCTTAAAGTCTTCCATGAATATATCGGCGACAATGGGAGATACAGGTGAGCCCATCGCAACACCATCTACTTGCTTGTAAAACTCTTCCTTCCACAATAGACAGCCAGATGTAAGGCAATGTCTTAGTAGTACTGCATATTCTGGTGGCATGTTCTTTTCATCTGGTTCCCTAGTTACAATTGAGATGCTCATTACGTGATTACGTCAGTACGGGACGTCAGTCACCTCACCCTTAGTCCCCCGTGACCATGGGTGCTGGAAAGCACCCGAAACGTCGGGTATTAAAAATAATATAAATAAAACGCGATAAAATCCGTAAAAGTAGTTTTAATCAACGTTATCAAGTAATTATTTTAAAGATTAATAATGCTGCTACAAAATGTATCTTTTTATATTAAGTTAAAGATGTACCACTATTAACAATTAATTGATACTAATTAATATGAGTGAGGAGACAACGTATGAACTGAATGAAATAGGAACTCCGAAAGAAGAGGCAGGAGGTAGCGAGATAAGTATAGATGAAATAATGAAAAGCATGAAAGCATGAAAGCAGGTAAGGCTGCCGGATATGATAGAGTTTCACTCGAAATGCTAAGGGCTGGAGAGGAAGTGGTGACCGGGAGACTGGTGCAAAGCCCCAGTATATAAGGAAAAAGGGTCGCAGTAGGACAGTTGTTTGCAAAATTTGAAAGTTGAAGAATGCGGATTAAGAATGGCTCACCCATTCTTAATCCGCATTCTATATTATATTAACCGTCAAATGCCTTTTGTACGCCGATGATCAAGTTATTCTTGCGTCGTCGGTGGCTGAGTTGCAAATGATGGTTACATTAATGAACAGATCATTAAAAGAAAGGGGTATGAAAGTGAACGCAAGTAAGACGAAAGTTATGGTTTTTGAAAGAGATGAAAGTAAAACGATATGTGAAATAAGAATAGAAGGGGAGTTGATCGAGCAAGTAGATGAGTTTGTATATTTGGGTTGCGTATTTAGCAGGGATGGGAGATATGATAAGGATATAGAACGACGAGTGAACGCAGGAAACAGAGTAAATGGGGCCCTACACTCTATTGTGAAGAGTCAAAATGTGTCAAAAAAAGGTACGTATGGCTATTCACAATGCTGTGTTGGTCCCTACTTTAACGTATGGTAGTGAAAGTTGGGTGTGGCAGAAGAAGCACGAGAGTAGAATAAATGCAGTAGAAATGCGGTCGTTAAGGAGTATGTTAGGGCTGAATCTGAATGACAGGGTGATAAATTGTGTGATAAGAGAAGAGTGTGGTTTGCAAGATGATGTTGTAACCAGGATTAAGAAAGGAATGCTTCGGTGGTTTGGTCTTGTGGAAAGAATGGATGAGGAAAGAGTGACAAAGAAAATTTATGTTGCAGAAGTGAATTGCAGAGTCGGAAAGGGACGTCCTAGGCGAAAATGTATCGACCAAATTGGCGATTTATTGAAAACGGGCCAAATTAGGAGTACCCTTAACCGACGAGCATGCATGCGTAGGTGTATGGATGTGAAGGAGGCGAGAGAGGTGTGTCAGAATCGTGCCAAATGGAAGTCTGTAGTCTCTGCCTACACCTCTGGCTGACAGGCGTGAGTGTTTATGATACTAATTCTTGAAATTATGGAAAAGGAGCAAACCTTTGGAGAGGATTCAATAATCAATGTGCTCTTAAATGGGAAGTAGTTGAGTGTTGTGGATACTACAGTTTTTCTTGGTATTACTGCTAGTCATGCGACTGACATTGAAGCCATATTTGTTTTATAAAAGAGAGCCGTATGTTGAGTTTAATTTATAATGTATGTAATGTATGTACATAAAAACATAAATAGCTTTCATAAGAATAAAGATGTTTATACTTTAAACACTAGGAACAAACATAAGCTTGTAACACCAGTTACTAGACTCCACTGAGTCAGTAGTGCTTTTATGGGGCAACATATACGCTTTTAAAACAAAATTTCAGAAAATGTACAAAATTTGTAAAAAAAATAAGTTGAAATGTTTTATTTAAGGAAAAATGTACAAAAAGTGTTTTTATAATATCAAAAAATACATCAATAATAACCCCTGGGATTGAGGTGATTGCCACCATGCTTGTACTATTAAAATTTATTTAAAAAATGTATAAACAATATTATTGTAAAGTGAAATATGTTTTAAAAAACGTCCCGCTGGGTTTCTTGTTGGTTCTTCCCAGGACAGAGGTATCTGTAGTAAATAAAACATGACTTTCAATAAGTATTATGTAACAATCTATATTTAATAATAATAATTCTATTGTTGAAAAGGACCAAGGTTCGGGTTTCCTCTTGATCCCGTTCGAAGGACCAATTGAAAAGGAAACGCAGCTTATTCAAACATTCTAGCAACTAAGAAACAGAAGGGAGGAATCGAGGCTTCTCTCGATCCGGCCTCCTATAACGCCTACGTTGGGTTCGGGAACAACGTATGTGATCTCCGCAACGGAGTAACACACAAGGGCGATAACCTCTTCCTTTTCAGCAAGTAGGTTCAGACGGGGATTACGGGTCTTCCGAAGTCGTCCCGGTCCCAACGCCTTAATTCTTCGATGTGGACTGTATAACTTAAGGGATGAATTTCTTGGGAATAAAACAGCAATTATCTTCAAACCGTTCCGTGAGAGAGTAATCACTTTTCCCTATCACTTCCCTACACTTTTTCTTTCTTCTTCTTATTGACTGCTGGTTTTTCACTTTTCTTGAACTTATTTTTCCTTATTTATTTCCCGAAGGATTCCCGAACTTCCCCGAACGAATTGCAATAAAACTCATTTACTAAGCTACCCCAGAGCTATACGCGAAAGTGAGCCGCGCCATTCGCGCGCTTGCGCAACTCAATTACATGAATTTGTTCTATTACTCTCTCACGTTTTACTTAATTTCTTTATTTCCATAAGTCTTACATCAATACAATTTATCTGTATAGATAGCACAAAACAATATCTACACTACGATATACATTACATTTTCATATCACGAAAAACCTTTTATTTATTAAATGAAATATGCCTATTTTAATCACAAGTGCAAAGTAAAAATTTCTTAAATATTTAACACAGAAAGTTAAAACAATGTTTCCCACTTGAATTTATACATAAGTTAACTAATGCAATAATTTAATTTACATTTTCTCTATTTATTTCACTATTAAAACACTTTTAAATTTCTTATACAAAACTATCATTATTTCACTTATACACAGGAATTTTCACATAAAAATAACACAGAATTCACCTTTTTAGCACGTACAATCAACCTGAAATGTTTTACAAGTCATTTTTACATAAATTGCTGAAATTACAAACATTTTAAATTTTTACATATTCGGCCTCCTAAGGGCGTGGCTTAGCGTGCGTCTATGAACTCACACTATTTGAACAACTAACTTTTGCACGGCTCTCGGCTATCAGAAAAAATGGAAGTCTGATATACACTAATTTTAACAATATTAGGTAAATTAAATGCTTTTACACAATATTCGAACTGTAGGAAACTATCTCTAATCAGATTCCTATCAGCTATCACGTTTCCTATCAAACAATATAAATGAATGTTTTCATAAATCAATCATAACAAATAGGCATTTGTTTTCATACAAAACATATCAAACTCATATAAAACAATACTTATGCAATTAATTTCCATTAATTCTGTTTATGCACAGAGTGATCATCTCGACCGGGGAACAAATCCGATCTTTAACTTTACTTTAATATTTCTTTGAATTTACATCATTGGAAAGATGATTTCAACCGGGGAACAAATCCGGTAGCATAATTTATATCTTAAATTCCTTATGAATTTATTAAGCGATATTACTTAAGAAAACAAATAAACTAGTCCGGCCTGGGAGTCGAACCCAAGACCTTCATATCATTAATTCGACATTTCTTTAAGATTTAACTAAGCATTTTCTTATCAGAACCTTGCTATTGGACAATATACCTTTGAGACGTTATTCGTCATCGGTTGACTTAATAAACTGAAATATTCTAATAGGCGCGTCGCCAACAATCTCCCCCTCCGTGCGTAAGCACCATTATTTGGGAGGCGTCGCGGGTACCAGGACTATTATTCTGGATGTAGGTCTCCTCAAGATACCTGTACTAGTCATGACGTCAACCACTCGGGTGTGACCGTCTGGTCCCGGTAGCGTTCTACTAATTTTACCTTTTGGCCACGTATTTCGTGGCAACGAATGATCTATTATCAAAACAAAATCGCCCTCTTTAGGTTCCATGAACTTTCCGTTATTACCTGTTCGAGTACCTTTCAGCCATCTTGTCCAAAAATGGTCGGCTAACCTCTGTGCAGCTTTCCAATTGAGTTGACCCGTCAGATGTTGCTCTAAAAATAATCCAGGTGGTCGATCACCACATGAGCGTCCCAGAAGAAAATGATTGGGTGTCAAACCCTCTTCAGGACTATCCATACTGAATGTTACCAGAGGCCTGGAATTTACCGTATGCTCCGCTTCTAAAAGCAGCGTATGTAGAACCTCCTCCCGTGGGCTCCTTTCTTTGAGCGTAGCGGTCAACGCAATTTTAACCGATCTTACTAACCTTTCCCAGGCGCCACCCATGTGCGGTGCTCCCGGAGGTATAAATTTCCATTTAATATATTTCTTAAATGACTCATTTTTCATGCCCTCATGGCATTCTTCGCATGCTTTCAATAATTCTTTATTCGCAGCTTTGAAATTCGTCCCGTTATCGCTGTATATAACGGCTGGTTTTCCTCTTCTGACGATAAATCGCCTCAATGCCATTATCATTGACGCTGGTGTCAATGAGGCTGCTAATTCCAGATGTACTGCTCTGGTGGTCAGACACGTGAATAAAACACCCCAACGTTTTTCGTGTCGCCTTCCTATAGTCACACTCATAGGTCCGAAATAATCCACAGCTGAGCACGTAAAAGGTGGTTCATGATGAGCTATTCTCTCCAGAGGAATATTTCCTTGTGGCACGTTCTGCGGTTTTGACCTGTATGTCCTGCACCACTGACAGTGATATGACACACTTCGTACTACATTACGCAAGTTCAAGACATAAAATTTCTGGTTCACCTCATTCATCACCGTCTGGTGATTGGCATGTCCAAAATGATGATGAACTTCTCTAATCATCATTTTAACGATTTCGTGTTTACCGTCCAATATGACAGGTTTTCTACTTTCCTCGGTCAAATTAGACTTAAAAGGTAAACGTCCATTTAAACGGAGTAAGTTATCTTCTCCTATTTCCATAGATAATTTACTTAAGCGTGAACTTTTTTCAACGCTTTTGCCTACTTTCAAGCATTTTATTTCCGAATGAAAACACTCGTCTTGAACGAACTTCCAAATTAACAATTCCGCTTTTTTCAAGAGCGCTATGTCCAACGCGCCATCGGGTCCTTTAACCGACTTTGCTAAAACTTTGTTGGAACACATAACCGACTTTTTCGGCTGCGTCGTCGGGTCCTTTAACCGACTTTCTTAAACTCTTGAATTTTTCTACCGCTTGTAAGGTGCGTGTAGTTGCCCCAAGGAATTTCTTAAAGCTGCTAAATCGTCCGTAGTCGGGTAGACTTAACGGTTCTTGCTTTCTCAGTACATTTACGCCCTTTGGCGATTTTTCTTCACCTGTTTCTAAGCTTTTTATGGTGTCCACTTGTTTGGGCCGTAAATCAGGACTTTTCCTGAGGAATTCAGGTCCTTGAAACCAGCGATGACTTACATCGAAGGTGGAAGGAAAATTTCTAGTGGCGTCGTCTGCCACGTTCTGTGACGTTGGAACCCATCGCCATTCACACGGCTTACTGTGATCTTCGATCTCAGCCAATCGATGAGCAACGAATGGTTTAAAAGCGCGAGGATCTGACTTAATCCACGCTAACACTGTACTTGAGTCTGTCCAAAATACTCTCTCGGATATCTCGTACTTGCTCTCTTCACTAACTGATGCAGCCAGTCTGCTGCCCATAAGAGCTGCTTGCAATTCAAGCCTTGGAATCGAAATTGGTTTCAGCGGCGCTACTCTTGCCTTTGCGGCGATCAGCGTAATCCGCCTTATTCCTAGCTCGCCCGTGGTGACGTAATACACCGCGGCAGCGTATGCTTTTTCACTAGCATCCGTGAAAGTGTGTAACTCTCCCTTGCCGACGCCTTCAGCAACAGGTCTAGGTACTTCTAAATGACCTAATTTCTTCACTTCCGATATCCATTTACAAAATAATACGCGTAATTCGTGTGAAACTTCTTCATCCCAAGAGATGCCTGTCCTCCATACTTGCTGGATCAGCGACTTCCCTTGAATCGTTATGGGTGATGCCAGTCCTAAAGGATCGAAGACTGACATCACAGCGCTAGTTATCTCCCTCTTCGTAGGCGGTCGTAAACCTTCCATCACCTCTTCCGGTGTGTTACGAAGACTTATGGAGAAACTTATTATATCCCGTTTGATATTCCAAATCAAACCTAATGTGCGCTCTGTGTGCTCTTTATCTCCCAGCGAAGCACTGTCGCTCTTATATTTATTTTCCATTTTTCTTAAAACTTCGGGTCGGTTGCTAGCCCATCCCCTCAGTTGGATAGAAGCATGTTTATGTAATTCATACATATCGTTTACTATCCTTTCGGCCGTCGTCACGTCGGGAAATGCCTGTAGATAGTCATCCATATAAAAATTGCTTTCCGTAGCGGAAACTGCTTCTGGATAGATATGTGCGTTGTCCTGCGCATTCCTATTCTTTACATATATAGCGATGCATGGTGATGATGCCGCTCCAAATATGAGTGACGTCATTCTATACTCTTCCGGTGGCGCGTCACGATTGTGCCGCCATAAGAATCGAAGGCTATCCCTGTCTTCTTCCCGGATTTTCACTTGCAGGAACATTTCTTTAATGTCTGCCATCACTGCCACGCTCCCTTCTCTGAATCGTAGCAGAACTCCGAACAACGACTTCAATAAGTCCGGTCCGGTTAACAATGCATCATTAAGACAACGTCCGCCCGTCCTTGCGGCGGCGTCGAAAACTATCCTTATTTTCTTTTTTTGTGGGTGAGTCACTGCGAAGTGAGGAAGGTACCATGTACGTGGGGAAATGGAAATATGGTTCGCTTTCTCTGCGTAACCGTTAACGATGAGATTTTCAATTTGCTTCTCATATTCTTTTTTCAACTCGCTATTCTTATCGAGCTTCTTTTCGATATTAAACAGGCGACTTTCAACCTGCGCTCTATTTGACGGCATGCACTCATTGTCTGTGCGCCATAACAAAGCAGTCTCGTACCTATTATTAGGTATACGACGTACCGTTTTGCTCAAAATATTTAAAGCTCGTTCTTCTGGGTCGTTCGCGGGCTTTCGCGCAGACACTCCCAGAGATTCCAAACTAAAATAATCCTTGATTAACTTATCCATATCTTCCTCCTTCTTGGTGGAAATGTGGTTAACAATCTTGATTGGTTTAATACCACCCGATATGTGACCATGTAAAACCCATCCAAGTTTGGTGAGCGATGCTACAGGTAGGTTCTTACCTCCTGAAATTAATTCACGAGTAACTATGAGATGCCAATTGTCCTGGCCAATTAATATGGTAGGTCTGGACCTCTCATACATCAACTCGTCCTTAATCGGTGTCAAATGAGAACACCGTTGTAATAATTCTCGGCTTACTGACTGAGGAGAAAGGTTAAGTGACTTAATTGTTTGTACACTTATCTCTTCTAAGTCGCTCGAGTAAATGCCTTTTATCTTAACGTTTAAGCGATACGAACTGTCGTCGTTAATTCGCTTACCTCCCACGGCTTCGATACGTAATTCCTCTTTACGTCCGCGAGGCGCTAACTTCTGAGCCATCCACTCCTCTATGAGTGTCATGGTCGATCCCTCATCCAGAAGAGCTGTTGTCTTGACCTTTCCTCTAGGTCCATACAACTCGACCGGTATAATCTTTAAGTATGCACATGCCAGTGCATTCACTGTATTAACGGTCGTAATCTGAGCCTCTTTACCCCCCCTCGTCCCCTTGTGGCGAGGTATTTTCATTGGGGTATCGGTGTAGCATCCGATGATGTGACATTCTACATCCCTCTACACCACATTTTTTCGCTTTGCACTCTAACCTCCTATGGTTAGGTGACAAACATTGGAAACATACTTTCGCTTTTTTGACCGCGTCCCATTTCTCGCGAATATTCATGTCCTTAAACTTGTAACAACTCACTATAGAGTGCTCCTTGTTGCATATAACACACTTATGTGTTACCCGACTTACAGGCTTGTCCTGGGTTGTCATAACCACTTGTCGGTTGTGCCCTTTATTATTTCGGCGTTCTAGACGCTCGCTCGTCTTACTTCGGCGCATACAGCGCTCGCTCTCGGCACAGCTGCGTACAGACCCCTTTGCGGTGTGTACAGTTTGCTTCCTGAATTCAGGACGCTTCCGTTTTTCAGGCGCATTTTCATTGCTTAAGGACGTTCCAAATTGTTCACTCAATAAATTTAAAAACTTGGCCATCTTCTGTAACTCTGGCTTCAAAGGATACTGAGCTCGATATTCAAACCATTTAAATTTAATCATAGTTCCGAGTTTCTCCACTATGCGGCTTACTAACTCCGGTGAGTATAAATACTGTGGTTGATTCAACGCTTGTATCGTGGCAACCACGTTCGTAATACGACTTGCAAAAGATCCTATATTCCGGCAATCTTCTGCCAATCTTGGCATACGCTTTACATTCTCGATTTCAGCTAGAATGAGCATCTCAACCCTACCGAATCTTCTCTCGAGAGCGTTCATTATTTCTTCAGGTTCACACAAAGTAAATAACAATGACTTAACCGCCTCCTTAGCGGTGCCCTTTAATGCCCTCCTAAGGCGTGCGACATTCTGCACCCCTGAAAATTGGCTTCTCGTGTCTTCAAACACCGTTTTGAAAATTATCCATTCACCCGGGTCTCCATCGAACACCGGTAATTCCTGGAGGAAATGAAGCTGGGAAGACTTATCTTTTCCCGCTATCTTTATTGCACTCACAATCGCTTCGGTCAATTCTGACACCTCACTCGCGTGTGTTTTCTGTGCATTTCCTTGGTTGCGCTCGATCTCCGCCCCTTTGCGGCGTGATCCTTTACACGCTTCCTTATCAGTAATATCGGGTTGCGTTACACTAACCGGCGCGCTCATTATGGTCTGCTGAACCCAACTCCTTACGAAAGGTTCCACCTGAGTATTCCGCTCTTCATCATCCTCACTCGAGTCGATCACCTCTTCTCGGTTGAGTCGTGCCAACTCCAATTGAGACTTGGCTAAGGCAGCAGCTGCCTGTGCTCGTTCGAGCTCTGAAACGCAGCTTATTCAAGCATTCAACTAAGAAACAGAAGGGAGGAATCGAGGCTTCTCTCGATCCGGCCTCCTATAACGCCTACGTTGGGTTCGGGAACAACGTATGTGATCTCCGCAACGGAGTAACACACAAGGGCGATAACCTCTTCCTTTTCAGCAAGTAGGTTCAGACGGGGATTACGGGTCTTCCGAAGTCGTCCCGGTCCCAACGCCTTAATTCTTCGATGTGGACTGTATAACTTAAGGGATGAATTTCTTGGGAATAAAACAGCAATTATCTTCAAACCGTTCCGTGAGAGAGTAATCACTTTTCCCTATCACTTCCCTACACTTTTTCTTTCTTCTTCTTATTGACTGCTGGTTTTTCACTTTTCTTGAACTTTTTTCCTTATTTATTTCCCGAAGGATTCCCGAACTTCCCCGAACGAATTGCAATAAAACTCATTTACTAAGCTACCCCAGAGCTATACGCGAAAGTGAGCCGCGCCATTCGCGCGCTTGCGCAACTCAATTACATGAATTTGTTCTATTACTCTCTCACGTTTTACTTAATTTCTTTATTTCCATAAGTCTTACATCAATACAATTTATCTGTATAGATAGCACAAAACAATATCTACACTACGATATACATTACATTTTCATATCACGAAAAACCTTTTATTTATTAAATGAAATATGCCTATTTTAATCACAAGTGCAAAGTAAAAATTTCTTAAATATTTAACACAGAAAGTTAAAACAATGTTTCCCACTTGAATTTATACATAAGTTAACTAATGCAATAGTTTAATTTACATTTTCTCTATTTATTTCACTATTAAAACACTTTTAAATTTCTTATACAAAACTATCATTATTTCACTTATACACAGGAATTTTCACATAAAAATAACACAGAATTCACCTTTTTAGCACGTACAATCAACCTGAAATGTTTTACAAGTCATTTTTACATAAATTGCTGAAATTACAAACATTTTAAATTTTTACATATTCGGCCTCCTAAGGGCGTGGCTTAGCGTGCGTCTATGAACTCACACTATTTGAACAACTAACTTTTGCACGGCTCTCGGCTATCAGAAAAAATGGAAGTCTGATATACACTAATTTTAACAATATTAGGTAAATTAAATGCTTTTACACAATATTCGAACTGTAAGAAACTATCTCTAATCAGATTCCTATCAGCTATCACGTTTCCTATCAAACAATATAAGTGAATGTTTTCATAAATCAATCATAACAAATAGGCATTTGTTTTCATACAAAACATATCAAACTCATATAAAACAATACTTATGCAATTAATTTCCGTTAATTCTGTTTATGCACAGAGTGATCATCTCGACCGGGGAACAAATCCGATCTTTAACTTTACTTTAATATTTCTTTGAATTTACATCATTGGAAAGATGATTTCAACCGGGGAACAAATCCGGTAGCATAATTTATATCTTAAATTCCTTACGAATTTATTAAGCGATATTACTTAAGAAAACAAATAAACTAGTCCGGCCTGGGAGTCGAACCCAAGACCTTCATATCATTAATTCGACATTTCTTTAAGATTTAACTAAGCATTTTCTTATCAGAACCTTGCTATTGGACAATATGCCATTGAGACGTTATTCGTCATCGGTTGACTTAATAAACTGAAATATTCTAATAGGCGCGTCGCCAACAATTGTATTGTATTCTCTGTAACATAATATATTTACTAACTTAACTAACCAGTTAAAAAGAATATGTTTAAAGAAATTAATTGATATTGTGCAAATATTGTTAAATTTAACACATCTAATGTTAATAATTTAGGCAAAGAATTTTTAAACAATAAACATTTTAAATATGTCCGGTTTTTATTTTATTAATAGGAACTAGCAATTAGCACAAGAAATATAAAGAACCATTAATTACATTGCAGCACTTGTGCAATGTAAAATTCTAAAAATATAAAATTGTAAAGTGCAAATAACCCTTTATTTGCACTTTACAATTTTATATTTTCGGGCCCAAAGCACTCTTAATTTTACGCCATCTGACGGATGGTCACGGAACTTAACGTAATTAAAATCTCGTCTAGTACATAGTCAGTAATCTATGGGTATGGCGCTACTGAAGTAGTAATCGTGTCCTGGCCGAAAACTATTTTAGCGCTAGTAAGCGCTTGCTAGCGCTTTTTTCTGCCAAAAGCACCCAATGTATTTGCTTGATAAGATGCAGTCAATCAATCCACCAAAAACAGCAAAAGTCGTCATATAAGCAGTCTCAGGATCCAGCTACAAAGTAAATATAGTCGAAAAATCACAAAAAAAATTAGAGTAGGTAAGTCTGTTTACCGTGGCACGTAGTATATAGCCTGTAATCTTACTCATAGTAAGTAAAATTAATCAGGTCTTCAATGGTTATACACACAATTCATAGTTTATAATGGTTAAATGCAGTTCACTTCCTCTGCATTTGCTTCACTATTGCTATGTGAAATAACGCAAAATTATCAACTTCCCTTAAAACATAACTAATTTTTAAAACTATCAAGTTCCGCAGCATATCTCATTATTTTTCATAACAATGTTTTCTTTTATTCATTTCTAAACATGATCGTTTTAGTAAGATGATTGCGGAGACTAACTTTTTCTGTTGCACATTTACCAAAATGTTTTAATTGTATTATTTACATAATATTTGATTATACTCGTAACTAATAACTTTCCATATTCGGTGTCTTCTTGTACGTCAAGAGATAAAACGTATTCTTCCTTTAAATGTTCCATCAGAAATAAGTACACATATAAAAAATAATTTTCACTCTTAACATTTTAATACAGGAGAAATGTAAAATATTTGCTGTTCTTTTTAATAATATTTTTAACGCCTTCAGAAGGAAAAACTAATCCGCCTCTGGTCTTGCAGAAAACAATTCCTTCTTTATTTACACTGCCTTGAACTAAATTTAGACATTGTTCACATTTTAGTCGCCTATTTAATTTTCTAACAATAAAGCCTCCAATATGTTCCATTACATTTTCTGTGTAGTCATTTAAATTTGTTGAAGCTAAACATTCGAAATACTGATCACACAAATTACTCTCGTTTTCGGGAATATTTACAAGTGAATTTCGATCCGTAAGGCTGTTTATGTTATCAATCGGATCTATTTTACTGAAGCAAGTTAATTTGATTTAACGCAACACATTTTTCTTCCCCATGCTCTCGAATTTCTGCTCTTATTAGTAATTTTTTTTATGCTGACCTAAATTGCAATGCATTAGAATTATTATTAAAACCTCCTCGGCTTCTAATAGCGTAGAAAAATAATTCTAGATGGTCTTGGCTGATCTTATATAACGGCAAGTATTGTAAAAAAAATTTTCACTTTTTTTTTACTAATCATTTATACAGATTTAGTGCTATGAATATTAATAACACTGGTTAACAAAATTTTAACTTTTTTGTTCATTGAAGTAATATGTAAAATTGCCGACATAAGTCGTGAGCACACTTTTTAGTGGTTGATACGACGTTGACCACGCTGACGTTCAACGTGGTTGGTTCATCAGTCGATTCTCGTCGTCTATTGGTTTAGAACGTATCATTTGGCTTCCGTACACTTCAGAGCAATCATTTTAGTGATAACTTTTTTAATTAGTTTATTTTCGTTAATTGTTTTTGTTACCTCGTTGTTAATTGTTGTTTGTGTATTCCTTGTTATTAATTGTTTTTTATTATTTTTGTTCTTATAATTTGGGTGTTCAGATTTTGGTCTAAATATGCAGAGAAGGAAAAATTCGGTGTTAAATAGTTATAGTCACAAAGTTACATGAAAAAAATTAGCTACGATAAACATCATAGACGTATTTAAACATACTGCTAAGGCGACTAATGTCTCAGTAGCTACTGTATGGTGCACCGCAAGACCAGATTTTATGGAAGGCATATCACCTCTTCCTTCTTCTTAATAAAATAATCAATTCTAACCACCAGGTATACATTAAATACGAGTACTTTATAGTAGATAATAAAATAATGGACACAAATATCTGCAACATTACTGTATAAAAGTAAAAGTTGATGTGTTCGAGTAAACATTTTGATAAAAGTCGGCGAAAATATTCAATTACGAATTGAAATAATAAAGGTACCCAATAATTTTGCCCGACAGTGTACCTACCTCACACCACAGTTTATCTGTGCTCACGACTCGTGTCGGCAACTATACTTACGTACTAGAACAGCTATTTCAAACAAAACATGTGCGCTACTCTGTGTTCGCGCGTTTGGTTTTTTTATCATAGAATAAACATAGGTAGAATGATCAGTAGGTAATAATAGATTGTATTGTTAAATAGGTAAATTATATCGAGAACAATTTTCAAATTTAGTCGTTTATTTTGTATATTATATTCGCTTATTTAATATAATATTACATAATATTATATCACAATTATATTTTAATAATATTTTTATCTGAATATTTTAAAAGGTATCTATGTCAAATATAAAAAACATACTAAATGTATGTTTAACAAAACTTATTAATATAAAATTTAAATTACAAATATATTTATTTAAATTAGAATAAGCGTCGTTCATAAATGCTGGGCACGCGAGAGGTAAAAACGGACAAGTTTATTCCACTTTTACTTTGATGTGGAAACCTAAAAATAATATAAAGGAATAATGAGCAGATTTAAATATAAAATTTGGCCTAATTATGATTACTCATATAATATGTTTCTACAAAAAAATGTGTATAATAATATATTCGTCCTATACTTAAGTACTCACAAAAATGTCGCATCTGAACAAATTAATTTCATAATCTATATTATATGACACAAGATGGCGTCTTAGGAATAATTTGTTTTATTATTAAGTTATAATAATTTTTTATTGATTAAGTATCTTATTAACCGTTGAAAAGTAATACCTTGGTTTTTACTGACATTTCTTGAATTATTTGTGCAATATCTAAGTACACACGACTGCTTATTTTTATCAAGAGTTTTTTTTTAAATCAACATAACATGTGACAACTCCACAAGCGCCTAGCGAGTGACTGATTCATAGATTACTGTATGGACTGATTTTAAAGTGCGGTGTATGCACCGCAGTCGAGTGGAACAGAGTAGCTGAATGAAGTGTCGCCTCAGTACGTAGTACATAATAGCTCAATGTTTTTGTCACATGAAAATTTATACCAAAATTTGAATATACTATGGCCACCAAACAATATGTAAATGGAAAAAAAAATTGACACGTCAGGTTTCCTTGTGACATCAAACATATATTTTCGTAAAAAGTACAAACATCAGCTACATTTGGAAAAATTATAATTTATTTTTACTTTTTAATTATTGCTTAATATAAAATAAATACTTTTGATTTTTGTGAATATTTGGCTTCTGAAAGGTCTTTTTTAAAACATAAATCTGCTATCATTTCTGAACTCCATTTCCCTTGATGTCGTTTCTCCACTAAGTGCTGATGAAAGTGGCACCTCTCGCCTTGTTCGTCACTCACAGCACCCAAATGTTTTTACTTTTTTATAAGAGAGGGGGCAAACGAGCATCCGGCTCGGTAACCTAAGATCACCAGCCGAGTGTTATGAGAGGTTACTAATCAGCCGCTGATCCTCAAAGGTACCGCATGAGCTGGCTGTTAATAATGGATTCCATTATTTTAGAGAACAAGTAGGTGATGGCGATAGGCATATAGTTGGACGGATCAGAGCAGTTACCTTTTTTAGGGATCGGGTGCATGAAGGCTGTCTGTCATGATTTCAGGACTACGTCTAGGGAGTAGGAGTAACGGAAAAGACGCGTTAAATCCGGTGCCAACTCCGGAGCACACGTCTTCAGCACAATAGGAGGGACGTCATCAGGCCCACTTGATTTGTTGATGTCCAGGGCGAGGAGTGCTCTGCGCACCGAGCGTTGGGTAAACCGTACATCCTACATGGAGCACTCATACCGAGGGATAGTCGGCGGTGTGTTCCCGCCGTCATCAAGAGTCGAGTGGCACGCAGAGAAAGCCCAGCAGATCGGCTTTGTCCTTTGCGGCATGGGCAAATTTTCTCATAGCAAACCTTTTAATTTCTTTGTCTTCTTAAAAAGTCTTTTGGTCCTGCATGTCCTCCAGAATTTCGACCACGGCGGCCTGCCTCAACGGAGGCTAGCCATCGGTGCAGGACAGGATTATAGTGCCCAAGTGTATGCGCAAGCACAGGTGCACTCTCCATTCCCTCACTCTCATAATCCCATGGGACGGTAAACCGACACGACCGGAGAGAGATCAGGCGCAGGACCAACGGCTTTACGTGCTTTCCGAGGCACGGGGGTGAGACACCGCCAACTTCATGATTCCGGGCAACTACTGAGAATTACTTGACGGAAAAACTCAATAATTATTTTTTGGCCCGACCCGGGATTCGAATCCAGGACCTCATGATCAGCAGTCGCACTACTACAGCCACTAGACCAACGAGGCGGTCAATTGGCCCTGCATATTATTATAATAAAATTGTATTTTCAGTGTTTAAAAGATGTTGAAATTTGAGAAAAATTGGCAATTTTCTTAGACTGTCTTCTACACTTTGCATTCAGCCTCTTAATTTTATTTTTATATTTCGTTTATTTTTCTGAATGAATCTGAAAATTATAAAAAAAGATAACTTAATTCAGTTTCATGTGGGTAAATTTGAACTGGATAACTTTAAAGCTGTGGACGAGAAGACTTTGGTGCTCGCATCGAATAAGATGCAAAGCATGACAACTATTGCAAATATTCCGGTTATTCAATTTATACACCCTGGGGAGTATACTCGGAAACGCTTGTAGCTATTAACCCCAGACGGGGTCCAACAGGAACAATGAATCCACTCACTACACATACACTATTTATTAATAATTTTAAAAACTTAAATAAAAATCATATTTCATAATGCATTTAAATGAAATTAATCTTCCTAATTTTAAATAATATTATTATGTAATTAAAAAATTCTGTAATATGTCCAAGAAAGGAGACAGTCATTTTTGATCCCATAAGAAATTTTAAAGTTTCGCAATAGTATCACACAAAAAACCATAAAGATACCAATTTATTATTAAATATATCCTAAAGATTTTTTGAAATCCTAAGCGGAATCAAGAAATGTGAAAAAAATTAGATGTTTTGATATTCGTGTTCAGATCATTAGTTCTGGTAATGTAATATTTAAAAAATAATTGTCTTAGAGATGTGTCAGTCGGAAAAAAATCGATTCGAGTAACTCGAGTTGAAATTCAGGTAACTCGATTTTGAACTCGAGTTACGTAATTCAAATTAGCTGAACGAAGCTGTGTCAATTTATCACATATTATTTTTCTAATTGTTCTTCCATCCAACACAATTATCATTGCTTAATATATTTTTGGTTTGCGTATAGACAATCTTCTAATAAAGTATACTTAATGTAAATTGATATTACATAATATCAATTTATCATAATATTACATAATATAATCAATAAATTGCTTGAATTAGTAAGTCGATTTCATCACTAAATTGTAGACAGACACTGCATTAGCCGTAACATGCGACTCGAGTAGAATTTCGTGACTCGAGCCACTCGGGTTAATTTAACTATTATGTCACTCTAGCTGTCCACGAGTTTTCGAGTAAATCAACTATATACAGTCCTTGCATCGAGTAAAAGTTTATCACTAGAGTTGAAAAGTAGCGATTACTTTAGTTAACCATTTTTAAATATGTACCTTTATTAAATAAGTAATAGGTATGTGGCAATATGAAATTAAATGAAAATATTAAATATTTTTTGTAGTATTTCCATGTTTTTTACATGTTTTAGTATTTTAAAATCTATAAACTGCTTTTTACATAACTTACAAACCACTTTCTTCACGATATTCTTTTTTTTTCAAAATAAAGCCACACTGACGGTATATATCAAACTAAATTCACATTTGCTTACAACATGCCAGATGTAGCACCACCATGTGTATTAGTTGTAGCACGGATGGGTCGCTTGGTTGAGGTAAGACTACGCTCTCACAGAACAACAGCGTAAAATAGCAGCTTATAGCGTTTCGTAAGGTGTTTGCTATGGTGAGTGTGGATAATTTGAGAACCCTTTTCTGTAAACAAGACATTCGATCTTAGTCTTAGGACCTAAGGAAAGACATCTTTGGAAGCGTTCATAAAAATATGTATTTGTTGCGTTTAAACCGTGGTTGATAACCAAGTATTATACGACCGGTTATTTTTGCGTCCGACAGACATCAACAAAAAATTAAAATGCATCGCTAGTTTTTGAATTAAGAAGAGTTAATAAGAGGATTATTAGTTTGTGGTCCGATTCCATAGGTTTTTGGATCGATTCATCGAAACGATGTAATGTTTTGTGAAAGTTCCTATTTGAAATTATAATAAAGTGAACGATTCTGATCATAGAAAATGTCCTTCTGATCAAGTTATTTTGACGTTAATAATGTTTTATACTTACTAATCAAAATAATAAATACAGTTAAAATTATACATGTTTTAGTTATCCTTACATAACCAGTTTAAAACATCTTATTTCCTCACTATTTATTAGTGTGTTATAACATAGATAAACATAATATTACCTGGTGTTTTTAGCTTTATTAACTAATCAGTTAACCCATTTTAAAACAAAGTTTATACACTGCGCTTGTCTGTATATACTGCTTTATGATGATGATCAATTATAATAAATACAGTGAATTTTTACATTCTTACGTAATTAGTTTCAAATGTCTAGCTTAATATATATTATTTTTTACATTACTAGACTTAAATAGTGTCCAGGATATGCTAATCAATCAATCAATACAAAAAAGTTACCACACAACCATGTTTATGCTACTTTTTTTTTACTGTGATATTAATTTTTTTCTGTAAACAACCAGTTCAAAACATTTTACTTGCCATAAATGGGTATGCTATTACCCAGTCATTTTGGGTTTAATGTTATTAAAGATATATAAGTACTAACTAATCAACCGATATTAAAACAAAGTTTTAACACGGTGCGTATAAGTCTGACTGTTCTACTATTAATATTCTACTTTGGAAATGATTATTTACAAAACAACAAATATAATTCAACACCACAAGGCAGTCACATTATACTTTGTGTTTTTTATCATTAGCACAACCAGTTTAAAACATCTTTCTTACTATAGGTATAGCGTGTGTAGGTAATATTATAAATGGACATAGGTAATATTAAGGTAGGCATAGGTAATATAGGTGAACATATTATCCCTTACTCATCTTGGCTTCAGTCATGTTACTTTAATGGTATCTGGGATGAATACTCACTAACAATCAATACATGTAACAGATAGAAGCTATTCATAAAATATTTGTACACAGAAAGGCTCAGACGAAATAAAAACTCAAGACATAGCGCTGTCAACAATGAAGTGAGGTCGGTTTGGTTAACATGTGTGCACTGAGTGTCGCCGCGCAGTTAAAACTTACTACCCTAATATATTATTGTCTAAGTACTATTGTTACGAGCTTGAGGTTCGTGACAATAAAAATTGCCGATAAAATTACCTAAATTAACACTTTAATTTACTTTACACAAATTAAAACTTAAAACACTAATAATTAAACACACTAATTCACTTAATTCCGCTCCGAAGCTTCGCTTGTTTCGTCAAATCAACACTACCTCGATCGCATCTTGCAGCACCTATTTATTTAAATTAGCAAAATATCCAGAATGTTCAAGTAAACACGCGCAAGGTACCGAGAGTTCGAGTATAGATTTTCTAGAAACTTAGTTCTTCGGATGGCGCTGTCGGTTGAGAGAGTTGTGATGTCATTTTCTGCAAAGCTCCCCTCGCTCTCGTTCCTGACACTAGATGGCGCTAGTTGACTTATTCATGCAACACTGCCCCCTCCTAAGACATGCTCGTCCCGAGCATTATCGGTCCTATAATAACGCGCCAAGCGATCCACATGGACGATCTTAGGAGTCCCTCTTGCGCCTTTCTGTATCCGGTAGGTCACATCGTTGATCCTGGTTACAATCCGGTACGGGCCGTCCCATTTAGCTTGAAGCTTAGGAGATTTCCCTTTGCTGCGGACTGGATTGTGCAACCACACTAATGAACCTTCGTTGAACCCTTTATTGTTCATTTTGCGGCCGTACCGGGTTTTCATTTTCTCAGACATTTGCTGGCCCGATTGTCTGACGTGCTCATAAATGTCATTCATTTTGTTCCGCAAGTCATTTGCATAATCGGTTATACTGCGTGGGGCATCAGGTGGTATCCCGGTGATCAGGTCCGCAGGCAGCCGTAATTCTCTTCCAAAGTTTGCGAAAGCTGGTGTCACTGCTGTACTTTCGTGAACAGAACTTCGATATGACAACAAAAACGGTTGTATGTGCTTGTCCCAATCTCGTTGCCGATTGTCTACAACTTTTGCTAGGTACCTCTCCAATGTCTGATTAAATCGTTCCACCATTCCATCAGATTGCGGGTGATAAGAAGTCGTTCTTGTTTTATGAGTACCCATAACTCGGCAAGTTTCCTGGAATATTTGAGACTCAAAATTCCTTCCTTGATCGCTGTGAATCTCTAAAGGTACTCCAAAACGACAGAAGACTTCATGAACTAGTTTATCTGCAACTGTTGAAGCTTCTTGATTTGGAATGGCGAAGACTTCTGGCCACTTAGTGAAGTAATCCATCACAACCATGAAATACTTGTTACCGCTTTCACTCTCCAGAAACGGCCCCGCCACGTCAATGGCTATTCTCTCCCATGGTGCACCCACATTGTACAACTTCAATGCACCTCTACTACGAGTCTGAGGTCCCTTTACAGCCGCACAACTTGTACATTTGCCACACCAGTCCTCGACATCGTTTCGACAGTGGACCCAGTAAAACCGTTCTCGGATCTTCAGTAGAGTTCGTTTAACTCCCAGATGGCCTCCTGAATAATCATTATGGTACAGCTGTAGAACATCCGGTACTTTAGCTTTAGGGACAACCATTTGTAAATGACAGCTGTCTCCCCGAACATTTTCCCATTTACGGCACAGAACTCCATCCTGAAGCAGCAAGCTGTACTACTGGGCCCAATAGCTTTTAGTGGTTGAACTCATTGCTGAGACGTCGCTCCACTTAGGCTTGGGAGCACTGGCCTTTATCCATTCCAGAATCGGCTTGATGTCCGGATCTTCCTGCTGTGTATGTTGTAAGCTGTCCTTCCATTCGTTGCTGAGGTGATCCGTCCTGAGCATCCTCACGGATACCTCTTCCTTACTCTCTTGCCTAGTACAATGGTTGCAATCTTCAGGACAAGGCTTTCTTGACAATGCATCTGCGTTGCCGTGAGATTTTCCGCTGCGATGTTCGATCTCAAAGTCGTATTCCTGCAGTAGTTCAATCCACCTCGCAACTTGTCCTTCTGGATTTTTAAACTGCAATAGCCATTTTAGTGCAGCATGGTCAGTTCGTAAGTGAAACTTTCGTCCCAGAAGATATTTGCTAAAATGCTGCAACGACTTTACCACAGCGAGCAATTCGCGTCTTGTGACACAATAGTTCCTTTCCGGTTTTGACAACGACTTGCTGAAGTACGCTATCACGACCTCTTGGTCACCATTCCGTTGAGACAACACACCGCCAAGTCCTATATCACTTGCGTCTGTGTCAACTATAAATCCTTTGCTTGCATCAGGGTATCCCAAAATAGGTGTTTTGCACAGACGGTCCTTGAGCTCCTGGAATGCGATATTGCAACTTTCATCCCAGCAGAAATGTCGGTTCTACTCGGTTAGCTTGTGCAGAGGTTTGGCTATATCCGCAAAGTTCTTCACAAATCGCCGGTAATAGGAGCACAAACCCAAAAATGCTCTAACCTGCGTCTTGTCTTTTGGAACCGGCCAATCCTTGACAGCGGCGATTTTCTCTGGATCTGTGCGGATACCTTTTTCCGATACTACAAACCCCAAAAAGTTAACCTGCCGTTGGAATAGTGAACATTTCTTCGGGCTCAACTTGAGGTTGGCACTCTGAATCTTCATGAGCACGCGTTCCAGGTTTTGAAGGTGTTCCTCAAACGTACGGCCTACGATGATAATGTCATCCAAGTAGACCAGACAGGCATCGCCAATTAGCCCGGTAAGTACAAGTTCCATCAGCCTTTCAAACGTTGCTGGAGCATTGCACAACCCAAACGGCATTACTTTAAATTGCCACAGACCCTTTCCCGTCGAGAACGCAGTTTTCTCCTTGACCTTAGGGTCAATTTCAACTTGCCAGTAGCCACTTTTTAGATCCAGCGTGCTAAACCACTTTACTCCTGTAAGCATGTCCAGCGTGTCATCAATTCTTGGCAAGGGATAGCTGTCCTTCTTCGTAACGTCGTTCAGACGGCGGTAGTCAACACAAAACCGCATGCTGCCATCCTTCTTAGGTAAAATCGGCATGATTTTACCCCACACCTGACACCAATTGTTACGAGCTTGAGGTTCGTGACAATAAAAATTGCCGATAAAATTACCTAAATTAACACTTTAATTTACTTTACACAAATTAAAACTTAAAACACTAATAATTAAACACACTAATTCACTTAATTCCGCTCCGAAGCTTCGCTAGTTTCGTCGAGTTCAACTCTCCCTCGATCGCATCTTGCAACACCTATTTATTCAAATTAGCAAAATATCCAGAATGTTCAAGTAAACACGCGCAAGGTACCGAGAGTTCGAGTATAGATTTTCTAGAAACTTAGTTCTTCGGATGGCGCTGTCGGTTGAGAGATTTGTGATGTCATTTTCTGCAAAGCTCCCCTCGCTCTCGTTCCTGACACTAGATGGCGCTAGTTGACTTATTCATGCAACACTATCATGGATAAGTAAAAAGATAAGTTGGCAATTTTTTAAATTTTATACTTCACTTTAAGTAGTATGTAAGTATGTGGGGAAAAATAAAACAATAGGTATATGAAAGAAACATTGTTTTATTTTAATAGCCTTTTTGTTGGGTCAATTTATTGAAATATTGCCGTTTACCGTCCACCGTTTTGGAAATTGTTTCTAATTTAGAAATATGGTAGAAACGAATTGATAAATATTTTTCACTTATGTATCTTATTAAGCTTATTTTATGTTCTTGGCCAGCATAATTGTGCTCAGTCTCCAATTTAGAAAAAACGTTATCAGTACCAATAAATTGTTTTAAAATATTAATAACAACTGATTTGTGTTGGTTTTCAGTAAATATCACTATACTTTTATTACATAATTTACGCACAATAGTTTCACAAATTACGCAAATTTCAAAAAAGTCTTTCGACGGAAATATTAAGCCACCTTTATCTTTTAAAGATATCAGTTTATGTAAGTCAAATATCTCATATAATATAATAAACGACATTATTAAATTTATTATTATATAATACTAAACAATACAATGGAAATAACCTTTGGATATCCGTTTCGTACCACACGACGAAGTCCTTTATTTGTGTAATAAAAATCGTCATCTTCAAAATGTGTCGAACAAACTACGCTGCGCACCGTTGGATTCCACGATGGCTCACTTCGGCTAACTCGAATCACTTCTATCCACTTCTCTTTAATGTCTTTATTTCGGATGGGGAACCTTAAAAATATAGATTATTTAAGTGATGATAAAACATGGAAAAACAAAAAATAATGCCTATTCACACTTACATTAATTTTATGAATATTAAAAGTAAAATAGAACTAGTTAAAGGATCGTATTACATTAAGTTTCGCGTCACATTAATAACTTACTGTATAAATGGGGACTACTGTGACGCTTACCAGTGGCAACAATTGTGGAGCTTTTATGTTCCAAGCTGTCGTAATAATAAAATAATTTATTGAAAATTTGGATTTTTATGTTTACTTACGTATTAAATGTGATTCTATCCTGTTTTTTTTATTTCTGGAAGATTGGTTTTTACACCGCTTTACAACACAATTCAGAATTTTTTCTTTAAAAACTGCGAATTATTATAGCGTGACATCACAAGGTCAGGCGTAGTTTCGTTATATCTGTGTGCGTGAAACTGTGTATGTACAAGGCGAGGCGTAGTTTTACCGGCCTCAGTGCGTTGTTCGGCGGGGCTCTGTCTTGAGTTTTTATTTCGTCTGAGCAGACAGGCTCTATATTTTGTTGGAACAACTAAAAGAATTTTCTATCGATCTTAAAGTACCTATAATTGCTGAATGTACCTGCAACTTAGTTTTATACTATTAATTATTAAACAGTACACTATTTTACTGATAATACCAGTACAAAGTGTTTACTATTATTATCCGGAGATTTTCGACACACAAGGTTAGGTTAGTTAAGTTAGACAAGGTTATTAAAAAAAAGCGATTAACGTTCTGGGATCGTATCGATAAATCCTATACTATTAAACGAGCAATTCTTGTATATATATATATATATATATATAATCGGGATCTCGGAAACGGCTCCAACGATTTTCATAAAATTTTGTGTCCAGGGAGTTTCGGGGATAATAAATCGATCTAGCTAGCATTTATTTTTAGAAAATGTCTTTTTGTCCGTGTTTTTAGGCAATGAAAAACTGCTACAATATCGTTAGAATAAGAAGGTAAATTTTGACGGATTGTTAGTGATTATAAATAGCTTAATTGGTATAATGGTCGGTCACAGAATCTTAAAACCCCCGATTCGAGCCTAGACCCGACCGACCGACTTTTTTTAATCTTTTTTTTCATGTTCCTTTCTTTTTTGAGAAAATCTATTTTTTGAGCCCTTTTTAAGTATTTTTTAAAACACGAAAATTTAAATTAAACTAATTGCACTCATGATTTTTTATTCAAAAACCAGTTCAGTTTTTTCTATTATGTCGCTAAGATCAAAAAATATTATTCTTATTTCATTAGTATGTAATTTGTATCTAAATATAATTTCCATAACACACGAATTAAAAAAACCGAGCGAAAAATACCGAGCAAAGCTCGGTCAACCGGGTACTTATCATTAACAGACAATATGCGAGCAAAGATTACTGGAGATACGAAAGCACAAGAGTTAGTTAAAAATATGTTAAACATTGGCATTGACACCTATCTTATATTATATATCCTATATAGATTCACAGTTAGGCAAACTTATTCTATCAGAAGAATTGTGTACCGTAGTAGGTACAAATGAAGAACTTTGAAAAAATTTATCCGTCGAATGAACAGAATTATCTAAATAGGACATGGTTGTGTGAGCGAGCAATTTTAGCTACAAAAAATGATGTAGCAGACTAATTAATGAAAGTATACAGAATATGAAACCAGATGAAAACCTGTATAAATCAATAGACACAATGATGAATCAAGACGTAAGTGTAAACTTCCCAACAAAATTTTTAAATTCACCGAATCCGCCTGGTATGCCTTTGCATGTATTGAAGCCGAAAATTGGATCACCAGTCATATTATTATGAAATCTCAATTCGCCACAATTCTGTATAACCGCTCAGATGCCCACTACGCAATTTGATTCCGTCATTAAAGTGCCCACAGCGGCACTTGAGACTACCCGTCAAGTGCCCCTAATTGCATAGATAAAAAACGAGCGTCCTGCTTGTGAGTTCATAAAAGATAGCTTGATCTCTGCGACAGCTGTCAGTAAAATGACGCCTATGAAGTCCTGAATTTCTTAGTAGCACAGACAGTACCTGTCAATGTCATACTTTATGGGCATGCACTAATTAGGTCGGCATGCCCATGAAGTATGACATTGACAGGTACTGTCTGTGCTACTAAGAAATTCAGGACTTCATAGGCGTCATTTTACTGACAGTGAACTATAAGTTTTTTGAATAAGAGAGCAAGTGTTTGTTTTTTGTGTTGCTGAATAAATGAGTCATTGAACTTGGGTGTTATAATTTAATTTATGACACCTTGTTTTTAAATGAACACTCGTAAAGTTGGAAATAGTGAATTTCGAGCGCAACTTTTGCAAAGCTGTTCATAAATCAAAAAGCAAATCGATGACGTAGAGATTTTTTATTCAAAAACCCTTACTGAGAACATACACAGTAAGAAAATAATTTAAAAGGTGCCTATCGTAGTACAAACACATGCTATTACAAGGGTTTAAACTTACCAAACGTTTAGGCGGCGCGCAGCGTAAATATGGTTAAACTTAAGATGTATTTATAGCATTAACAAAAACTCAAATATTCAGAAATAATTAAAACTAATGCCAAGGTTATTTCATCCTTAACAGAATTGATAAAAATTGTAGCAGTATCTGTTATCAATATTGAGAAACATTAGAATTAGTGAATATAATCTCATAGGTAAAGAAAATCAAATGCCGTTTTTCCGAATTTTGTACCACGTACCTATGTAAATAATTGGCAGTAATTCTAAGCTTATTAAATAGCATTTTTAATTTCCTTTCAAAAAGGTATCACATGTATAGTTTGTGAGCATGATGTGTGAAAGTAAGGCGCGATAACGTCGGGTACACACTAGGTACAAAATCCGACGTGTTTACTGGCTCTAGATGGGTCGTTTAAAGCTTAAAGGCGTAAAATAGCATACTTAAAAGGCAACAAGTACGATACTATGAATAAGACCCATATTCATTGAAATATAGCTCTTTTTTTAACGACTATACCCAAATGTGCGTTTGTAAACCGCTGCTACACAGGCCATTTTACGGGTGAAAAATATTGTTAACCAGGAGTTAACAGGTCAGTTTAGGGAGGAAATGTGTTGTAAACCAGTGGTTAACAGGGTCATGTCAGCAGATAAAACAACTTCTAAACAACATTATTGAGGCAGTAATTCTAACTGGAAAATCCGTTTTTATACCCCGAATTCAATTAATTTCAAATGATTTACCATTCTGTTTTAAACGGTTACACTTTCCTCTACAATTGGCTTACAGTATAACTATCAATAAGGCACAGAATCAAACGTTCCAATTATATTTGGGAGAATCCGGTTTTCACATGGTCAAATCACCAGATGCAACAGAACACAAAACAGTAAATGTAGTGCATAAGAATGTATTGTAATATAGGCATTCAGTACATGACTGTCTGTAAAGTATTTTTGTATAGTGAATAAAAAATATGTAAGAAGAAAAAACTTAAAAATTTAATAAGAAAAATGACGTGTTCTTAATTTAAAAAATAACTTATTTAATAAAATATACATACTCGTACATTAATAAATATTCGACAAAAGTAACCCAGCGAAGCGGGTTTTCACAGCTATCGTACATATTTTACCAAATACCTCACGAAGAAGATTTTGCTCCAGTGTGTATATTCAAATGCCTTATATATTACATGAAAAAGGTTTTTCACCGGTGTCTTTTTTCATGTTTTTGCAAATTACTCTTTGAAACACATCTATATTCACAGATATGACACGAAAAAGGTTTTTCACCGGTGTGTATTTTCATATGTGTTTGCAAATACCTTTTTGTAATACATCTATATTCACAGATATTACACGAAAAACGTTTTTCATCTGTGTGTTTTTGTATATGTTTTTGCAAATAACCCTTTGTAGCACATCTATATTCACAGATATGACACGAAAATGGTTTTTCTCCGGTGTGTATTTTCATGTGTGTTCTCATAGAAGATTTGCTTATACATTTATATTGACAAATATTACACGAAAAAGGTTTTTCACCGGTGTGTATTTTCATATGTGCTTGCAAATACCTTTTTGTAATACATCTATATTCACAGATATTACACGAAAAACGTTTTTCATCTGTGTGTTTTTGTATATGTTTTTGCAAATAACTCTTTGTAGCACATCTATATTCACAGATATGACACGAAAATGGTTTTTCTCCGGTGTGTATTTTCATGTGTGTTCTCATAGAAGATTTGCTTATACATTTATATTGACAAATATTACACGAAAAAGGTTTTTCACCAGTGTGTATTTTCATATGTGTTTGCAAATACCTTTTTGTAATACATCTATATTCACAGATATTACACGAAAAACGTTTTTCATCTGTGTGTTTTTGTATATGTTTTTGCAAATAACTCTTTGTAGCACATCTATATTCACAGATATGACACGAAAATGGTTTTTCTCCGGTGTGTATTTTCATGTGTGTTCTCATAGAAGATTTGCTTATACATTTATATTGACAAATATTACACGAAAAAGGTTTTTCTCCGGTATGTTTTTTCATATGTGTTTGCAAATACTTTTCCGAAATACATCTATATTCACAGATATTACACGAAAAAGGTTTTTCTCCGGTGTGTATTTGTATGTGTTTTATCAAATAACTTTTACTAGTATATCTATATTTACAGATATCACACGAAAAAGGTTTTTCTCCCGTGTGTACTTTCATATGCCTTCGCAACCTACTTTTTGTAATACATTTGTAATCACAATTATTACAACAGTACACTTGCTTAGCGACGTGCGCTTTATTATGAGCTAAAATGAAACGTTTTTGAGATGTTTTAAATTCGCAAATATCACAGTTATATATATCCATTAGTTGTGGTACTGGAGTTTGTTCAACTTGTGTCTGAACTGCATCTGAGTTCTTTTGCGTCTTACGACTGTATGTTTTGTGGTCGACTAAAATATCTCTAGTTAAGAAAATTTTTCTCCAATCATCACATTCAAAAATGTATCTTGTTGATGCATCAGATGTGTTTTTCGTATGTTGGTTTACACTCTGTTTCAAAATTTTCTTTTTTCGTAATTTCTGCAGGATGCTCCCCTTTTTTAATAACTGGTTGAGTATCACTTTTCAGTTTAGGCTTTGATTTAATAGTAGGGCTTTCTAAATCGAGGTTTCCTTTACGAACATCATTTATGTTACAATCAGTAGAATTTGAATTAATCTTTTTCTCACTCGGTTTTGAAAAATTATTTGTTTGTATGCAGGGTTGTTCTGAAATACAAATGAATCAAACATTTTATTTATTGTAAGATACCTTAGCTGAACACAACACAACAAAGAAACAACAACAGCGAAAATAATTTATGCTTTACCAGGGAGATATAGAGAAATTATAATAATTTTACATAATTACACTCATTTAACGTTGCAAGATATAAAGTATTTTAGCCAATTACTCTGGATACCGTCTCCTATATTCATTTTTGGAGGGAAATAATGGTAAAGAATCTAAATTCGAAAGATAATGATGACGTTCTTCTGACCGTGACATTAAACTAATAAACAATGGTTCGAATCCCACACAGAAAGAGTGTTATACTTACATACATTTGACCAGTATTTTTGTAGATATTAAGAATATAGTCTAGGTAGTAGTATCAGAATAATCTAAATATCAGAACTAGTGTTACACACACAGTACAGTCGAATTTTGTATGTAAGTGCGGTATAAGAGAATTCATTATCACATTTTATCCCGTGGGTTTCGTAAGAGGTGACTTTGGGTTTGGTTCCTCGTTGACTTCTGGCTGGTTCTGCGATCGTCAATCCTATGCCAAGCATGACGACTAAGTTAAATCATCCCTACATGGGGAGACGTCCTTCCATGTGCGGCAGTGGAAATTTACGGGACGGTTAAGATAGAGGAATTATTTGTAGGCCATACAAAGACTCAAAACAAGCCCTGGTAGCTGAGGGACTAGCAGTTTGCCATAAAATTTCAAAGTACGCTAGCAGCCCAGGTTTGTTCTCTTCCAGCACCCATAAAATTGATAATTTTCTATGTGTATATATACAGGTTGTCCCAGAAATCGACGTCAAGTCGGAGTCGAATGATAGGATGACTTAATCATAATAGTTAACCGAAAAATTAAAAAAAAATCTTTGCTATGTATTTTAAAAATAACAGGCATTTATAAATATCGTGATAATCGACATCCTATGTCGGTCTTTTAACTCCTGTTGCTACAAATTGTAATTCTTTTTTTAATTTTCTTTTTATTATGTAATCCAGATTAATGCTTCTGAAAATAGTGCATCTGTTTAAAATTTACAGCCAGGTGCTAAAGTCCAGAAGAAAATGTAATTTTTTTCCCAACCATGTATTTAAAATTAATACTTTGCCCAGTTTTGAACGACTGTAATGAAAAAAATTGTACGTGTAGTACAATTTTTTTTGGCAAGAAACTTTGTAAGTTGGCGCATTTAATAAGGATTCCAAAATCATATAACACTTGCAAGACTAATTGTTAAATTAGAGAAGTTAAAAAACCTACTTGTAAATAAATTTTCCTTACCTCTCTAAAATGATTTTAGCGTACCCCAAGGCTTTCCTCAAGCCCGTTACTTAAGATTCCAGTTTGAGTGAAACGGAGGGAACCAAAATGCAGATGCGTTGTCAGCCGTGAGGACTAAGACGGAATGCCTCGTTTTCAGTAAAATGGGCCTCTGGTTCTCTACACTCACCATACGAAACACAGCAGCGTTGAGCTGCTATTTGACACTGGTATTCTGTGAGAGCGTGGTCCCTCCCCGGTCGCGCACCCATTCGTGCTACAACTATATTACTAATATAGCTGCAGCATGGCTCTACCAGGTTAAGAAAAACGTCGTGCTAGAAGCTGTCGAAGAAGACCCGAGTACTACAGTGTGTACAATAAAATTAAGAACTAGAGTGACCACAAGTGCAACCCACAGGATATTGCAAGAAAATGAGATTATCCATACACCGAGTATACCGAGTACAAACTCTTCTTCCCCGAGATTATGATTATGAGCATTGGGTTGCTTTCTGTCAAACAGTGCTAAAAACATGGAAGATCCTTGCAATAAGTTGTGGTCGGATCCACATTTAAAAAGATAGATACATGATTCTACATAACTTACACGAGTGGCACGCAGAAAACCAAAGTATGATGAGAGAAGATCGAACACAGGTTCGCTTTAAGATTAACCTTTGGACCGGAATTTTGAATGAACAAATAATCAGTCCTTTTGAGCTGCCGATTTCCTTCCGGCCTAGAACAGTTGGCTGTATATATTAAGCAACAGTTTTCGGAAGCATTATTCACGATCATATAATAAAAGAAAATTAAAAAGAGTTAAAATTTGTAGCGACAGGAGCAAAGCGACCGTCACAGGATGTAGATTTTCTAGATTTTTTTTATTAATGCCTGTAATTTTTAAAATACATAGCAACGATTTTTTTTAAATATTTTCTGTTAACTATTATGACTTGACCATTCACCCGATTCCGGCTTGACGTCGACATCTGGTATATATATATATATATATATATATATATATATTATATATATATATATATATATATATATATATATATATATATGACTAAGATAAATAGCGTCTCCAGTTCTCTACACTCACCATACGAAACACAGCAGTGTAGTGGGGGTGTGTTAACTGTTAGGTGTGCGTAGATAGAAAGAGGTGTACAAATAAAAGGTAGTCTTGTGCAGAAGATGAATGCAACGTAAGTTTTTACAATAAGGAAGAAGTACAGAGATAGAGAGTAAATAATTCTAGAGCGTGAGACAATGCGACAATCTCTCCGCGTCGAAGCACGTAAGCGACTGGCCGATCGGTTAAGGGCTTAAGGGGGGCGGTGCTTTAATACCGCCGGCCCGCAACCACTGCATCAAGATATTACCATATATGGTCTTGAAGAAACTTCGGCCAGCTGATAAAAAGGGTATATAGAGTAATGCGCGTGTATGTGAGTGTATGATTGTATGTTTGTGTGAAATGTACGAGTCCCTATCAGCAGCATTAAGCTACTATTTCATTTCGGTATTCTGTGAGAGCGTGGTCCTTCCCCGGTCAAGTCATTTGTACTGTACCCATTTGTACTGCAGCCATAAACCAGCAATATCGTGACGCTACCAAGTTTAATATCTAATTTTAGGTTACAAAATATTGAAGTGAAATTGAAGACATCTCTTTGGTTGTACTGTTTGTATCTGGCTGGTTTTAATATCAATACATATAAGACATTAAGTAAAAAAAGTAAAACAACACTTTACCGCCATTTCGCAATTGCTTTTCGGTTCGCCAAAATGAGTGAATCTAACGAAGAATTTTTGTACATTCTGAAGATTTACTACAAAAAATGGAAAATGCAGCTCAAGCTGCGAAAAAAATTTACGTTTATGGACCTAATGCAGTGTCAGCAAGAGAATAGCACAATCCGGTATCTTTGATTTCAAAGATGCAGATCGCTCTGGTCGCCCTTATACGGACAAAGTCGATGCCATTTTTGAAAAAGTGGAGAAAGATCGGCTTATTAGTAGTTACGACATAGCCGAGGAATTGAGTATTGACCACAAAACAGTTTTGATCCATTTGAAAACGTCTGGCTATACAAAAAAGCTCGATATTTGGGTACCACACGAGCTCACTGTAACTCAACAACTAATGAGACTTAAGAAAGAAATTAAAAAAAAACGGCTGGAATTGAACTACAAAATAGGAGTGGTATTTCATCATGATAAAGATAATAGACGACACACATTTTTGCGCCACTCAGCAAAAATTGAGAGGGCTTGGTTGGAAAGTGTCAATGATCACCATATAGTCCCGACCTTGCACCCGTAGATTTTCACCTGTTTCGGTCTCTTCAGAATTCTTTGGGTAGTGTTAGGTTAACATCAAGAGGGCACTGTACAACCTACATGTCTCATTGTTTTGATCAAAAATCCCAAGATTTCTACAGCAACGGGATTATATCACTACCTACAAGATGGCAACAAGTTATCGAACAAATTGGCACATATAATTAAATGTAATTAAACTTTGAAATATTTTGTATTTACTGAGGTAGAAATCGGTAAGTTGTTGCAGTTTTGTGTCATTTATTAATTATTTACGTGGTAACTTTGGACAATGACCTAAAACAGATTTTTTGTTCAGTTTACCTTCATTAAATATATATAATGGGTACTTTTGAAACACTCCCGAAAACGAAAACAGACGATAGTATTGTTACGCGCTCAAGTCGACGACACACTAGCGCCATCTAGTGTCAGGAACAAGAGCGAGGGGAGCTTTGCAGAAAATGACATCATAAATCTTTCAACCGACAGCGCCATCCGAAGAACTAAGTTTCTAGAAAATCTACACTCGAACACTCGTCCCTTTGCGCGCATTTACTTGAATATTCCTGCTATATACAAATTAGCAATGATGCTTCATTGCTAATTTGTATATATAGGCGCTGCAAGATGCGATCGGGGCAGTATTGGAATTGGCGACACAAGCGAAGCTTCGGAGCGGAATAAAGTGAATTAGTGTGTTTGATTATTAGTGTTTTAAGTTTTAATTTGTGTAAAGTAAAGTGTTAATTTAGGTAATTTTATCGGCAATTTTTACTGTCACGAACCTCAAGCTCGTAACAATTGGTGTCAGAAGTGGGATAAAATCATGCCGATTTTACCAAAGGAGGAATCGGAGGGTGTCCGTACCCGAAGTCAACGCCAGCAGGAGACGGACCAGAGGAGATTTGGTGGTGCAACGCCGCAGACGTCGGAAGGCCAGCCACCGGCTGCAGGCCTGTCGGTAGCTCCTACATCTGCAGCACCTGACTTAGGTGCTCTGATGGTGATGCTGCAGGAGCAGGCTCGCCGACAAGAGGAACAGGTCCGTCAGTTGAAAGAGCAGCTGCAGAGCGGACAGGAGGAACAGGTCCGTCAGTTGAAAGAGCAGCTGCGGCTGGAATAAAAGTCAGGCCATGACTGCTCTCACACTAGGCCTGCGCGACCAGGCCTTAACAGTTCTGGAAGCTCTCGGTGAGGAAGTGACTTATGAGCAACTCCTTGAGGCGTTGGAGGCGAGATATGGCGACGCTCACCTGGAACACGTCTTTCGTGCGCAGCTTAAAGATCGCGTGCAGCGCATCAACGAAAATCTGCAGCAGTGGGCTCTAGAGGTGGAGAAGCTGGTGCGAAAAGCATACCGGTCTGTACCTGCGCTCATTGAAGGGAACCTGGTGCAGACATTCATCGACGGCATCCGCGACCTGGAAGTCAGAGCTGCTGTGAGGCTCGGGCACCACGAGACGCTTAAGGACGCCTTGGCCCATGCACTGGAGGTGGAAGCCGTGCGGCAGGACCATCGTTCCCATCGCGTCAGGGAGGTTGCAGCAGCTACAGTTCGCGACTGCAACAAAGGATACAGCCCTAGGTGCTATGGCTGTGGGGAAAGGGACCATCTTCACTCCAGCTGCCCTAAGCGAACTGTAGAAAGGAGAGTTGATCGATGTCGAGAGGGTAGTGCAGCTAACGGCACCGCCTGGCGGTGGCCGGATCGTCGTTCCCCTCGCGCTAGGGAGGTTGCAGCAGTTACGGTTCGCGACCACAATAAAAGATACAGCCCTAGGTGCTATGGTTGTGGGGAAAGGGGCCATCTTCGATCCAGCTGCCCTAAGCGAACCCTAGAAAGGGAAGGTGAACGATCTCAGAAGGGAAGTGCGGCTAACATCACCGCCCAGCAGCAGCCGGGATACGACTTTACTATCAGACATCGCAGCGGGAAATCTCATGGCAACGCAGATGCATCGTCAAGAAGACCTTGTCCTGAAGATTGCAACCATTGTAGTAGGCAAGAGAGTAAGGAAGTGGTATCCGTGAGGATGCTCAGGACAGATCACCTCAGCAACGGGTGGAAGGACAGCCTACGACATGCACAGCAGGAAGATCCAGACATCAAGCCGATTCTGGGATGGATGAAGGCCCGTGCTACCAAGCCTAAGTGCAGGGACGTCTCAGCGATGAGTTCAACCACGAAAAGCTATTGGGCCCAATGGGGCAGCTTGCTGATTCAGGATGGAGTCCTGTGCCGTAAATGGGACAATGGTCGAGGAGACAGCTGTCGTTTGCAAATGGTTGTCCCTAAAGCTAAAGTGCCGAATGTTCTACAGCTGTGCCATAATGGTCGTTCAAGAGTCCATCTGGGAGTTAAACGAACTCTACTGAAGGTCCGAGAACAGTTTTACGGGGTCCATTATCGTGACGATGTCGAGGATTGGTGTCGTACATGTACAAGTTGTGCGGCCGTGCGGGGACCACAGACACGTAGTAGAGGAGCACCGAAATTGTACAATGTTGGTGCACCACGGGATAGGACAGCCCTTGACATTGCGGAGCCGTTACAGAAAGGCGCAAGAGGGACTCCTAAGATCGTCCACGTGGATCGCTTGGCGCGTTATTATGGGGCCGATAATGCTCGGGACGAGCATGTCTTAGGAGGGGGCAGATTTACGCGCTCAATTCGACGACACACTAGCGCCATCTAGTGTCAGGAACGAGAGCGAGGGGAGCTTTGCAGAAAATGACATCACAAATCTTTCAACCGACAGCGCCATCCGAAGAACTAAGTTTCTAGAAAATCTACACTCGCACACTCGTCCCTTTGCGCGCATTTACTTGAATATTCCGGATGCTTTATTGCTAATTTGTATATATAGGCGCTGCAAGATGCGATAGGGGCAGTATTGGAATTGGCGACACAAGCGAAGCTTCGGAGCGGAATAAAGTAAATTAGTGTTAATTTAGGTAATTTTATCAGCAATTTTTATTGTCACGAACCTCAAGCTCGTAACAGTATTAAGGATACCTTTGAGTATGACATAAAAAGAAAATCGATCCCGTTGAAAAAAAATCATTTTTTTACAACGTTTAATTAGCTTTATTCACGCTGTATCATGTTATTACAGCTAAACGAATCGACAATTTCATAAAAAAATCATGAAAATACCTAAACATGACACCAGCAGTGAAACTTAAATACTTAAAATCTAGCTGACAAGGGTCATTGTACGCGCGACGCTAAATCCGCTCGGCTCACAGCCACATGAGCAGCTAAACGGAATTATATACTCATGTCATGTGTCCATGAGTTTAGTTATACCTACGACTAGTCTTCAAGTGGAATTTAGAAGTTATAGTTGTCATTTTTAACCACTCCAACGTCCGTCCCACGCTGGTAAATATGCGTCAAACGTCCGACTACTCGCCGCCTCAAGCCGCGCGAATCTGTCCCCGCTGCTCGACTAACAAAAACCTTTGTAACAGCTAAAATATAATAGCTACAGCAAAGATAAAAATATTGAAAATAGCTAGACGTTTATAGATTGAATTTATATATATTTGAGAAATCGATAGTGATAATCTATTATTATTAAAATAAGGTTTAATATCAATTAACGAGTGGAAAATAAAAAAAAAACTTTCAATAAATTTGTTTTGTAAGCATAAAATATAGTAATTTTTACCAACAAAACACTAAAAAGAAAAACCAGATTCATTTTTCGTTAATACGATGCTAATATATTGATATATAAATATTTATAAGTAGCTAAACAAATCAAATCAAAATACATTCTCCTTGCAATTTTGCGGCGGTCTCTTGACTATAGCCGTGTCGTCGCGCGTCGTTCGAATTGAAGAAGATGGCCGTCCGTTTAAGGCCATCTAAACACGATAAGGTTGAATGAAATACGCATAAGTGATAAAATATTTTAATGATTTATAATTTTGGCTTAAAACGATAAAATTAGAAAACTATTTGCTAAATCGACGTCCCCGAAGAAAAAATCGTATTAAATAAAGTAAATTTTATTGGAGAAACAAAAATTTCGTAATGTGTTGCATTAGTTCCGAAGAATAAATTGTTGACTTTTGAAATAATAAGAACAAAAAAATATCACAAAAGGTAATGACAACTTCAAATACATTAAAAGTGTGCAAATACGATTTTCTTCCTCGGGGCCGTCGAAATAGAGAATATGCATTTCCGTAACAATATAATATATTTCATGAATGTTCGCCTAAATGTAGTACTCCATGAAACAGCCTTCAATACATAAATTAGTGTTACACTCCAAACACTTCCATATAGTCCTCGCCGTAACTTTCCGCTGAGCGCACAGCCAACAGCGGCTTTGTTTGAATCCGTTTCTGACGGGGAAATGTCGGTGCTGTAGTTGGTCTCTGTTGCTTGCTGTATTTGGTTTTCTTCGTAGTGTCGTTGTCGTCAGTCCGCTTAGACTTGTTATGAGGTGTGGTTCAATTGTCAGGTCAATAAGGCGGTGAATTTTCAATAACTCTTCAGCCAAATTTGTTCTAAATTGCCTATGTAAAATTTTTTGGTTACCAGATTTAAAAATAATAAAACTGTTGAAAATTGCAGTGTCGAAAAAGCGAAGGAAAAGTTTCTTATACCATATTCCGTTCTTTACGCGTTCCAAAGGACGTGCAGACAGGTATTGATCTTTCCTGTCCACACCTCCTTTGGATTTGTTGTAATCTAGAACAACGTTTGACTTAAAAGTCAGTCTGTTATATTTTTGTCGAGTCCCGATTTGAAGATGGTGATATGTCGAGATCAGGCAAACGATGTTAGCATCTCGCCATACACATATCGACAAATCGGAACTGTAGCTACACACTACTTCACCTTGTCTAAGTTCAGTCTTCGTCATAGTCTTCAATGAATCAGGAACAAATTCCCGATTCAGTCTTAGCGTGCCAAAGCAGTCAGTATTTAGTCGTTTCAGACATCGCGCTAATAATGGACTATTGTAGAAATTGTCCATAATTAACGTATGCCAGCGGTGAAGAAAAGGCTCTACTAGGTCATAAACTATTTTTGAGGTAACATTGGTCGGACAGTCACTTGTTCGGTTAGTCATTTCCGTGTCCTGCGATCTGCCCTCTAGGTTGTCGGCGTTAGTTAGGTCATTAGTCGTCGTGGTCGTAGGCACAGTCTTGGACTCTTCCTGCATAGCACAAACGAACAACTTCCAAAGGTAGTCGGTGGAAGACTCGCACAACTTGTAGGTTTGGACCCCGACTTGGGAAATCTTAAGGAAATTTTTTGTGCGAATCACAGCCTACCGTGCCACTTTAAAACTGATTCGTCTATAACTATTTCCTGGGAAGGATAGTACAAAGTCGAATATTTGTCATTAAAGTAGTCTATGATTGGCTGAATTTTGGATAGCTTAGTCATTTCTGTAATGTTGTTATTGTCAACGAAATGCATCAAATATTTTAATAATAGGTATCTGTTGTAAGTACTTTACGAAAATAAGGCATAGTCCCAAAACCATTAAAAGAGAAATAAGATTCTTCACCTGGGAGAGGATATAGGCCTTGCAAAATAGATAAGGCTAAGAAACAGACCGTTTCGTTGCGGTCAGTTGGTGTCCAGCGATACAGTCGTGAAGTCAGAAGAAATTTGTCTTGGTCTAGTAATAATGTTATTTTTTGATCGGCGTATCTATTAGTCTCAGTACAAATTCTATCTACGAAGTCACTGTCTATCATTTTATAAAATATGTCAGTAATACGTGTCTGGTCTGTCACAGTCATAATTGGTCCTGGAGTCCCGGTAAATGTCTCTCGTTGTCCGGTAAATATATTTTGGTCCTTCGTCCAAGTTAATAAGAAAGTAAAGTCAAGTTTATAAGAATTTATATGTAATTAGTATTTAATTTAACGTAATATAAGTTAAAATTAATCTAATATAACTTACTTTTTCCCAATGTTCAGGTCTGTAGCTCTATTTCTAGGAATAAATGATTTTTTATATTTTTTTATTTTTAAGTAAAGTCATAACAGTCCTGAGGTACAAATTCTCTCATAGCGAGATCATTTCGGCGGTCTTCAGCTTCTAAAACAATATTCTCGTGGTAATTCAAATCGCTGTGTATAGCAGGTTCTAACGATGCATTTCGTGGGGTAATTTGGACATATGGGCAGAGTTCGTCACCTAAGTCCAAGTCGCAGTCACTTGAGTCGTCAGTCAGTTTTATCCAGTCGTCAATAGTCTGCTCAAAATGTTTGCCATTCATACCTGCAAAAAACAAAATCAATATATTATATTTGGCGCTCTTTCATGTTCGTGCATTCAAGAATTTATTTAAGTTGAGGTTAAATAAATAAAATTAGGAGGACCGATCGAAGATCGGTGTTTACTTGTTGAAGGCGCCGTAGAGATTTCGACATCTGTCTCCGCCAGTGTTGCCATTTACACGGCAGTTGCCGTGTTACACGGCAATTTGGGTCTATACAGCAATAAAACACGTTAAACGGCAGCATATTAATTGCAGTGTTCTAAAACACGGCAATTCAATGGTTACTAATTTTTTCCGAAAATTTTATTGGTAGTCGATATGTCATTATAACGCGTATCACTAGACTACACTAGACGTAGTCATGACTCTATGAGCGGGGAAATCCCAACGCGAATTCGACATACATTCGCGCACATCATTGTTTATGGTATCCATTTCATTCTTTCGTCTTTTGAAAATTACATTAAAAAATATACTGCTGTTTATTTACTTTATTTAATTTTAATAGCTAAACACTTTATCCGATCTCAAGGAAATTGTATAAATTTCGAACCGACAAAACAAGTGATAGACAATACGAAGGAAAATAATAAATATAAATATAAGGGCAAGGTGTTCTGCCCGGGGAGCGGCCAACACTCCGTGTGATAGTTCGGAGATGTTCCATATATACTGTTTATGATTCGAAATTTGGATAGCGTGATTTAGGCTTCGGTGTGTTTCGCCTGCGGCGCGACGACAGAACAAAGACGAAGAAGAAGTTTTACGGCAACTTAAAATTGCGAAATGGCAACCCTGGTCCTCGTTGCCGTATCTGAAGCATAACGTTATACTAAACAACATTGTACGAGTTTCAATATAACCAAAAACTACCATTTTCCTCCACTAAGGCGGCCAATAGTAGCAAAAAGACCTGGGATAGAGCAGCAAAATCTCTCAGAAAATATTACGAAACAACGTTTTTCATTTATTGGGAGTGTTATTCATACATGATCGGTAATAAATTAAGTCAATTTAAATAGGGAAAAGGGATACAAAAAAGGAATACATCGACGAAGATCATTCAGATGACAATTTAGTCATCATCTTTATGATCTTCGTCGATTTATCGCTTTTTATGGTGCGTTTTGGACATCAATGTCGTATTTAAGTCTGTGCTCGATCGTCCTGGACCACCATCCAGAGAGCTGGCTGACCTGAGCACAGTATCGGCACTGGTGTACCACCACGCAAAAATGCCCTCCTCTCCCAGAGCGCTGCCACTAGTCGCTCCTCTGTAACAAAACAGTGAAAATTTAGATGTTTGACAAGAAGAATCTCAGCATCCGCTACTTCTACTGACTCTTGTTCATTGACTGGCGGTAGTTGAATATCCTCTGTTACAAACAAACAAACAACATTCAAAATCGCAATAAGATGAAGTCATCGTGAAGTTTAGTTAAACATTTACTTACCTATCTCGGCGTCCGCTACAATATACAATACAGTTGAATATCATCAACAACATTAGAAAATCATAATTATATTAGATTAGTGAGGTGAGGTCTAGTACAATATTTACTTGCCTATCTCGTTTGCCACAATTTCTGCTTGTTGTGTGGGTGGCACCAATTGTATCTAAAACAGAATTATAAACGTTATAAACATACCTAGCTATTATAAAACAAATATTAGAAGACAATAACGACAAATTATAAAAGATGGTATGTGGTAAAGAATGTTACCTGAAATAACGATTCTGCTTGACTGAGAAGCGGATTGGTCTATAAAGTCACATGGCTCACGACATGATTATGAAATGAAAAAAGATACACGACATGATTATCAAATGAAAAAATACAATGTATATAACGAAAGTGCGTATACTATAACTAACGTTGCGCATCTTTAACGTGTTGGTGCGTCAGGCAGCAGTATCCTTGTTAACCGGGACTCGCGCTCCCGGGCTGGCAGCTCCTAGCACGTGTCCGCTGGCGGCGCCGCTACACGGCTCTGCGTGAGTTGTCTGTGACCACGTACAACAGCCACGCTCTAGGCGTCTTCGTCGTCATCGTCATAGTTTATTGATTCTTGCCCCCATGGTTTTTTTAATAAAGCTTTTTTATAGCAACAATGAACTCATTGTTGCTATAAAAAAAGATAAATAAAAAATAAACACCAAGCCGAAAAAAATATGAAAATACTAACCTCACTTCGTCTCCCGATTTACCACGTCCTCTGTGAACTCCACGGCTCGCACTGCTTATACGTCTACCGCGATGTCCACGACCACCACGGCTTTCATAGCCATCAGACCCAGATGGTAGAGCACTATCACTCGATGATGTCCAATTAGAACATTAATGAGAAAAAAAGCATATTATATGGAAAATGTTCAACGATCTTCAAGACAGCTGCAGCCTCCACAAATTCGTAAAGGCACACGACTTAGTTCGGCTATCTAAAATTTGTCAAGCATAGTAAGCAACACCTCTCAACAAAGGCTAGGTATTATATAATAGGTGGGCAGGTAGTTGGTAGGTACTATGTAGTAGTAGTACTATTAGTATGAATCAAACACCTATTAAATTTAATATTATCAGTGCACCATCACCTAAAGCGTCATTGGATAAAGTAGAATTAGCATGCTTATTGTGAATTAATGTTAAAGTTTATGGCATTGAACCACTGAAAATAAGTTATTTGAATAAGGTGAAAAGAAAAAAAAGTGCATAAAACAATTGTGAAAATGAATCAATACAGTCAATATATAACAACAAAAATAAAACAGGTGATAACATCAAGCATTATTAAATATTGAAAACACACTTTCTCGTTTCTAGAGACCCCTATTTATAACTTTTGTTCGAACGTCCCTGGATACCGCATTAGCCATAGGAAAAAACCTGAAGAACACATTATTATTTGTGAATCCTTTGACATTTTAATATATTTTAACTAAAAAAGTGTATGAGTATGTTTATTAGAAATTTAATCACTATTACTTCACTGAATAGCACGTAAATCAATCATAAACAAGACGACTACTGACTGTGAATTACAAAGACGTCATTGTTTTGGTAAGCACAATATTTTGAAGTTCAAATTAGAGCCGATTTAGTAAGTGAAACTTTATCACCTAAGTATTATCACAAAGTACAAATTCTAAAGTTCATTTTGATGTACAATAATCTAACAATTAAGTAAAAAAATACGAAATACTTACGACATAATCACTGGTGCTCCGACACATTTTCGTGACAAGTCGACTGAAGTTGTTATTTTAAATTCTATGCACCCAAACACTAAACACTGTCGTCGTCTGTTATTTCTAGTGAAGTATTTCATAGATAATCATTTTTATCAAGCACGATGTTCATTTATTTCGGCATTTTTGAACTAGATGGCAATATTTACAACGTGTCGTTTTGGATAGTACACTATGCCGGACGGACGACGGCATACTTTGTTTGTCTACTACACTATCCTCGGACGCGCTAGTGGTTAATACAATTAGACAATCAATTGTACCCTGACGCAACAAGCGGTTCGTTACTACAAAAAGACATTGAGATTAACAAACGTACCTAATTGGGTTCTCACTTACACAATTATAAACAAAATTTCATTGTTATCTTTGATTTTGTACAATAAAATAGAAATAAAATGGTACTGAATAATTTAATAGTTAAAATCAATTGCAATTATGATCGACAATTAACTATGGTTCATAAAAGACAGCTTGATCTCTGCAACAGCTGTCAATAAAATCACGCCTATGAAGTCCTGAATTTCTTAGTAGTACAGACAGTACCTGTCAATGTCATACTTTATGGACATGGATCGGCATGAACTATAATCTATCACAATTAATCTAAAAAATAATTATTTTACTTTATTTTTAGATTAATTTTTTTTTAAATCCGTCGAATACTTTGAGTTTAAAAAGAGCTAGGTAAGTCAAAACCATTAAAAATAATTCCAAGTTTAATGGTAATTGCCGCCTCTTGTTTTTATTTCGCTTGCAAATTTTAGTAAGTAAATTTCGGTTTGGCAACGCCGCAACATGTGTGTGAAAGGGAAGGGTAGAGTGAGCGTAAATACAGTAACACCCAATAGATTGAAAGTAGAATAAAAATAAAAACAAAAATACATAGAGTAACTGACTCGTGTTTAGACCATAGGATAGAAAATTTCTTATAGATTCTATAATGCCAAACATCATCATAGAAAAGTAGTCTCTAAATATAAGTATTTATGGGTTAAAGTGCTGTGGTTGGGTGCGGTCGAATCCGACCGCTTGAATTTGGACGGACGTCATCAACATCGCCTTGGTCGGATCCAACCGTGTGCCCATTGAAAGGTTAATAACACCTTGGGTCACCACCGGCGAATTCAGTTCTTGCTTAAAACAACGCAATTGTATGGCCTACAAATAATCATTTTGGTTCATTTGGGTCACGAACAATCATTTGTTTTGTTTGTGTGTAGTAAAAGAACAAAATTTTGTATGTACAGTACATCTCCAACTACATGATGCAAGAGAAATTTATAATGTGGTGTTTTTATTTTTGATACTGTTTTTTACCTATGTCAAAGTCATCTGTTATACTCTTTGAACCATATGTAATTAGTGGCAAGTCATTCTCCGAATCCTTATGTCGATCGTCAAAAGCATCAATCTCCAAGTCTACTTGTTTTTCATCAGTATCTAGAATGAAACAGATTCTGACTCAATATACAAAATAAAAACTGATATTTTTTCTAAGCGATTAGATCATTACAGCCCATCACACAGCTCATGGGCCCGAGCCACCCACTTTCATTACCATACCGCATGTTTCATAAGCTAAGTGTGGGCCGAAGAACTGATTACCGATGGAGAAGAAAGGTTCTCCTAACGTGACATAATTGTGGCAGCCTCGTGCTGGTAGAAGAAGTGTAGGGCGGTCCCCCACTAGATGGAGTGACGACCTGGTAAGACATGCAGGAAATCGACGCAAGCAGGTGGCTCAGGACCGTGGTTTGTGGTGTTCCTTGCAGTGGACTTGGGAAGGGCTGTCATGATGATGACGATTCATTCAACTTATTTAGTGAGTGTTCGCCACAACTTGTTTTTAGTAGGCGAGTGCTTGCCAGTACAAGGATGCCCTGAGCACCTTTTTTCCATAAATTTTTAGTATGAAGTGACAAACAAACTAGCAGTCCACTGTACAGTAGCGGTATGTTGTCGATCCACCTGATGGTAAGTGGGTCCACGCACTGCCTGCAGCTAACAACAAACATAAATAGCTACAATGCGCTGTCACCTCTGACGACTAAGATGCAATGTCCCACAGCCAGTGATTATACTGACTCTATACTCTTCAGACTGGCACACAGCAGTGCATGCACTGCTATTTGACAAGAGATAGCGCTTTTTATATGCACTATGAATTTAGGCAAAGGCAAATCAGTCCACTGCATGGAAGTTCTCTTTATTTTGTGTCCATGGGCTACAGTAACCAATTGCCATTATGTAAATTGTACCTTAATTTAATAATATCACAAAATGTGTATATCTTACCTGTTTCATGACTCCAGTTTACTTCAAATTTGAAATTCTCATTTTCGATTTTCTCTTCCTTAACTTTAACAGATTCAAAGATAAAAATGTCGTCCTTACTATCATTTTCTATATCACACTCTGCTGGCCAGATATCTATATGATTAATTGTTGTGAACTGAATCTCATCTCTAGCCTCATGCGGTTTTGGTATTGACTGAAATCAAACTCATTTTTAAATAAGAGAAGAAGCCAGTGTAGTAGTGGCGTAGGAGAATCCATACTACCCCATACCATCCCGCAGATGCAGCAGCATCTTCCTGACAACAACTCCAAATAATAATAAAAAACGTACAAAAGTGAGAGTTCCCAATAAATTTAAATAATTATGTAGATAGTTTAGAAATGTAATTAGAATCGAGACTCAAGTCAAGAGTTTTTCTATAGCTTTTAAATATCTATAGCTTTTTAGCGAAATTGGTCTGCAGTTGTTGATATCCACTCCACTCTCATCTCCACTCTTGTGAACAGGTGTTACTAGGGACTCCTTGAACTAAGACAGAAATATACCGTTCTACTATATTAACATAATGTGTAGTAGAGTATGACACATGATTTGTGATAGCCGGTACATATTTGTGTTTATAACCACTCAAACGTCCGGGCGACCATAGTCGCCTAAAACTCTTTCCGGTTGAACGTTAGGGCGATTAGAGCAGCCTCGCTGACTTCTACACTTTAAACAAATTTTTATCAATGGAAAGTTACAAAAAGCTTCATGAATGTTGCACTAGATGGATCTATATTAAAAATGCATCTATCAGTTAATAAAAGGTCTATGCCTGGTAACAAATACCATTAAAAAAAAAAGAAACAAGCGTTGTGTCCAGTTGTGTCATGTTTTGTGTAGTGGCCAGTAGTACTGTGCATTTTGCTTTCTGTGAAAAACTTTCTATTCATATATCAACAAGTTGTATGAATCCAGTCTGTCATGATGATTTTTTTATAAGTGACGAAGTCGACATGCAAAAACTTCGCCTTTGTGTGTCAATCTTTTATTAAGTTTTTGTATTATATATTTTTTATTTCAATAAAATATTTCTTATATGTATAAAAAAAAATTAAAATAATAACATAAATTTAAAAATAATAATAGATTTGCCACATTTTATAGCCGCCTGAGAGATACTTAATATTTATATAAGGTTATTGTATTATTGGATAGGGTAAATCATGTTATATTAATTATTGTACAATTAATATATAGAAATAAAATGATTCTTCTATATTGTCAAAGAAAATAAAAATATATTAAGGTTTTTCAACTAAATTTCTAAAATTAATCATTTTTTTAGCTGTTGCATTTCAATGGGGTAAATTATTATTAACGTAATTGAATTCTGCTTCTCATTCACTTTCATTGTATGAGTATTAATTTGATATAAGTAACGAACATTCTCCGTGGTAATCATTTTAGTCAAACTGGTTGCAATAGGACCGTAAAAAAGCCGTGAAAAGTGGTGCGGGGTGTTCAAGGCTATTGTCGCCGTGTCGCTTGGATGTTCAATTGGATACGCCAACATTATAGTGATCATTAAACTGCCTGCCAAGTGATGATTAAGGCAAATATTTCATTATAATGGGAATGAACCATCAAGCAGTGAACTTTTATTAATAAGAAAAGTATTATTCCCTGGACCTTGTAGTGATGGTTTCAGGATATCCACTGCCCTATATACCTACCCACGAGACGGGTGTCGTAAGAGGCGACAGAGGGAAACAGAAACAGGAGTTGGGCAGCAGCATCTTGCTGATAACTACTCAGACTAATATAAACTGCGGTTCCCAACATGCCAAACGTGGCAAATTTTGCAAAATCCCTCATATGAAACAATCTACGACAGACTTTTATAGGGTTTATTGGATAATACCATGGACCCTCCTGCAAGCAACTGCTTCAGAACTGCATTTGACTCAATAGCCTGTTGTTGTAACATTCTGCATCGATTGAGTCTTGCATGACAGATGAAACAGACAATTATGGGCTCCTCATCTTCATCCATCTGAAAATATGAGTTTGTCATAAATATGGAAAACTACTTAAATGTACAATTTTGTAATAAAATATATTTGTCACCACAACTCTCTTCTTCAACACAATTTTTTTATAACATTGAAGTGTTTTACAAATCATCCATAAGTGATGTCATGATATCATAGGCAAACTTTCTGCATGCAGTTAATATATGGACACAATGCTCTAATTAATTTAAAATGTTGAGTGTCAAGGAAGTAGGAAGTCTGCATGACATTAACAGATAACATTTTAAAAGCAGTAGATGCAAACTCTTGGGACCCTGACAGAGGTAATTCATGTTTGGGCTTTCATAATTGAATCCTAATAATGAATGTATATTCATATTATAACTTTAAACTACTAGCATCACCATTAATATTACAAAATCTTTACTGAAAATGCTTACACTAGGAGTAACTTAAACAATAGTTAAATGGCAGATTTGAACTCACTACTTTCTAGAGTTTGCAATCATTCTAACTATTGGGCTACTATCACTAATTTTTAAATGAAGTTAATAACAATACCCATACCCTTCCCCGAGCAGTTTTAACCGTTTTGATTTAATATCAACTGCAGTATAAAGTAAGTTCCAGATAAGTTTGGACATCCAACAATTAAATTATTTTATTTCATAATGGATATTGGCTGCAGCATTTTGCACATAACAGGTCAGAATAATTAAAAAAAAACTGCAGTTGCCAACCTGTCTAGCCTAGGGTGGCAACTGTGGCAAATAACAATGATACCAAAAATGATTCTTAAAATATATAACATATATTCAACCCAATTTGGAATATGCCTCACAAATTATACTAAGTTACTGGAACCAAAAATGATTCTTAAAATATATAACATATATTCAACCCAATTCGCAATATGCCTCACAAATTATACTAAGTTACTGGAGAGGTTTAACACAGATATTCAAAAGTTCCAGGAGCATTGAAAGCATACCATATGAGGAAAGTCTGAAAACACTTGAATTTACAACTTTGAAAGATCACAGAAAATGAGGAGACTTGATGGAAAAATAATACATGGACACTATGATCTAGAAATTTTTGACAAACTATTATTACAGTACCCAAACAACACACATCTTAGAGGCATCACTTCAAATTGACTTAAGTCGTGTATTGGTATGTTTTTGGTAACTTTATTTAGCGCTGCACCTTAGCATAGCCCCGATCGATAGGCATCAGGCAAATTATAATGTAATGTAATGTATAATGTAATTTCTCCAGCGATAACAACTAATTACCGCAACTTCAATTTGCAATATTAAGAAGGATTATTAAACTTACAAAACTGTTCGTCAATGCTCTATATAAATTTTGGAGGCCAGTCTTCTTTAGTACACACATGCGTACATTAATGGTTAAACAAATTCTACAAATTTCACTGAAGGCCATTCCTGTTTCCTATAGCTTTAATGTAATTATATTCTCTTTTTCACTAATAATCCGAAGTTTAGAAGCAGTAGCAGAACACAAATGACTTCCAGGTATATATTAGTACTCTGTGCAAATGACAAATATGCAACAAGACAAAGTAACACAGATTAGGGATGATCGATGATCATCGATGTTAGAAATTAAAACATCAATGTTACCATACCTTATACCAAAATCAATATCAGCTAAATATTTCATCTCCTATTTAAGGTTTAAAATTTTGAAAAAAAAAATATCATTATATTGTGTCAAACTCCCTGTCAATTTTGAACTGTAATGTCATAGTCGTAACTGATTTCGGTTTGTTATCGTGGTGTCGTTGTCGGTTATCGCCTAATCACTATTCTAGCTAAATTGATATTCAAATTAATCGTTTTTTCCCTTGCTGTCTATACACACATGATTTTGAAACAATACAAATCTACACAATTTAATTATATTTAGCTGTTTTTTGAGCTTAGGATAACAAGTTTATTGTTTGCTTGAAGTTTATGAAAATAAATCACTGGGCGATCGTGAGCGTATACAATTTCACCGCAAAGTGCATTTTATAAACGGCTGTGGATACTTACTGCTTGGCCTGCCTGATTAAAAATTGTGTGAACAAAGGTGACGGAAAAGTCTATTATTTTGTTTTTGTGAAGTTTGTTAATTTTCCTTCTATAATCATTTTTATATTCCGCGATAAGAGTAGTCAATATAAAACCTACGTCTAACTCATAAATTATGATAGTAATTTTTTTAATACCGGATTTATAATTATATAGGTACATTTAAATATCAAAATAATAATATTCATCATTATCAGCAAAAATATAACAAATTAACTAAATATTTGTTAAGTTTTTCCCATTTTTCCAATTATTCGTTCACACTAAATGTTTTTTTTTAATTCCTTTAATTTCATTAATAATAAACCATAAAAACACTACAATTTCTTTCATCTTATTTTAAACTACTAATAGGTACATGTGCTATAACATCGATAGTGGCCAACATCGATGTTTTGAGTAGGATATACATCGAACATCGATGTTAAGCTATCGATATCAACGTCGATGTCATCATCGATGTTTCTGTAACATCGATCATCCCTAACACAGATCACTATAAACTACAAAAAAATGTCGTGAATGTCGTCTCCACAGATTACCTCCTAATAGATTCCGCATACAGGGCCACAAACGCGCGCAATACATACTTGCTGTAGCTAGCATATGAAGTGACGCTAAGAATCACGATATCATTGTCGACCAAGCTTGTGACCCGTAGGCACGTCAGAGTTTTTGAAAATTTAAAAATAATTTTGGTATCCAAAATACATTACAAATGACTTCCTATGCAGTGAAATGGTGTAGCAAGTCAGCTAACACATCCAGTTATCAAAAAGATGGCATACTATTTCATCGGTAAGTAAATTTTATTCTTATCACGTTAACCTATTTCAAATGCACCGGAGTTCAACTTATACTGGATATATAATGTTGCAAAGTGATATCATTTGAGCACCCGTTGATGTCTTTTTGAAATGTCCCTTTCACTTATTACGTAAATTAAAATAGTTGTCTTTGTCTAACGACAGCACGTGTATCGATAGTGTTGTGATTTATGAGTCGATATTTGTTTGGTCATTGTTTACTTTTTTTGTAGTCATCATTTTATACAAATAGTGGCGTATAATTGTGCTACCTATATGTTATAGGTTTCCTAAATGCCCCGAAAGGAAAAGATGTGGATCGACGCTACATGTCGAGGGGACCAATGGTTTCCCACCAAAAATAGTGTGCTATGCTCAAGACACTCCACAGAAGACAATCTTCATATTACGAAAAACCGTAGAAGGCTGTTGGATTCCGCTATACCATCTCTATACTTGCCAGTTTTAGTATGGACTTTTACATTTTTTAAAAAGTATAATACCAATGGTGATTACACAATAAGTAATAGCATTAAGTGGTTGATTGAAACGTGATATTCTAATATTTAGGCGAATGTTACACGTCGAAATTAAACTATTTTTAACGGATTTATAAATCATAGAACAAGTGAAAGTTATAATGTGATTAATGTTATTCTAGTGTTACATGAACTTTAGTAATATCCTATTATTATTATTATTAAGTACATCTAAATTTGAAACACGTACCATATGGTTTTTTAATTAATAATACTACTTTTAGGTGCAACACTAGGCAAAAAATACTGTCACCACCGAAAGGACATACCAGAACACACACAGAGGATTCACACCATATTGTTAGTGAGATAAAAGACCTACATCTCGCTGACAATGAAACTATGGTCAGTTTTGGTGTTCAGTCACTATTCACATGCCTACCTATAGAAGACTGCTTCTCAATAGTAACTAGGAAGCTACAAGATAACAACATGCCTGCAGAATATACAGTATTACTCAAACACTGCTTCACATCTGGCTATCTATTGTAGAAGGAAGAGTTCTACAAGCAAGTTGATGGCGTGGCGATGGGCTCACCTGTATTTCCTATAGTCGCCGACATATATCATGGAGAACTTTGAGGAGAAACCCTTCCTACTGCTCCTATAAATCCAAGATTCTACAAGCGGTACGTAGACGACACTTTCAAAATTTTACCGTCTGACAAAGCAACTGAATTTTTAGACCACCTTAACTCAATGAGCTACAAAATACAAATCAAGATAGATTTAGAAGCAAATAATACTTTAGCTTTCCCAGATGTTTTAGTCATCCGAAATCCTGATAACACTATTGGTCATACTATGTATAGGAAAAAGGCCTATACCAATTTAAATGGTTAATCTCACCATCATTCTTCGTAGTTTGCTACTGTGGGTAAATATTTGTTTCAGAGATCACAGGGGATCTGTGACAGAACCCTGTGAAGAAATCTGTGAAGACCGCCGAGCTTCAGCATGTCAAGCAAGTATTGCAAGACAACAAGTTTTGGGTCCCAAGCCTATGTCACAGCGATGGAGTGAAGCCGGCCACAGTCGGTAGATGGGTGCTGCCATCTGCTTGGGATCCTATAATTAACAAAATCTATCCAAAACCAAGCATACCACTGATCAAGATACTGTAAGCTCATTTAATGTAGATTGGGACCAAAAATCAATATTCAAAAACTGAAGATAGCTGGGCTAACTATGCTATTGAGATTTCAAACATCTCAGTTCCCCCCCCCCCCGTGACCACAATTTAATTAAACACCATAAGATCTATATAATTATATAGTTTTATTCATTGTGTAGTGTACAAATATATATATTCTTTTATTTATATACACTGTTTTATTTTTTAATAAATTTTCTAATAAAAATTGATCAATTCATTTATTTATCAATAATCAATAAATCTCAAATTTATCGATCAACGACCCATCCCTGTCCCATCACTATGATTCGGAGCATTCTAAGTTCAACCTTGAATTATCCAATCACAGCGCATTTGACACGTCCCCCCGCAACTTGAAATTTGGTGAAATCGAAACAGAACAAATATTCCATGATGCGGTATCTATTAGGAGGTAATCTGTGGTCGTCTCATTCCCGCGCGTTGTCGACCCCAGATGCTAAACATAAAATTAAATAATTTTGTCTAACGTTGTCTGACACCTACATCCTACCCTGTATACACCACCCCAACGCTGTGAGGGAAGCGCAAGGTTCATTAGGTTTACCTATAATTATTTATTTGGGTAACAATAAACGGTAATTATCTTGACCTATAAGAATTTCTGGTTTTACAATATTACAACAAATCTTATTTTTAATTTTATACAAATACTTATAAGATCGAAAATTGATTATAGACAAGTCCTGTTTAGGTAATGATAGCTCTTTAACACTACGGGCATTAATACAAAACATACTGCCCGCCCTGTTTCAAACATTAAATTTTACAATATTTACATTACATTGTAGTTGGTTCCCACTCCACAAGCCACATACGCGCATTGTTTCGCGGCGGCCGCGGAACTCGGCGCGCTCAGCTAAATTGGCACTTATCAATGAAACAGTAGACCCGTCGTCGAGCAGAGCGGTTGTGCGAAATGTACCGTTAGGCCCATTAATGTTTATTGGTACTACTTTCAATAATATTTTACAGTCAATGTCACTTACATGAGTCACAATTTCTGAAGGGGATTTTATCTCAACTGCCTGCTCGTTAGACGCCGTACTTTCCGCTCGTATGTTCTCATTACTTACGGAAATAATGCGGTTGGCGATGGTAATCCAGCCCGCAGTCGTCTTGGTCTCATGCAGCCGGACACGTCTCCGTCTATAATAACCGCCACATATATACGGAATTTCGTTTCGGGATTCCGTTTCGCAATTCCGATTCACTTTCTTTTTCTATTCTGGAGGCAGAAAAAGGCGTAGATTCGACATTTCCATAATAATACAAACACCATAGACTTTACGCTCAACATGATTCTTCCACCCCTGTTACTGTTCCCCCTAGCTCATCATTAAGAAATGATATAAGAAATAATTAATTAATGTCGAAAGAGTCGAAAGAGAATAGAAATCCGATCGTATTTAAAAAATAAATTCTGGATAGGCTCGTAATTTGGCCCTTTTCACATAATACCGGCTATTTTGTAATCTTAGGGTGTTAAGGGGATGCACCCAGTAACGGTGGCAATATGTTTTCTTGCAATCAAAGTTAATGCAATCGCAATATCTTCGTCCATATTCGGTGGCTGAATATCTGTAATACTTAATGGCTGGCATCACTCAACTGAGCCTTGTTATTCCGAACGGAAAAAAATGTATGTGTGTGATGTAAGTACTGAATTCCGAATCGAAATTCCGACACGGAATCTCGAAACGAAATTCCGTATGTAAGTGACCGGCCTAACGCGATACTAGACATTTGTAACAAATTCCCGTAATGCCACCTATCTTTCCGCAACGCCTTTTTAAACCACTTGCAGTCCGGTAACCTATGTTTTGAGACACGGCAATAACGACACTTATCACTGTCACATACATCACTTTCTCTTTCTGCTCACTACGCGCGGTGAATTCAGTAGGTTTTAGTATATAAACGGTCCCGTACTAACCGAACTAACACTGGATTTCGATATATTAACTGCTTCGTTAGTTAAAAACTCGGACAGTATTTCTATTTTAGTTGAAGTGTGTTCAGCTCCTAGTGTGTGACAATGATCGACCCATTTGGATATAAGGACTGTTGGCAGCTTAGATAAAATAGTTGACACACGCCCTGTAGATATTCGTGACAGCTCACAGCATGGACTGCCGCCACGAAGTTCTTGACTTTGGTGGTAAAGGAAACAATTTGTGATATTCTTGTGACATAGGTTGCAGTTTTTTTATGTCTAACATTATGCGTGATAAAATGACTTCAGGGTTTCCGAATTGCAGCTCAACAGTAGACATTATTGTGTCTGGCGAAGCTGCACTAATAAGCAGCGCCGGGTTGGGTTTGAAATTAAGTCGCCTGAATTTGAGGATTCTGTCACTCTGTCAAAACTATTATTACGTATACTAGTTATAAAACTAGTCTACGTATACTAGTTATAAAACTAGTCGACGACAATCAGATAACTAGGGATGTTCGGTGATCATCGATGTTAAAAATTAAAACATCGATGCTTTAACATCGATGTTGCCATATATCAAACATCGAAACATCGATGTCAAAGAACTAATAATCGATTAATAAGAGCTTGTGAACAATGCGAACCTTTGAAATCAATATCAACTAAATATTTCATCTCATATTAAAGGTTTGAATAATTTAGGATTCCTAAAATCATCGATCACCAAAAAAAATATCATTATGGTGTGTATAACTCACTATCAAATGTGAACTATAATGTCACAGTTCTCACTGCTTTGGCTTTGTTATTCTTTAGTGTCATTGTCGCTTGTCGCCTAATGAATATTCTACATAAATTGATATTTAAATTAATTGTTTTTTCCCTTGCTGTCTACAGCAACATAATTTTGAAACAATAATATGTATCTTCAGAATTCAATTATATTTAGTTGTTTTTTGAGCTTGACATAACGAGTTTATTGTTTACATGAAGTTTATGAAAATCAAGCACTGGGCGATCGTGAGCATAGAGAATTTCACTGCATAGTGCATTCGACTTTGCATTTTATAAACGGCTGTGGATAGTTACTGCTTGGACTGCCTGATTAAAAATTGTGAACAAAAGTGACGGAAAAGTCTATTATAATAATAATAAATAATAATATTCCACAACTATCACACAACGCCATCTAGTCCCAAGCTAAGCAGAGCTTGTGTTATGGGTACTAGACAACTGATAAACATACTTATATATTTCTAAATACATAAATATTATAGATAAATTACACCCATACACAGAACAAATGATCGTGCTCATCACACAAACATTTGTCCCGGGTGGGAATCGAACCCACGACCTCCGGCATAGTAGTCAGGGTCACTAACCACTAGACCAACAGGCCTGTCAGTATTATTTTGTTTTTGTGAAGTTTGTATATCATCTAAAAATATGATTATAGAGGAAAAATTATTTCCTCTATAATCATATTTTTTATTTCGCGATACGAGTAGTTGATTTAAAACCTAGGTCTAAATAGTAAATTAGGTCCCAAAGAAATTTTTTTCATACCGGAATTATGAGTGTATAGGAACATTTAAAGAACAAAATAATAAAATTCACCATCATCGGCCAAAAAAATAAAAAATGAACTAGATATTTGTTAACTTTTCCCATTTTATTACTAATTACTGTTTGATACTAAATTTTTCAGTAAATTCTTTTATTTCATATAAACCGTAAATAACACTACTAATTTTTATTCATCTTATTTTAACCTATTTAGTAGGTATATGTGCAAATTCAAATTGTTTATTGCATGTCACAAATTTAAGATGGTACAATTTTGATAGGTATACTTGTGACGCCCTGCAAGGGCATAGCAATACTAGAGGTCTAACTATTTTCCTAATATCTATTTTTTAAACATAAATTATAAAATATCATATCATCAACATTCAATATTATTTTATATAAATTAATTTAATTTGAAATACAATGTACCTAGTCGAAGTATTCTTAGTTAGTCGTCATTTATCGTCAAAAAATTCATTTAAATTCTAATAATATTTATTAATAAAGAAATTTTTAATTGTTTACTAAATTGCAGAGGCAAATGGTTATAAATCTTTATTGACATAACGTGCGGGCTGTTTCGTTTGAAACGAATTTTAATTTGGAGAAAAGTAACTTAAGCTTATATAAATTTCTATTATTTCTTTTAGTTTTTTTAATAGGTGGGTAGAGTTTTGGGTGTTTCCTAACGAATTTACAAAACTCGAGGATGTAAATAGACGTAAGTGTTAAAATTTTATTTTTAATGAAGTGGGGTTTACATGATTCCATTTAGTCCAAATTCATTAATATTCGTAGATACTTCTTTTGTAATATAAACAATAACATCGATAATGGCCAACATCGATGTTTTGTTTGGGAGTTGATCGAGCAAGTAGATGAGTTTGTATATTTCGGTTGCGTATTTAGCAGGGATGGGAGAAGTGATAAGGATATAGAACGACGAGTGAATATCACGAAAAATCTATTGAATCACGCGCTTTCCGAGGTGCGAAGTTGAAACACTGCCAATTTGCTGGAGAGAGATCAGACGTAGAAACAACGGCTTTACGTGCTTTCCGAGACACGGGGTTGAAACACTGCCAACTTGCTGGAGAGAGATCAGACGTAGAAACAACGGCTTTACGCGCTTTCCAAGGCGCGGGGTTGAAACACTGCCAATTTCTTGGCTCCGGGCTGCTACTGAAAATTTCTTGACACCAAAACCCAATAACTGAGTTTGGCCCAACCCAGGATCTGATGATTAGCAGATGTACTTACAACACATTTCTAAGACGTTAGTAGCCCCCTCAACCAATCAGGGAATCCCCTTTCAGGTTTCCTATTTTATCACCTGTATGTTCGGAAGGCGAATTTAGTCGATTCGCCGGTTGGCTCGCGACATAAAATGGCGGGAAAAGCAAATTTTTTGCTATCTTGCAAATTTTGCTATATTTTCACTTCGAGACAATATTTATGGATAAAACTTACAGGGATCTTATTGATCTTATTGAATGTATAAACTATCGAATAAAATTATTTTTAGTTGCTAGAAATTGTAATAAAATTCATAAATTACCCTTTATTTACCATAGTAGTAGTAGATACTTCACTTTTAGTCTAAAATTACTACTAATTTGAATTCTACATGTTTGTTTTTGGAGAAATCTATATGAAAATGTTTGGAAATATGTATATTTTTATGTTTTATGTGTTTCTATTCGTTCTCATACCAAAATATAAAAATAAAACGAAATTAATTTTTATCTGTAGGAGAATTCCGAATAATATTTCAAATATATTTTTGTGTGAATTTGAAATAAGTACAACGTCAAGTTATTTGAAATATGTTATAAAACTATTTTTTAGTTACATTTTACACTAAAAATTTATGAGAATTGTAAAAATAACACATTTATATCCAACCGCTAAAATTGGCCTTCCCGATTTCGAAGTATATTTGGCACTTACTTTTCAATTTTTATGCCATAAATTATATATCTACGTGTTTGTTTTATTACAAGGAATACATAAAAGTATAAAACTCACCTTTTTATTTCAAAAACACACAGGAAAACGGAGAAATCACTCAGAAATAATTCACGCACTACAACGCACTACTGTTATTACATAGATTACTGACTATATACTAGTTCGATAAAAGTAAGTCTTAGTTTACGTGCCCCACACGAAAGATGGCAGCACAAAAAGATATCAATTTGTTCTCAAAATAATGTTCTAAGTTGCATGCCCATGTGTTATAAAAAGCCATTACGTCAGAATGATTTTTGTCTATTTTTAGAATTGAAATTGACAGATTATGGTACCAAATTAAAAAGGATGTCTTTGTCTATGTCTGTATTATACATTTCAGTATAAATTTGTTATAATTTTTAATGACAAACCTTTTTTGTCGGGTTTGCCTCATAAATTATGAGTGGTACTAATGTGTATCCTTGTCGAGCGGGCGGAGGGCGTTGCGTTAGGCACATATGTACCAATGTCGAGCGAACAGGATTAGTAACACCATATCTCCAAATAAATGATGCAAGAGAAATTTCTAATTTTGCGTTTATTTTTTATTGTTTAATACAGGTTTTATAAAATAAACTCTTTTATCTATGTCATCGTCATCTGTTTTACTCTTTGAACCTAATGAAATTAGTGGCAAGTCGTTCTCCGAATCCATATGTCCAAATACAAGTCGAAGTATTCTTACTTTGTCGTTATTTATCGTCAAAAAATTCATTTAAATTCTAATAGTATTTATTAATAATTTTTTTTAAATTGTTTATTAAATTGCAGAGGTAAATGGTTATAAATATTTATTGACATAACGTGAGAGCTGTTAGAAACGAATTTTAAATTGGAGAAGGGTAACTTAAGCTTATATATATTTCTATTATTTCTTTTAGTTTTTTTTTATAGGTGAGTAGAGTTTTGGGTGTTTCCTAACGAATTTACAAGACTCGAGGATGGGGATAGACGTAAGTGTTAAAATTTTATTTTTAATGAAGTGGGGTTTACATGATTCCATTTTGTCCAAATTCATTAATATTCGTAGACACTTCTTTTGTAATATAAACAATAACATCGATAATGGCCAACATCGACGTTTCGTTTGGGAGTTAATCGAGCTAGTAGATGAATTTGTATATTTCGGTAGCGTAATTAGCAGGGATGGGAGATGTGATAAGGATATAGAACGACGAGTGAAATTTTACGAAAAGTCTATTGAATGTATCTGTTCAAAATAAAATTATTTGCATTTTTGAACAACTAATCCATCCCTGTACGGTAACTGTTTTGCAATTTTCGTTCTTCTTATGTTATTTATTTCCGACCAAAGATGTGTTAAAATTAGTGTTGAAATTTGGAATTTTTGACGCTCATAACTTTTAAACATTTTCTTTTTTACTTTTTGTTTCCATACAGGGCTAGATAATGATGAGACAAATTGAAAACATTTTTTATTTTGGACGAACTCCATCAAATAGTGGATTAATCACCAGACTACCTTTGTATGGAAGAATGAGTGACTAGTGTACCCTTAACACCAACTGTCTTATTAATAAAAATTGCTTATTCCAAGCTTAATTCGAAGTTACACTTGGACTACCTAATCTCAGAGTAACTGACTATTTACTTCGTTATTACAATGTTATTAATAAACATGGAGTAACCTCGGACTAACTATACATTCCTTACGCCGGGATTAACGCGTGCGCTATGGCAACCCTCTTATTTTAAAAGTAAAAAGAGTGAGTCAGTGAATGATTGGTGAATGAACTCATTGCTTGATGATGACATTAATGACAGTGACAGGCAATATTTTGAGTTTGACAAGAGATAAGTGTTACGTGTTGTTCCTTGGTTGTTTACGGATTCGGTTGAAAAACTAAGTTCTTCCACCGAATCCGTAAACAAAAAAAAAAAGTATAAATATAAAGTCTAAATACCTATAATCATTTTTAATATTATTTGTAACGAAATTTTTGAATTAAGAAAAGAGCGTGAAGAGCATAATTAATTAAATAACCATTTTTGTTTTGTTTTTTGGGGATAAATAAAATCTTGTGTACATGTAATTTTTGTATATTTATTTTAAAAATAATCGTTAATAAATGCTGCCCGAACAGAATTTCCTCCAACGGAGTTATTTACTAACTGTGTGACTGGTACATTTTCATCATCTCCTTATATACTACATCCTCAAGCAGATCTTGCTTTTGCATTGCAATGTATATAGTTTTGTATGCTCTTATTTAGTATTTAGTCCTCGCAGTAAACAACGTAACCTTTGATTCCCTCCAAAGCATTGTTCTACAGTGTAACGGGGCCACCAGATGTGCGCCTGGTTGTAAATTTCTTCCTTTTGTTTATTAGGACGCAGGATAGGAGTGAATAAATAAGAAGTACAAGCATAATCAGAATCTCCGAGAAGTCTGCCTTTAAATTCTGTCTGCTCAAACGTTTGTTTTAATGCGACTTTCAATAAATATTGTTACGAGCTTGAGGTTCGTAACAATAAAAACTGCCGATTGAATTACCAAAATTTACACTTTAATTCACTTTACACTAATTAAAATTTAAAACACTAATAATTAACCACACTTATTCACTTTATTTCGCTCCGAAGCTTCGATTGTCTCGCCAAATTCAATACTTCCTCGATCGCATCTTGCAGCGCCTTAAAATACGCATTATCACCGAAACATCCAGAATATTCAAGTAAATACGCGCGCCGATCGACAAGGCGCAGAAAGTTCGAGTGTCGGGCTTCTAGAAAGCTTAGTTCTTCATTTTGATACTAGATGGCGCTGTCGGTTGAAAGATTAGTGATGTCATTTTCTGGAAAGCTCTCCTCGCTCTGTTACCCGACACAGATGGCGCTAGTGCCAGACGTCAACTTAGGCGCGCAACAATATTCTTGAGTCATGCTCATATGTGCTGCCTTGCCAATGTGCCACTGTATTCATGAACTCTAAATTTGCATTTGACACAACCTGGAACAAAGCACTCATAACTTCTTTAATATGAAATAATAGATTGAAGAGGTGATTGTATTGAATCTAAGAAAATAACTAAGTACCCATATAGCAAAGATGGGCTAGCTAGTTGCTATAAAACTTACTTGTACATTTCTTGAACTGTATCCTTTCCTGTTTATGTAGTATTGTCCGATGTTTCCAGCGACTTTCGGGATTAGAACATGTGGCAATCAATACCCCCAATCACTCGTCTAAATCCACATAATGAATAAAAACCTGCAATCACTTTGTTCTGCTCCACATCACTTATTGGCATTTTAAACCATTGTGCTGTTTTTGTTACTATATAGTGCTTAAAACTTATGAATTTAACGAAAAGTTTTACAAAATGTCGAAATACGCGACTAGTCTGTGCTTACTCAGTCGTTAAACTAGGTACCGCCAAGGATTAACTTTTATTCCGAGAGTAGATTCGGATTAGTTTACTCCCTCATTACTCAATGTTTATTAATACTGAAATTAGATATTTTAAGCTTTAAACTAGGAGTAAAGTTAATCTCGATCAAGTCTGTGTTTATTAATAGGGCTGCAAAATTCTAACTACTAGTAGCTCAGATTTAGCTCACATAATTAAAATTTCTGTTTCAGAGAAATTTTTATTTGATTTTTTTATTAATTTTAAAAAAAAATTACTTAACCCTAACTGGATAACTTTTTGATAATTTCATAAACTTTATGAGTTCCTCAGCTCTAAAAATAACACAAAAAAGTTGTAACCTTATTCATTTCATGAATTTGAAATTACTATTAATATGGTGTATAGTTATGAATGTTGGATAAAATAATTGAAAATAACGTATTTTACTCGCAAGTACAACTTTTATCACAAATACAATCAGAAGAGAATCAGAAGATCACCAGACTTAAAGTCGATCAGCTGGTGATCTTCTGGTCTTCCTTACTCATAGATGGGCGGAGGCAGTAGAGTCCAAGGGGGAGGTATTGACCGTTAGTTTGGACATTGCGAAGACCTTCGATTGGGTTTGGCACAAAGCGCTTCTTTCGAAGCTCCCTTCCTATGGGCTTCCCGAGAAATTGTGCAATTGGATCACCAGCTTCTTGCAGATTGGAGCATCAAGGTCGTTGTAGATGGTGCAAGCTCCGATTACAAGCCTATCAATGCTGGTGTTCCACAAGGCTGCGTGCTCAAATCTGGGCTAAGGCTGTTTATTATGTGTTGGCCCTACGCACAAGTTCCAAAAGGCCAGAATATAATTGCCCTAGACTTCGAAATGTAGATAACAATAACAATAACAAAAATATTTGTGCATTACCTTTTTTGTCCTTCTTTCACAGGAATCTCTCGCACTACCGTGCACGGAATACTGCGCAATGAGGGAATCACCCGTATCACATATGGAAAGTGCAAGATTTATTTGCACCGGACTACCAACGCCGAATTGAATTTTGTCAAGAGACGTTAAGAAGAAACAACGAAAACCCCGACGACTATTTAACCGAACTTTATGGACAGAAGAATCGACATTTACCCGCAACGGAATATTTAATATACTAAATTACCATTCCTGGGCGACCGAAAATCTAAAACTAATTCGGCGTCCCAATTTCCAACACCAATTTTGGTGTAAATTTGTGGACGGGCGTTGTTGGCAGAGATTGATTGATTGAGAGATTGATGATTGGCCCAAAAGAACTTCCAACGAGATTAAATGGTGAAAATTATTTAAATTAAAAAAAAATTGTGAAGGCCATGGCAGATTCGGATGTCACTTTATTAACACGTTAGAGCATGATATTTTAGTGCGTCGATGCCACTTGTTACAATGCAAGACAGGTTAGAGGTAATTTTAACCAGAATTTCCCAGAGAGGCGGATTGGCCGTAATGCATCCATTGTCTGGCCCCCAAGATCCCCAGACCCGAACCTAACCTGATTTTGTTATCTGGGGATGATATAAGGAATTAGAATCTCAAGAAATAATAAGACAAAACACCCAAGCCTTCCGTGCCGTTTTTGCATTGAGACATGCACTTTGAACAATTAGTGTGAAAACAGTAATAAATAAACGATTTCTTAAAATTATTTCTGTTGTTGTGTAAAAATAATATTGATTTGACTTTTATTCATCATCATCATCATTACAGCCCTTCACAAGTCCACTGCTGGACATAGGCCTCCCCCAAGGTATGTTACAAAGCACGGTCCTGAGCCACCTGCATCCATCGACTTCCTGCATGTCTTACCAGGTCGTCACTCCATCTAGTGGGGGGTCGCCCTACACTTCACCTACCGGTACGAGGCTGCCACTCGAGAACCTTTTTTCCCCAACGGTTGTCGGTTCTTCGAGCTATATGGCCGGCCCATTGCCACTTCAGCTTACTAATCCGTTGGGCTATGTCGGTCACTCTGGTTCTACTGCGGATATCCTCATTTCTAAGTCTATCACGCAGAGAAACTCCGAGCATAGCCCTCTCCATAGCTCGCTGAGCGACTTTGAGCGTCCTCATACGACCAGCAGTGAAGGACCATGTCTCGGTTCCGTAGGTCATCACTGGCAACTTGCACTGGTTGTACAACTTAATTTTCAGGTTTTGAGGTATACCTGACGAGAAGATGCGTCGTAATTTCCCGAACGCTGCCCAGCCGAGTTGAATCCGTCGATGAACCTCTCGGTCGAAGTTGGACTTACCTAGTCGGACTATTTGTACTAGGTAAACGTACTCGTCAACAACTTCGAGCTTAGTGCTCCCAACAACTACCTTTAGCCTTTTTTTTACGTTTATCTATATCTAAATAAAATGTTTATAACACAGTGATTTATAACATCTAAAAGAAATTTAATACGCAAAAATTAATAAAGTAGAGCAACTTTCAATTTGAAACAACGCGCAACCAAGGTTTGAGAAAGGGAGCGAGAGGAACCGCACAAACTTGGCACAGAACAGCCTTCTGAACGCTATTCAATTTGTAACAACGCGCAACCAAGGTTTGAGAAAGGGAGCGAGAGGAATCGCACAAACTTGGCACAGAACAGACTTCTGAACGCTATTCAATTTGTAACAACACGCAACCAAGGTTTGAGAAAGGGAGCGAGAGGAACCGTACAAACTTGGCACAGAACAGACTTCTGAACGCTATTCAATTTGTAACAACACGCAACCAAGGTTTGAGAAAGAGAGCGAGAGGAATCGCACAAACTTGGCACAGAACAGACTTCTGAACGCTATTCAATTTGTAACAACACGCAACCAAGGTTTGAGAAAGAGAGCGAGAGGAATCGCACAAACTTGGCACAGAACAGACTTCTGAACGCTATTCAATTTGTAACAACACGCAACCAAGGTTTGAGAAAGAGAGCGAGAGGAATCGCACAAACTTGGCACAGAACAGACTTCTGAACGCTACGGCCACTCAGCGGCTACTAAGGAATATTCCATGCAATTATTGGTTATGTTATTATTATGCAGATCGATGAAATAACTATTACTTTTAAAATACGCTAGTTTGAAAATTATTTTTTGATATTTGTCTAATTAAACACTTGCCTGTTAGAAAAACCTAATTACAGCATAAATAATTTAGAACGAAGATATTTAGATCAAAAGAAACAGCGTACTTTGGAGATAAAGATGTTTAGCTATAAATACGCTGAAATGATTTCATCCTATTACTATTGATTGACTTATAATGGTACACGAACAAATCTCGAAATGGCGTTGGATGCGACAAAGCTGTAGTTAACGTTTGTTTTAGCTAACACAGACCACAAAGATGAACATAAAAAATATGTTGTTTTTACTTATATTGTGGGTATTTATGTGCTATCAAAATATTTTACTCCGAAATGTTAGTTTCCTCTGAAAAAAAAATGCTAAGTTTCACTAACGACTCGATACGAGTAAACTTTAAAAGACTGTAGCCTTAACTTCTTCCAAATAAATGCAGTTTCATTTAGCACATAAGGCACGGAATTTTTTCTACTCGTTCTATAATCACAAGAAATTGACTTTTATCTGGTACTTTTATATTTATATAAAACACGTTTACAAAATATTGTACATATTTATCAGATAGCTCACGAAAATAGTTTTGCTTCAGTGTGTATTTTCATGTGCTTTTGCAAATTGCTTTTTATATTACATCTATATTCACAGATATCACACGAAAAAGGTTTTTCTCCGGTGTGTATTTTTTTGTGTCTCCTCATAGTACTTTTTAGTATACATTTATATTCACAAATATTACAAGAAAAAGGTTTTTCTCCGGTATGTATTTTCATATGTGTTCGCAAATAACCTTTTGTAACACACCTAAATTCACAGATATTACACGAAAAAGGTTTTTCTCCAGTATGTATTTTCATATGTGTTTGCAAATGACTTTTTGTAATACACCTAAATTCACAGATATTACACGAAAAAGGTTTTTCACCGGTATGAATTTTCATATGTGTTTGCAAATAACATTTTGAATTACATCTAAATTCACAGATATTACACGAAAAAGGTTTTTCTCCTGTGTGTATTTTCATATGCCTTTTCAAATATCGTTTAATTGCACAAATGTAATCACAATTATTACAACAGTACACTTGCTCAGCGACGTGCGCTTTAAGATGTGCTAAAATGCACTGTTTTTGAGATGTTTTAAATTCGCAAATATCACGGTTATATATGTCCATTAGTTGTGATACTGAAGTTTGATCACCTTGTGTCTGAACTGCATCTGAGTTCGTTTGCGTCTTATGACTGTATGATATGTGGCCGGCGAGAATATCTTTTGTCAACATTTTTTTTCTATAATCATCACATTCCAAAATGTATTTTGTTGATGCCTCAGATATATTTTTCGTAAGTTTATTTACACTCTGTTTCAAAATTTTCTTTTTCATAATTTTTTCAGGATGCTTCTCCTTTTTAATAACTGGTTGAGTATTTCTTTTCAGTTTAGGCTTTGATTTAATAGTAGGGCTTTCTAAATCGAGGTTTCCTTTACGAACATCATTTAAGTTACAATCAGTAGATTTTGATTTAATCTTTTTCTCAGACGGTTTTGAAAAATTATTTGTTTGTATCCAGGGTTGTTCTGAAATACAAAAGAATCAAACATTTTATTTGTTGTAAGACATTGTATCTTTATTGTAAGATACCTTAGACGGTTCACAGCGGGCGGAATTTATGCCTTACCATGGAGATATAGAGAAATTATAATATTTTACACAATGACACCCATTTAACGTTGCAAGATATAAAGTATTTTAGCCAATTACTCTGGATAATGTCTCTCATATTCATTTTTGGAGGGAGAGAATCAAATTCAAAAAATCTTTATTTCACAACACAGTGGTTTGTAACTGTAAACAGAGGTTGGGACCATCCTACTAAGTAATAATAATACTTGTGCCAGGTGGCCCCGCTCTTCCTTACTTTACTAAATATCTTTAAATGTGTTTGTGAAGACAATTTGGAAAAACACTTATAAAAATAATTAAATGTTAACAAGGCAAAATAACAATCAATTTTCAATTTACATATTACATGAACTAGATGAATTCTGAATTTTAAAGAAAAGCATGAGCGCGTGTTAGCGCGCGCGCGCGCCTGCGTGCGTGCGTGCGTGAAGGTGCGTGCGTGCATGAAGGTGCATGCGTGCGCGCGCGCGTGTGTGTGCGTGCGTGCGTGTGTGTGCTCGTGTGTGTACGTGTGTGTGTGCGTGCGCGTGCGTGTGTGTGTACGTGCGTGTGCGTGTGTGTGTGCGCGTGTGTGTGTGCGCGTGTGTGTGTGCGCGTGTGTGTGTGCGTGTGTGTGTGTACGTGCTGTGTGTGTGTGTGTACGTGCGTGTGTGTGTGTGTGTGTGTGTGTACGTGCGTGTGTGTGTGTGCGTGTGTGTGTGTGTGTGTGTGTGTGTGTGTGTGTGTGTGTGTGTGTGTGTGTGTGTGTGTGTGTGTGTGTGTGTGTGTGTGTGCGTGCGTGTGTGTGCGTTCACAACAGTTCTCGTTCACTAAAACCTATTTCAACATATCAACATAATATAAAATTAAATCAATTAGCATATTGTAATGAACATTCTGTGTCCTTATATGTTTTAGTATATAAATACTTTAACTATTTCTTTACATTTGTATGTGTTCAACTGATATAAATCCAAATCTTTGTTCAGTCTATTGTAGAGACGAGCAGATTGCAATAAGAACTGACGCTGAGCAAATTTGGTTTTTACGTATCTAGTTACTGCTACCCTATCTTTTCTTCTTTTCGTCATTACTTTTGTGTTAAAAGGCAAAGATTTGTGTGTCCATAAAACTATTGATAGTATATAATATATCTGTCTTATTGAAGAATGGTAAAGAATCTAAATAATTCGAATAATAATGATGACGTCCTTCAGACCATGTTATAATTTCATTAATCTAATAATTGCTTGTTCGAATTCCACACAGTCCACAAGTATTATACATACATACATTTTGACCAGTATTTTTGTAGATATTAAGAATATTGTCTAGGTAGTAGCCTGAGAATAAACTATTCTAATGATTTCTTAAATTTACGCGAACACTACACATTGAATAAATTCTATCGCGTTTATTTAACTGATTTTACTGCTGCTTTACAGCAACCATGGTCACGGGGGGGACTGAGATGTTTGACGTCCCAATGTCATTGTTAGCCCGGCTACCTTCAGTTTTTGAATATTAATTTTTGGTCCGATTTACGCAAAACGAACTTACAGTATCTTGAAGTCTTGCAGTGGACTGCAAGACTTCAAGATAGAAGAGGCGACTTTGGGTTTGGTTTTCCGACAGATGGCGGTATAACCACCTCGTTTACTTCAGATGTAAAATATCCAGACCGGCGACAGGCAACATTGCCAGAGGTGCTCACGTCTGGTTCTGCGATCGTCAATCCTATGCCAAGCGTGACGACTGAGGCAAATCCTCCCTACATCGGGAGAGATCCTTCCATGTGCAGCAGTGGAAGTTTACGGAACGATTAAGATAGAGGAATTATTTGTAGGCCATACAAAGACTCAAAACAAGCCCTGGTGCCCCTAGGGGCTAGCAGTTTGCCATGAAATTTCACAGTACGCTAGCAACCCAGGTTCATTCTCCACCAGCACACATAAAATTGTTAATTTTCTATGTGTATATATACAGAATTTTCCAGAAATCGACGTCAATTCGGCGTCGGTAAAGAAAAATTTAAAAAATAATCTTTGCTGTATATGTAAAACATTACAGGCATTCAAAAATTGAGAAAATCTACATCATTTCACAGTCCTTTAACTCATGTTGCTGCAAATATTAATTATTTTTAATTTAATTTTATTGTGTGATTTTATTTTTGTCAGAATCATCAGGATCAGGATCTCATGATTAGCAGATGTACCAACAACAGCTTTCTCAGATGTCAGTAGCCCTATCAAGAAATCAATGAATCCCCTTTCCTGTATTATCTTAATAACACCTTGGGTCACCACCAGCGGATTCAGTTCTTACTTAAAACAACATAATTGTATGGCCTACAAATAATCATTTTGGTTCATTTGGGTCACAAACAATCATTTGGTTTGTTCACGTGTAACAAAAGCACAAAATGTTGTAAGAACAGTACATCTCCAACTACATGATGCAAGAGAAATTTCTAACGTGAGGTTTTTACATTGTTTTTTTTTAAATAAATTATTTTACCTATGTCAACGTCATCTGTTTTACTCTTTGCACCTAATGTTAGTGGCAAGTCGTTCTCCGAATCCTTATGTCGATCTTCAAAAGCATCAATCTTCAAGTCTTCTTGTTTTTCAGCAGTATCTAGAATGAAACAAATTCAGACTCATCTCAATCATTACAGTCCATCACATAACTTATGGGCCCGAACCACCCACTTTCATTACCATATTGGATGTTTTATAAGCTATGTGTAATAAGCTGAAAGTGGCAATATCCCGAAGAACTGACAACCGATGGAGAAGAAAGGTTCTCCTAATGTGACATAATTATAGCAGCCTCGTGCCGGTAGACGAAGTATAGGGTGGTCCCCTACCATATGGAGTGACGACCTGGTAAGACATGCAGGAAGTCGATGGATGCATATGGCTCACGACAGTGTTCTGTGATGTTCCTTGGGGGAGGCATATGTCCAGCAGTGGACACGTAAAGGGCTGTAATGATGATGATGATTCATTCACCTTGTTTAGTGAGTGTTTGACACAACCTGTTTTAAGTAGGTGCGTGCTTGCCAGTACAAGGATGCCTTGAGCATCTTTTCTCCATCTATTTTTAGTACGAAGTGCAAAACAAACTAACAGTCCACCTTATGAAATGTAGTCGATCCACCTAATGGTAAGTGGGTACTGCAGTCAACTCACTGCCAATAAGATTAAAATAGCAATAACATGCAATGTCCCACAGCCTGTGATTATACTGACTCTATACTCTTCAGACTGGCACACAGCAGTGCACGCACTGCTATTTGATGACAGAAATAGGTAACAGGAGGATGGAGGAGTCCATCTGAGCTAAGAAATTAGCAAAGATAGGTGGTAGCTTACCAGTTGTAAGTATATCATTAATTCAAGTTAATAGATCTTAGTGTACCTACATATTGGCTGCATTTATACAGGGTCAAAACATTTATAATGTATTTATACATAGGTAAAATAAAATGTCTAGCAACACTCACTATGATGTCCATGTATGCTTATCTATTCTCCATGAGTGCTTTTTACATGCACTTTGAATTTAGGCAAAGGCAAATCAGTAAATTGCACATGAAGTCCTCTTTATTTTGTGTCCATGGGCTACAGTAACCACTTGCCATTATGTAAATTGTACCTTAATTTAATAATATCACAAAATGTGTATATCTTACCTGTTTCATGACTCCAGTTTACTTCAAATTTGAAATTCTCATTTTCAATTTTCTCTTCCTCAACTTTAACAGATTCAAGGCTGAAAATGTCGTCCTTACAATCATTTTCTATATCACACTCTACTGGCCAGATATCTATATGATTAATTGGTGTGAATTCAATCTCATCTCTAGCCTCATGCGGTTGTGGTATTGACTGAAACCAAACTCTTATTTAAATAAGTGTATGAGAATCCATACTACCCCATACCATCCCGCAGATGCAGCAGCATCTTCCTGACAACAACTCCAAATAATAATAAAAACCGGACAAAAGTGAGAGTTCCCAATAAATTTAAATAAGAATTTAGATAGTTTAGAAATGTAATTAGAAACGAGACTCAACAATTTTTCCAGATTCACAAATACTGTAAATTGACAAAAGTTTACTAATAATATTTATCCCTTATAGATGATATTTCGGTTATACACTGTTGCGCGCCTAAGTTGACGTCACTAGAGCCATCTAGTGTCGGGGACGAGAGCGAGGGGAGCTTTCCAGAAAATGACATCACTAATCTTTCAACCGACAGCGCCATCTAGTGTCGAAACGAAGAACTAAGCTTCTAGAAGCCGACACTCGAACTTTCGACACCTTGGTGCGCGTATTTACCTGAATGTTCTGTATGTTTCGGTGCTAATGTATATTTATAGGCGCTGCAAGGTGCGATCGGGGAAGTATTGAATTTGGCGAGACAAGCGAAGCTTCGGAGCGGAATAAAGTGAATCAGTGTGATTAATTATTAGTGTTTTAAGTTTAATTAGTGTAAAGTGAATTAAAAAGTTAATTTTGGTAATTCTATCGGCAATTTTTACTGTCACGAACCTCAAGCTCGTAACAATACAACAGAGTAATACATTTACTGGGTACTCCTTGAGCAAAGACAGAACTATACCTGTATAGTGAAAACAAAGACTGACTAAATGACAGAGAACTGGCATGATTTCTGCTCTTGCAAATTTTAAGAAACTATCTGGAATGATATCCCAGCCTGGTTCAATGTTAGATTTTAAGGCCTATAGAATAGTGTACTTCTTCCATATCTGTATCATAGAGAGCAAAAACAGAGAAAAAAAGGATGATATCTGAGTATTTGTACAAAAATTGTACACAGATTGTCTCTTGTTTGCTGGACAATTACACGGCAAGTTTTCACCCACACAACTAAAGTAGCTATTAGCTTGATCAACGGAATCTCCTGCGCGACGCCCAATTCGCAGTAAATTTTGTAATCTGTTTCAGAGTGCTTTCTATTCGTTACTTCAGCAACCTTTTGTCCAGAGATTCCAGAACCATCCACTGAGACCTCTAATCTATGACAGACTTTTATAAGTTTTAATGGATGGGATAAATAATACCATGGATCCTCCTGCAAGCAACTGCTCCAGAACTGCACTTGACTCAATAGCCTGTTGTTGTAATGTTCTGCAACGAATGAGTCTTGCATGACAGATGAAACAGACAATTATGGGCTCCTCATCTTCATCCATCTGAAAATATGAAAAGTTGTCATAAATATGGAAAACTACTTAAATTTACAATTTTGTAATAAAATATGCTGGCCACCACAACTTTTTTCTTCAACATAATTTTTTTATAACATTAAAGTGACAAATAAACTTACAATCTACCTGATGGTAAGTGGCTGCCACAGTACATAAGCAGCTGCAATAATTGAAGTTTATTGCAGGTGCTTATGTACTGTGGCAGCCACTGACACATACAGCAAAGGCTACAGATGCGATGTTACCTCTAAGTACTTATATGTACATCACACAGCCTGTTATTCTACTGGCTCTTGATGTCCTTCAGGCGAGGACACATACTGCTGCTTGTTGCAGTATACCTTCAACAAGCAGCAGTATGTGTCCTTGAGTACCGAGTACCTCCTCGAGTATTGGTACGAGGATGATCACTACCCAGGCAGACTCATAGACAGAAGCAAGGCCTACCACTTAGTTAATCATCATCACTGCAACAACACAGTCTTAAGCCGCTTACATTCATCGACTTCCTGTCTTACCAGATTGCCACTATCTAGTAGGAGGTCCACTTGAGAATTATGTTTCTCTATCTGTTGAGAGTTCTGCAAGCTATTAGCCGCATGCAGAAAGTTTGCCTATGACTACCCCTTTCTCGGCTCCGCCAACAGCTAGGTATGAGCCAGAAAGTTTGCCTGTGACTATTTGCCTCTCGCCTCCACCAACTGCATCACCTAGTTAGTACTGTTTACAATATAGTCGTGCACTCACGTGTGCAACATCTTTGAATTTATTGCCCTCGTTTCAAAATTATTCATATTTTTCTTGTTGAGTTTTACTAATCATTGATAAGTTACATCATGATGTCATTGGCAAACTTTCTGTGCGCTGTTAATATATGGACACAATTCTCTAATTAATTTAAAATGTTATGAGTATCAAGTAAGTAGGAGTCTGCATGACATTAACAGATAAAATTTTAAAGCAGTAGAAGTATTTTCAAGGTTTGGGCTTTTAAAATTCTAGCCTAATAGAATTTTCGAGCCTTCATTTATACTTTAACTTTAAGCTACTAGCCTCACTATTAACATTACAAACTTCTCTTAGTTGCTACTCTTAAACTGAAATGCTTACACTAGTTGTAATTTACAACAACAGTCAAATGGCAGATTTGAACTTACTACTTTCTTGAGTTTGCAGTCTGCATCCTAACTATTGGGCCACTATCACTTAGTTTCAAATGAAGTTAATAACAATATACTTCCCTGAGCAGTTTTAACCTTTTGGGTTTAATATCAACTGCAGTATAAAGTAAGTTCCAGATAAGTTTAGACATCTAACAATAGATTATTTTATTCATATGGATTTGGGCAGCACCATTTTGCACATGACAGAATAATAAAAAAAAACTGCAGTTGCCCACGTGCCTAGCATAGGGTGGCAACTATGGCAAATAATAATAATAATAAAAAGGATACTTAAAATATATAAAACATATATTCAACCTGTTTTGGAATGTGCCTTACAAATTATACTGAGTTACTGGAGAGGTTCAACTATGATATTCAAAAGTTCCTAGAGCATCGAAAACATACCATATGAGGAAAGACTGAAAACACTTGAACTTACAACTCTGAAAGATCACAGAAAATGAGGAGACTTGATGGAAACATAATACATGGACACTATAATCTACAAAATTTTTGACAAACTATTATTCCAGTACCCAATTAACACAGATTTAGAGGCATCACTTCAAATTGACTAAAACCGTGTCACAAAATTACCAAAGAGTGATTGAAGTATGAAACTAGTTGCTGTCAAAAGTGATATCACAAATCATAAACCAATTTTAGAACAGATTGAATAAACAAATAAAATAGTACACCAAAAGTTTGAAACCAGGGACATGCAAAATAGTTTACTAAAAATATATAAATTCAAAATGCAAATGCTTTTTACGCTTATTTTTATTATTTCAAATAAAAATACAAACTGCTTTTTAATGAAGGTTTTAAAAAATACATAGGTTTTTAAATAAAATACCACATTTTATATCAGGCAAGTTATAATGTATTTCTCCAGCGATAACAACAAATTACCGCAACTTAAATTTGCAATATTAAGATGTATTATTAAACTTACAAAACTGTTCGTCAATGCTTTATATAAATTTTGGAGGGCAGTCTTTTTTAGTACACACATGCGCACATTAACGCTTAAACAAACTCTACAAATTTCACTAAAAGCCATTCCTGTTCTTTATTGCTTTAATATAATATATTCTTTTTTTAACCAAAGTTGAAAGTTTTCTAATTTTCTAATATACCTATTGGCCTATTGCAGTCACGTCAGGGTAAATGTCAGTACTCACTACCACAGAACACTATTACTCCCCAGGCCCGGTCAACTCTGTATGGACACAATGAAATACCTACGGGGGCTGAATTTTATTATTGCCATTTGTCAGATAAATGTCTTGTTTCATAATTAGTAAGATTTTGCTAAAGATAAATTACACTCAAAATTTTTGAATACAGAAATAATAATCAATAGAAAGATAACTATGCCTGTCGTATTTTTCTACATTATTATATTAGCATATCCTTGACAGTAAAAGAAAAATAAATGTTTTCTTTTTGTTTTGATTTTCAATGAGTAGAAAATTATATTTTTTACTGGTAACACCAAATACCTAAATGAGTATATATTTCTCTTTTCTCATAATATGGCGTCGCCGTATAAATTATTGTTGTTCATGATTGGTTGTTATGTTTGTTTTGCTTGTATCTTTTACTAAGATTTTGCAAGTTTACGATGTTGAGTTGAGATTAATGTCCTTCATTTATATGATGTGCAATGTGTTAGTCAATGAATCGTAGTGAAATACGAAATAGTGACTCTTAAAAACTACGCTGCAATGGCGGATAAAGAAAATAGAAAAGTGTTCTAAGTGCAACAGCATACCAACCATTGACAACGTTAAATTATTTAGGTTTCCGAAATTCGCAGTAAAGTATATTTTGCGGTATGTATACGATATACATATAAGTTCTAACCTTAAAGTAAATCTCTTGTGCAACTTATTGTTTCTCTTTTACCATTTAAAAACAAATTATTGGTTTGTAAACCATTAATTTGTTTTTAACCTACTTTGATAATATTTGTGTTTAATAATTATATCTTTTGTTTTCAGTTGTAAATTATGGGCGAAATATTATATTCCTTCCCAAGAGCAGTATACTACTTTAGCTTTCCAGACAAAGCTACATAATAAGCCTAGAATGCTGTGTGAAAAACATTTTCATGATGGTTAATTTAATGATGCAACCAAGAAAAAGCTCTTAAGCACTGCAGTCCCATGTGATGTAAGTAAAGTGTATAATGTATATGGTAATATGGTATGTATATAGTTTTCTTTAAGGATTACTCAGATATTTTATATGGGGATTACTATATTCAGGAGTGGACTTTGATAGACTGTAAAGAAGATGATGATGATTATTCATATGACCATCATCTGGATCTAACATGGATGGACAGACCACATACAGTAGTTTGAATCCTGTTAATTCTTTCAACTAATTTATAATAATTGGATCGGACAAAGCATCCAAAGGATTGAAGTCTATAAAGTTAGCACAAGCCTTTCCTTACATTGTTAAAAGTGCAACACACTGCATATTATTTTTAACAATCAAATTTTATTTTAAAACAACAACAAACCTTAAGAAAGTTCCAGCATCACAATATATGAATAATTACATTTGGTCCTAAACCTATCAAATTTAAAGGCACAACTTGTACAACGCAGTAGAAATACATGCATCAAATGATTCTCAAACAATAGATAAACACAAGACTTCTTTTCACATAGTTATTGTATTTACTATCTTATTTTGTTATATTAATTGTAATAGTGGGTGTATTATAGAGCAAGTTGGATGAACAAGATCCATTCATTTATTTTGTATTGGTAGAAGGGTAATGTAGTGCCATGAGTAGGGACTGGTTTACTATGAAAGTAATGTCAATGAATATAATGTTAATTTAATTGTATATAATAATTTTATGATACTATAATTTATTTCAGTTTTTATTTATTTCCAGACATAACACATAATGTTGAACCTGAAAAAGAAAGTATGTATCTCTATATGAAAATTTTTAAAATGAAATAAGGAATATTTTTGTAATCTAATATTTAATATGTTTTATAATTTTGAATTAAAATTATTCTATTTATAAGCTGCATTCAATACTTAATATATTGCATATAATATAGAGACAAAATTTTTAGTGTCAATTTAGGGAAATAGATAGACAACCAAATATTATCAAAACAAAATTATTATTTGTGAATGTTGCACTTTGCACTTGTGTGTAGGAGCTTATTTATTAATTAACTTGTTTTAGATTAAAATATTGATATTTTGGTTATTGTAGACAATCATTTTGCATATTATCAATTCATCCATGATTGTAAATCTTATTTCAATTCTTTATCATTGTTTACTTAAGTAAATGAAATGTTGTAATCATTATTGATTTTCTTTTCAAGTTTAAACCCATCAAATGTCTTTATAGAAAGAACTAAGCTGTTGGAGAAATTGTTTCTTAAGTTATGTATGTTTTTTATTTCAATTTGTATTTTTATTTTGAATAAATAAATAGAAATTTTGTAATTTTTGTTCTTTTATTTAGCGCTGGGATAGGAAACCCAAAAATACCTCAAATAAAAAAAAAACAAAAAAGACCACATTCAAATTTTCCCGCCACACGAGAAGTGCAGGAGGCTGACGATAGATGGCGCTAGTGGTTATATATCTCATTTCTTAAATTTTGTATGAAGTTGTCGTTCTTCTCCGATAGAAGTAATAGTGTTCTGTGATTACTCCTATCGGTAATCACTATCACTACTCAGTAAATCACACATCACAGCCACGGGTGGTAATCTCCATACCGTAGACAGTAGGTTTCTCTGTGTACGCTCCATACAAATATTTCTAGCCTTATGTCTATGGCCCTCAAAAATCGATGTTGACAGCTATTGGCTACAAATGTATAAATATGTAGCTACGGATTTAGATTTCTGCCAAACGCACCCACGTTTGGCAGAAAAAAGCGCTAGCAAGCGCTTATAAGCGCTAAAATAGTTTTCGGCCAGGAAACGATTGCTACTTCAGTAGCGCTGACACAATCCGCCATTTTTGCTTATTTAATTTGTTTGTTTTGAAGTAGAGTTTATAAGTTGTTTTTTGTTGTTTGTTGCAATATTAGTTTTAAGTAATATAATAACATGAATAAACATATACATGCTATTAATAATTGATGATTGGTAAGTTTTTAATATGAATACTTTACAAACACATATTTAAATTAGGTTAGATTCCCCGGTTAAAACTAACATCGTGTCCTGGAGGAAAATAGCTACTTACGATTTGACAGCGCTTACCGCTTACGATCGCGATTTTGCTTACAAGCGCTTGCTAGCGCTGTTTTCTGCCAAACGCACCCATTGACGTTTGTTTTGACATTTCTGTCCACATCCCACCACGTGACGCGGCAAGCGCCGCGGCACAGAGTACCTTTGTATATGCGCCGCGGTCATTACCGATAGGAGTTAGGCATGTCGATTCACTCTTAAGAGAATCGATCTCTGAATCGATTTGAATCGAAGATACTAGAATCGATTATCGATTAAATCGAGGATTAAAAGATCGATTTTCGATTAATCGCGACATTTTGAAACATGAAATTTGAAGAATTTGCGATTTTTTCTTTATTTCTTATTAACTAACATTATTAATATTTCTTTTAACCACTACTGGTAAGCTTGAAACGCTTGTGTTAGGAGTGGTTCGCACATACGCTACTCGATCCCTTTTTTTTACAAAATTACAAAGTGAATCCATGATCAATTCTATTTGACATTTTAGGCTAAAAACAACAACAATACTTTAACAAAAATGCAAACTGCAACGTACATTTCTCGGTAAATCTGTTTCAATCTAATAACCCACTATTTATCAAATTGAAATAATTGCTACACGAACACAATACTGGTTATTTCTTTACTATAAACATCTATAAACTTCAACACGTGATATTTATTTACAGTATCTAGTTATTTAAAAAGTACTCTGTCTGTACTTACAGCTCACAGTATGTTTTAATAATAAATAAAGTAAATTCACAAGTTCACAGTTCAAACAGGTTCACAGCTATCATATTATATTGTAGTACTAGCTTGCCAGGCAGACACTGTTCTGCCCTTTTCGACGACTCTTTGTCATGTCCTATTAAAAATCCTTAAATTCGCAAAAAAATAAGTGTGGGTCACACATGGGCAAAAAACTATCCTATCTCTCAAGTTGGACCAAACTGCACACGGTGTGCAAATTTGATTGAAATCGGTTAAGTAGTTTAGGAGTCCGTTACGGACACACAACGTGATTTATATGTATTAAGATATATATGTAGCGTAGACAGAGAAACCTATAGACAAATTGACGCCTTCTTTCGCATTCGCACACGAAAAAGATAGATAATGCATACGTCTTGGATAGAAATGAGACAGAGCGGTGTGATTCTTTGTCCCTTTCTCCGTGCCGGTTTTTTCGCTTAGCAAACTACACTTTGCAAAACAATGTTGACAGTTCGTAGCGATCTAAGGAGTTAACAAGTTGGTTTAAGTGAGAAAAAAAGTGTTTTGTGAGCTTAAGATTGGTGAATCTTGTTCACTTCAGTTCTTAAACAATTAAAATTTTTATCTAAATACGTTTAAAAGTCATAAAGATTATTGTATAACCTAAAACTACGTTATCGTCCTTTCTCACTCGAGGCCACGCTAATCATTAGTCTATAGGTTTCTCTGTCTACAATATGTAGTCTTGGTCACAGCACAGATTAAGTTAGATCAACATTCCATAGGTAAGATTAGAATTAGAATTTTAGAAATGAAAATGAAATGACAACTTTTCGATATTGTTGGATGCGTTCATAAATATTTATTTTATTCAAATATATATTGCATTCAAATTATCAACAAAGTACGACCGGTTGTATTTGCGTCCCCCAACAGCAAAAAATTAAATCTTACCCCAGCCAGTTTGGGAATTTTATCGCTAGTTTTTGAATCAAATGAATCAGCCCCCGATTCAAGAGGTTTTTGGATCGATTCAGTGAATCGATGCGGTGCTCCGAATCGATCTAAATAATCGATTATTTTACTCCTAAGAATCGATTTTCCGATTAATCGATTTTAGATCGACATGCCTAATAGGAGTAATAGTGTTATGTGGTCATTATACGACGACGTACAGCACAGAGTACCTTTGTATAATGACGTACAGTTAAATATGTAAAAAATTCAAGGGTTATGTACAAGAATTTATATAATAATAAGTTGCATGTGTGTTACTTTTTATTATATATGTGTTATGGAGTGAGGACCGCGTCTAGACAAACGTAGTGTGGGACGCCTCTGACCAGATGGAGCGAAGATCTGCACAAGGTTGCTGATAGAAACTGAATGCGTGTGGCCGAAGATCGTGGCGCGCCTTGTGAGAGGCCTATTTCCAGCATTGGACTGCCGCAAGCTGATGATGATGATGTGTGTACCGACACATTGAGCTACGATTTGTTATCTCGAATAAATCTGGTATTCACCAGGATCTAAGATCAAAGTAACTGCCCTACCAGGATGCATATCTCACGTTGTTTACAGAATCTGAGATCATGACCGGTCAGTAATTTTTCTAAATTTATTTTTTCTTAATTCATTATTCCTACAAATATACATCCTATGAAAGCCTGCTGCTGATTGCAGGCATCCCCCATAGATTGCCACTTAGGGAAGATTTTGTCATAGTTGCCGCATGAGTACTATATATGCCTTGGTTTTCAAACTTGGCAGGCGAGTTGATTATCATTTTCCATTAATTTTATTAATATGAACACCAGTAATGTCATATATTAAACATATTGTACATACTGTAGTCTAAAAACTATTAAAATGCAAAATATGAAAGTTATGGTGACAATATCTAAGTGTCACTACAAGTATAAACTATCATTTATATTTGTACCTAAATACTGTGCAAATAAATATCACAAAAGAAAAAATTGGTAATTCCACAGCATATATTTTACAGTACTAAATTATAATTTACTTGGTTATATACATTATAAATTTATACTTACTTTGCTCTCAAGCATAATCACTCTGATTTTATTGTGTAAAAAGTTCGCATGTCTCAGAAGTCTTTATTTCAAATGAAAATATTTGAAAGACTATATGTATAATCAATTAATTTATATGATTATCTGATCTTATCTGTTTTCTTTTATAAATTAAAAAAACTCCATATTAATAACTACAAAACCATAAAACTAGTTAGTAACATATCCCTTCTTTTAGTCCCAAAACATTTGGTGTTTATTGTTTAATAGATGTTATATATAAATAGAAAATAACAAGTCTTATTATCACTAACAGTGGTGAATATTTTTTGATATAGTGCCTGTATAATGAAATAAAAAACCGGCCAAGAGTGTGTCGGGCCACGCTCAGTGTAGGGTTCCGTAGTTTCCCGTCCGTCACAATAAGCGTTCCCACTTATGGGTTTAAAGGTGGGTATCCATTATGTTCGCTCTCCAGCAGCGCTCCGCGCTCCTGCAACTGCTCCCGGTAGTGAGTACTGTTTCCATCCAAGTTCAAAATGATTTTCTTAGAAAGTCCTTATAAAGTTCTACTTCTCAGATTTTTTTCATATTTTCTAAACTTATGGTTCAAAAGTTAGAGGGGGACACACATTGTTTTTTACTTTTGGAGCGATTATTTCCGAAATTATTGACATTATCAAAAAATGATTGTAGTAAACCCCTATTTATTTTTAAATACCTTTCCAACAATATATCACACTTTAGGGTTGAAATTAAAAAAAAAATCACTTCCCACTTTACATATAGGGGGGCTACCGTAATAAAAAAAAAATTTCCAATTTTTATTTTACCACTTTGTCGGCGTGATTGATACACATATTGGTACCAAATTTCAGCTTTCTAGTGCTAACGGTCACAGAGATTAAGCGAGGACGGACAGACAGACAGACATGGCGAAACTATAAGGGTTCCTAGTTGACTACGGAACCCTAACAGTTATAGTAGACTTTTTTATCTTTATTTTCCTTTTTTTAAAGACAATATAGACCAGCTACATTAAGATGTCTTGTTATTAATAATATATTAAGGATCCTGCTTTTAATATAATTGTTTTATTTTTCAGAATATGTTGATTTGACCATTGACCACTCTTATTCCCAAAAGAGAAAACATGTAAACCACATTTGTGCTCAAACAATGGACAGCAACTCCCAGTTTCACCAGAATATATTAGAAGGTAAAACTTCTCTCTTAAACCTAATTTCTCTATAATATTTTATAACTTATTTTATCTGTAGTTTTTCAAATTTGCAATGCCTAAAAAAAGAATTCTAGGTTGAGTGAAATTGTTATTATTATAAGACCATTTATGTACACTTGGTTGGCAAATAAAAGTTGATTGATTGATTGACTAACATCATGTGTTGTAGTCATATACCATATGAAGCTTTATTATGGTGGTATTATGAATGGATCAACTCGACTAGGGTAGAACCACACTCTCACAAAATAGCAGCCTAATGCTGCTGTGTTTTGCATGATAAGTGTAGACATCTGAAGACTTTTTACTGGAAACAAGGCATTCCATATTAGTTCCATCAAAAGAGGTGAATTTCTGGCAGTTGACTTTAACATCTGATGAAGAATACAAATACAACATGTTGAATAAAACTGTTATAATGGTCATAGGTGTTATGGGTGCTGCATAGCACTGAAAATATTGGAAGTTAAAAGTAAGAAATTTAAATGGGATAATATCTGTATAAGTTTTATAAAAACTTGTTTTGCTTTTTGTGGTTTTGTTTCCTTTTATTCTACTGTTAACAAAACTTACTTTATCATCATCATTACAGCCATTTATCATATGCCAGAACTCATGGGCTTAATACAACACAAAAAAGAGTGAGCTAATGATTTTTGGGACAGACGCTAAGAGAGGAGCTAACTTACCGCCTGTAATTTTGTGTGGGTCAGTTATAAAAAGAGTACCTCAGTTTAAGTACCTGGGGCACTGGCTCACTAAAAACATGAGTGATGACTGTGATATTGGGAGAGAACGCAGAGCACTGGCAGTACGTTGTTATTATTATAAGACCATTTATGTACACTTTGTTGGCAAATAAAAGTTGATTGATTGATTGACTGACATCATGTGTTGTAGTCATATACCATATGAAGCTTTATTATGGTGGTAGTATGAATGGATCAACTCGACTAGGGTAGAACCACACTCTCACAAACATGAGCGATGACTGCGATATTGAGAGAGAACGCAGAGCACTGGCAGTACGTTGCAACATGCTGACTCGCAGATTCGCCAAGTCCTCTAGACAGGTTAAAATAATGCTTTTCAAAGCATTCTGTCAAACTTTTTATATGTGTAGCATGTGGGTTGGTTACACGCAGCGGACGTATAGTGCACTGCGCGTGCAATATAACAATGCATTTAGGATTTTGATGGGACTAGCTCGTCACTGTAGTGCATCTACTATGTTCGCAGAGGCACGTATCGATGACTTTTACGCTATAGTGCGAAAGAGATGCGCCTCGCTTCTTTTTCGTATTAGAGACTCTTCTAATAGCATCTTAACCGCCTTAGCCGATAGGTGGGACTCTGCACTTTTAAGACACTGGATCCGCATTCACATGCATAAGAATTAAAATGTAAATTTAAGTAATTATAATAAAATGTATTTTTTTTAATATAAGTAAGTTTTAGTAATTATTGATATTGTTGTTAAAATGTATGATTTTTTTTTCTTTTCTTAGATTTTTAAGCAATTTAACTAATCAACGATTCTATAATAATGTTATGTTACTAACCAATTTATGGACTCTTGTCTGAAATAAAGATTATTATTATTATTATTATTATTTATAAGTCCATAGCTGAATATTGGCCACCCCCAAGGAATACCACAAAGCACAGTCCTGAGCCACCAGCATCTATCAACTTCCTGTATATCTTACCAGATTGTCACCCCATCTAGTAGGGAGCTGCCCTACACTTTGGCTACCGGCACAAGGCTGCCACTTGAGAACCTTCTTCTCCATTGGTTGTCGGTTCTTCGAGCTATATTGATGGTCCATTGCCACTTCAGATTATTAATCCGCTATGTCACTTACTCTGGTTCTACTGCAAATACCCTCATTTCTAAGTTTATCATGTGGTAAATCCCTGAGCACAGCTCACTCCATAGCACTCTAAGCAACCTTGAGCTTCCTTATATGTCCAGCAGTAAACTACATCTCAGATCCATATGTCATCACTGTCAATGCATACAAGTATAACTTTGTAGTTGCAATTGGTAAATAATGCAATACCTTATATAACCCACTATTGCAATGTGCCTCATTAATATGTCATTTTTATTTATAAGTATTCTGATGCCCATGATGCCATCTAATTTATAAAATATTAAAATGATGGAGGTTGACACCTCAAAATTTTTTGAGAGATGGTAAGTGATATTTTTGAGAGAAGGTATATTCAGTCAAATAAATGAAGAAAAAATAAAAAAATATATAAAAAATATATGAAGATATATTTATTTGACTGAATATTTTGTGTGTTACACTCAATGACTTTTATTAGATACAGATTTAGTGTTTTGAAGTAAATATACTTTATGATTCCTTATATTTACTCGAACACTACACATTGAATAAAACTACTTTTACAGATCTTATCGCGTTAAATTTAGTTGATTTTAATTCCCGACATTTCAGGTGACTGAGGTGATTGACATCCCAATGTCAGTGTTACCTAGAGTACGTTCAGCTTTTAAAAACTGGAAAGCACCCGAAATTCAATTAAAATCAACTAAATAAAACGCTATAAAATCTGTAAAAGTAGTTATGTTAAATGATACATTTTATACTTACACTTGCATAATAATTTTACAATGTCTAAAGACATAAGAGCATTTCGACTTTTAATAAATTGTTTTATTGCACTTGACATAACTAGTAGCAGTGACACTAAATGGTGTGTGACTGACTTGACTAAACTCCTGACAATTCTCTTTCAAATGCATGATCATTTTAGGCGTATATTATGAATCCACAAAGTGAGATTTTTTTAGTCAGAATAGAATATTACCTCATATCTAATTCATGCAAATCTGATGGTAACTGAGGAAAGAGTATTTATATTTGATCTATTTTCAGTATTCATGATAATGATATATATTTTCATACGTGCAGAAATGCCCATGCCATCTACTTCTGGAAATAAGGAGGATTGACACAATGAATATCAATATAGGAAAATATTCATTTATACTTTTATCACATCTTTTTCTTATTATTACAAACAAGCAAATTAAAGTAGCCATCAAAATATACCTATCTATATTATACTGTGTTTATTAATGGAAATCTTATGGATTTTCGACAGATTATAGAATATCTAAAAATATAGCCATATCTAAACTGGCGACCGAAAAAGTAGAATGTGAATGCTAATCTGCCAAGTACAATAATAGATTGTTTACAAGCTGATGTGAAGTCAAACAATTGAACTATTATATTAATTCAATTGTAATTCTCATTTTTTTATGTTGGATTTTATTTTATGAATAACTTATATGTGACCATTGAAAAATTAACCCTTAGTGACTGATTGTATCTAAAAAGGACCTTTGCAATTCTCACACGATGTTACTTTTTTAAATAAATTTTATTTTTGTTGCAGGTTTAAGGAGCACTCAGCTATTAAATAGCTTAAGCTTTGAATATTGCTGCATATTTGGTAAATGGGGGAGCAACAAGCACAAACCATAAATAATACAAGGAGAAAAATTTGAGAAAAGTTGTTCATCATTTGAATTGAATATGTGACCTATGTGCAAAGAACCATCAGTTCCTCCGATAAAAAATTAGATTGTAATTATAGAGGTTTCAATAGCTGTGGCAATATTTAAAAGAAATTGATGTTTTGCGCCTAGAAGGAAAGAATTTGCTTGCACTTGTAAATTTACACTGAAATGTCAAAATAAAAGACTTAATAAATATTTCTGTATTTTATTTCTTTATATCTAAATAAACGTTAATAATGGTTTAAATTTATGTACGTAGTCACATTGTGAACACGTACATAAGTTTAAACCAATAATGATAAATTTTCAAAGTTCTGGGAGGATTATTTACAGCCACTGGCTACTAGGCTGAAAAGAATAAATACCTTTGCCTTAGATAAATTTAAAAACCTAAATGTCACTTTCAATTTTTGAGTCTTGCTATAGACCATAGATAAATAAATATGTAGCTGCTATAGACCAATTTTTTACTATGGAAGATTGTCGTCTGTACGTTAGTATAGTGCGCGCAAGATAACTCTGCGCGCGACTGATGGCGTGCTTAATGTTGCCAGCTTAACTAATATTTTTTCCTTCGTTTAATCTTATTACTGGAATTGTATAATTATATCAAATTACATAAATTACCCAATTGATTACCAAATCTCAATTAAAAAAACTGTAATGTTCAGCCTAAACTTACAAAGACCTAATAATTTTTTAAACCCCATATTTATTGTTTAAGATCCGCGTAATAAATATATTTCTTGATTCTAACTTTCATAAGTTTGATACCTCACTACACAAGTTTAACTACGCCACTACAATTTTTTTACACAATTACAGGTACCTATTATATGCGTGTATAAAAAGGACTAATACTAAGATTAATGACTACTGATATTTTGTCTATAATAAATTTTTCCAAAAAGGTATTTTGAAACAACTGAAATAGCATTATAATATTTATTATAAAGAACGAAATAAAAAGTCCAAGGAAACCTTGTAAATCTTTTATTGAATACCTATTATTATTTATAAATTTGGTGTAACAATGGTCCTGCAGTGGATCAACGCCTTCCATTCGCATATCTTCATCAGAATCCATGCTAGAGTCTTCATCAGATGACTCGGATGTGTCACCTGTAACATTAATTACAAATTCATCCATTTCCATATCCATCAGCCTATCTGATTGGAAATATTTATCTTCTATTTTTTCTACATGTTGGCATACGTTGAACCATTCTTCTGTCGTTACTGTTCTAAACGCCGCCTCAGTAATAGCAGCTATTTCGCTAGGAGCTTGAGTGATATTTTTCTGTGCATTGCGTTTCTTTACTATTGCCCAAATTTTTTCTATGGGATTTAAATCGCAGTGGTAAGGCGGCAAACGGAGAACCTCATGTCCATATTCATTTAGCATTTGATCTATTTCGTACTGTGGGTCTCCTTTGTATTTTTTAATTAATTCGTATAATTGCGCTTTTGTCCAACAGTCTTCAAATGTAATACCATTTCTCGTAAGCCATCCTTGGAGCTCTGCTTTTGTATTGCCAATTGTAGGCGCCTTGTTGATCTGTGTGCAGTGGTATGACGCATTATCCATCACTACAATGCAATTCGTTGGAAGATTCGGCACAATTTTTCTTTCATCCACCGCATGAAGTTAGCTAAATTCATATCGTCATGATAGTCATTCGATTTGGAGTTAGACCTGAACAGCAGCAGTCCGTTTTCAATAAACCCAGTTTTCAATAAACCCCCAGTCCACCATGGGCTATTATCCATCTTGCACCGACGCTATCAGAAGCAAGAATACCTGTTCTGAATGGCTGTTCCTTCGATTGCCAACATTTTTGAAGGTGGTATGAAGCATGTATATACGTTTCGTCAACATAAATTACCGGTCGATTTTCTTCCTGACGATTCTTGCGCAACCTCAGAATATATTTTGCTCTCCAAGCTACAATATCACTGCGTTCTACCAATACTTTTCGTTTAGACTGGCATCTTTTGTATTTGTAGCCCATAGTCTTTAAAATACTCCTTAACGATGTTCTGCCATATTTAAAACCAATATCAGTTTTCAATTCCAACCAAAGTTTATTTATGGTAGGAATCTCCTTACGTAAAATGTATGTGACGTAAAATGATTGAATTAAATGCCTTATAGCGCACATATCGAAATCGTCTAAATCATAAATTTTTTTCCTTCGGTTCCTAGTTTTTCCTGGCGTCACAATTTTAGAAGATGAAGCTTCTGCTATATTACCCTCTTGACTTATCTGGGTGAAGGTGCGTTCAGAAACACCTAAAACAAAATAAAAACAATGCATTATAAATACATGATATTAATGACACGAGGAAATTAAAAAGGAACAAATAGAGAAAATTGGGGAATTTTATTGTAATGGCATCCCTAAAAATTACCTGTTAAATATGCAACGCGGGCTCTAACTTTGGAAAACGGTACTATAGGCCCATTATTGTCTCGTTCTTCTTCACAAGCACGTTTGACCTTCAAAATAACATCCCTGCCAGCACTTTTAATCACTTTCGGCATAATGATAACGATTAATTACTGCAAAAAAGAATAAAAACAGAACACCTACCACTCTGTTTAGACACTTGTGTCCGCTGGCGGCGCCGCTACACGCCTCTGCGTGAGTTATCTGTGACCACGAACAACAGCCACGCTCCAGGTCACTGCCGCTTCACGACAACGTTAACCGGGACTCGCGCTCCCGGGCTAGCAGCTCCTAGCGCGTGTCCGCTGGCGGCGCCGCTACACGCCTCTGCGTGAGTTGTCTGACCACGAACAACAGCCACGCTCTAGGCCACTGCTGCTTCACGACAACGCAACACCACACACTCACAACAAACAACCACTAAGTTACATGAGCTACTATTGGAATGTCTGCGACATCTACGGTACTCCTCGGACCTTGCTCCAACAGATTACCATTTTTTCCGGAATTTGGACAACTTCTTACAAGGAAAAAAAATTCAACTCCGATGCGGCAGTCCAAACCGCTTTCAAATAGTTTATTGATTCTCGCCCCCATGATTTTTTTTGTAAAGTTTTTTTATAGCAACAATGAATTCATTGTTGCTATAAAAAAAAGATAAAAAATAAACACCAAGCCGAAAAAAATATGGAAATACTACGTCCTCTGTGAACTCCACGCCTTATACTGGCCCGCACGGCTTATACGTCTACCGCGATGTCCACGACCACCACGGCTTTCATAGCCATCAGACCCAGATGATAGAGCACTATCACTCGATGATGTCCAATTAGAACATTAATGAGAAAAAAAGCAAATTATATTGAAAATGTTCAACGATCTTCAAGACAGCTGCAGCCTCCACAAATTCCAAAAGGCACATGACTTAGTCCGGCTATCTTAAATTTGTAAGCAACACTTTTCAACAAAGGCTAGATATTATATAATAGGTAGGCAGGTAGTTGTTAGGTACTATGTTTTACGTGGTAGAGCCATGCTGCAGTTATATTAGTAGTATAGTTGAAGCACGAATGGGTCGGCTCGACCTGGGAAGGACCACGCTCTCACAGAATACCAGCGTGAAATAGTAGCTTAATGCTGCTGTATTTCGTATGGTGAGTGCAGAGAACCGGAGACCCTTTTTACTGGAAACGAGGCATTCCATCTTAGTCCTCACGGGTGACAACGCATCTGCATTTTGATTCGTAATCGAGGATAGATGTAGATGTCTATGGGCCACAGCAACCACTTACCATCAGGTGGACTGTGTGCTCGTTTGTCACCCTATCCTATAAAAAAAAATAGTATGAATCAAACACCTATTAAATTTAATTATCAGTGCACCATCACCAAAAGCGTCATTGAATAAAGTAGAATTAGCATGCTTGTTGTGAATTTATATTAAAGTTTATGGCATTGAATCATTGAAAATAACAGTTATTTGAATAAGGTGAAAAGAAAAAAGTAAAACAATTGTGAAAATGAATCAATACAATCAATACATTACAAGAACAATAAAACACGTGATAACATCAAGCAGTATTAAATGTTGCAAACACACTTCCTCGTTTCTAGAGACCCTTATTTATAACTTTTGTTCGAACGTCCCTGGATACCGCATTAGCCATACGAAAAAAACCTGAAGAACACATTAATATTATTTGTAAATCCTTTAACATTTTAATATATTTTTAACTAAAAAAGTGTATGAGTATTGTTACGAGTACACCTTACCCGGCGGGAGATCTCCCCTTTTCCTACCACGGCCACAGTACGTATAAAACTTTATCACATAAATATTATCACAAAGTAAAAATTCTAAAGTTCATTTTGATGTACAATAATGTAACAATTAAGAAAGATACGAAATACTTACGACATAATCGCTGGTGCTCCGAATCACTTTCGTGACAAGTCGACTGAAGTTATTTTTAATTCTATACACCCAAACACTAAACACTGCCCTCTTCTGTTATTTATAGTAAAGTATTTCATAGACAATCATTTTTTTCAAGCACAAAGTTCATTTATTTCGGCGTTTTTAAGCTAGATGGCAATATGTACATGTCGTTTTGGATAGTATACTATGCCGGACGGACGACGGCATATTTTGTTTGGCTACTATACTCTTCACGGACGTGCTAGTGGATAAAACAGGAGCAACAGTCCGTCGACGGCCAAGTTCCCGTCAAAACTCCATAAATCGAAGTTGAAAACATGGATTTTTTTTCAAAACAACCCTCAACGTATTGTTGCGTGCCTAAGTTGACGTCATGTACCCGGCACTAGCGCCATCTAGTGTCGGGGACGAGAGCAAGGGGAGCTTTCCAGAAAATGAAATCACTAATCTTTCAACCGACAGCGCCATCTAGTATCGAAACGAAGAACTAAGCTTCTAGAAGCCCAACACTCGAACTTTCGGCGCCTAGTCGATTGGCGCGCGTATTTACTTTGACATGGATGCTCAAGCCATGGGGGTCGGGGTCCGGGTAAGACAAGAAACAAATGTGTGAATGTGTATGATATTTATAAGAAACATGTAAGGCTACAATAAAGACACTACAAAGCAAACAACTAGATAATCCTTAAGCATAATCTACATTACTCTTAGCACTAAAACAGGTAAGCACTTATACTTAACAAAATATAAAGCTACACATTAACTGCAAAATAAAATTACAAGCAACGAAACATAAAATGAACTAGTTCTTTTATTACGTACATGAGAGCATAAAATCATTATAAAATTTTATTAATAATAAAATAAAAGGGGAAAACAATAAAACTAAATATAAAAAGAAAAAGGGAAAACAAATTAAAAAAAAAAAAACAGATTTCTACTTGAGGCTCGAACCATGAACCTTAGGAAGTCGCCCGAAACATGTATTGCCGCTCTAACTAATAGGCTATACTTGTCGACGACGGTCCATCTCAAATAAGGATATAGTATTGTCTTTCACTGTCCTCATCTTTTAAAACAAATAAATTTTATTGATAACACTTCATATCAGAGATGCAGGAAGGCGTAATTGTCACAATTAACTTGATGGGCGTTTCCATAGACTGAAATAATTGCATAATCTAAGAATACTGTTCCAGGATTACTCAGACTACCAAACAACGTATAGTATTAAACACTTACCTCGTTGCACTTATAAAATTAACGTTCCACGAATATAAGCTTCTGTTTAAAATATATAAGGTTCCCTTATACACAGTTTTAATATATTTAAGCAAACTTATACGCCTTTAAACTTTAAATGTCTGACAAGTATTACTGCTACGTCGTACTATTCTTTACTCCCACCACTCGTCGCGAACTCGGCCCTCAGCCGTTTGTCCACAGTTCCTACCCTCCAATCCTTTTATCAAGTTCGGAAACAAGTCCCATCTCAATTATCATCACATATCCCCCCTCAACAAATGGAATCCAACCGGATTCAGCCAGGCCTCAAATTTCCCGTTTCAGGTCAGAAGCGTGCCATGTACCCAAATGTTTGCCCCTTACACTTTTTAGGATATAAACATCGGACGATACTCTATCCGAAATTATAGCCTTTTCGTACTTTGGAGATAACTTGGCCATAAAGTTTTTATCAGCACATGATTGTGGTTTTGTTTTCTTCCAAACCAACTCCCCAACATTAAAATTGCATATTCGCCTTCTTTTATTATAATTTTTGCTATTGATTTCATAAGCTTCTCGCAGCCTTTTGTTTACATCTTTGTATATCTCTTCTCTAAATTTTAAATTATTTTCGAAATATTTTCTATTTACATTAACATAATCATCTTTATCTGGTCCGAAATCTATTTTGTTTTGTAAGGAGGTTTCTCTACCAAAAAATAAGTATCAAGGAGTTTTGCTAGTTATTTCATGTATAGCAGTTCTAATGGCGTGGCCTATATGAGGTACAAACTTATCCCAATCTTTATGATTATCTTCCATATATGACGCTATTGCTGTACCAATCACTCTATTTACTCGTTCTGTAGGATTGGCTTGAGGATGATAATAAGGCGTATACCAAATTTTTGAGTTGTAGTTTGTAATTAATTCTTTAAACTGTGATGAAATAAACTGTTTTCCATTATCACATATTACTGTCTTTGGTACTCCATATACGAGAAATATCTGTTCTTCAATAATTTTAACAATAGTTGATGTTTTACCATTTTTCAAGGAAAATAATAATGTAAACTTGCTAAATCAACACGAAATTACAAGCAACATTGTATTGCCAGTCTTTGACCGCGGAAAAGGACCCATTAAGTCCATGGAAACTATTTGGAAGGGCTCTGTTACATCTTTATGTTTACCCATTTTTCCAATTGGCGGCAGTTGACTAGGTTTATGCTGAGAACAAGTCTCACATTTCCGTACGTAATCTTTAACATCTTTAATTAAGGTAGGCCAGAAATAATGTTGTCTTACTCGGTTTATAGATTTTTTAATTCCTAAAAGTCCTGCTGTTGGACTGTCATGGCATTCTACTAGTATTTGTCTTCTCAACTTTTCAGGAACTGCTATTTTCCACGAATCTTTTTCATCCGGAAATTGTTTCAGTTTCAAACATTTCCATAAAATACCTCGATTAAGCATCCAATCATCTCTGTCTTTTCCTTCCGATATTTCTTTTTCAATTGACTTGTACCAGCTATCTTTGTCATCTGGTTTAATATCTATAATGTGTTACGCCACACCGCCACAGCCAATCACAGCGCACCATTCAAGCCAGCCAATCGTAGCCAAGCCAAACCAAAGCCACCACTCTAATTACCGGATGCCTCTGGTAGGGGGTCCAGCTATATAGTGCCTTACAACCTCATTTTTGGGAGTTCTTATAATACCGCTCTTATAAGACGAAACGCTGTCGAAATATTAAAATTAAATAAAATTATTGTGCTTATAGTTTTCTACCCTCTTTTATTTTAATAACTGTTACATCTCAGAAGTGGGATAAGAAGTGAAAACTATGAAGCGTGGTCACGTCAATATGCCAAGAAAAGGCCATAATGTCCGCCCTCAAGAATGGAGTGAATCACCATGTGAAGATTCATCAAATAAAAGCGACACTGAAGACGAGGACACACAACCAAATACTCCTCCAGCACGGAAAATCCTTAGAAGGCTATTGGAAACCGAGGTACAAAAGGCAATGCAAGGGTTAGACGAAGAGTTACCCTCCGTAACCACAGGAAAAGAACACCGCGCGGCCTTACTTATTCCAGAGTTCGACCCCGATAGTGAAGAATGTGGTACTGCAACAGCATGGCTCAAAAAAATAGATCAACTCGGCGAAATTCACGGCTGGAGCGAAACTACAAGGTCGTTTTACCTGCAACATAGACTAAGAGGTCAAGCAAGACGATGGTACAATCGGCTTGATGAGTACGATTATTCCTTGGCAAGAATGGAAGCAGATGCTGGTGCGTGCTTTTCCTAAACATCGCGATTTCGGAAACATGTTAGAAGAGATGATGAGCAGAAAGAAACTACCAACGGAATCGATGACTAAATACTACCAAGATAAAGTGGCCATGTGCTTCCGGTGTAAGTTGTCTGACAACGCAACAGTCTCCTGCATCATTCGTGGTCTACCATCATCTCTACAAGCGAACGCGAGAGCATATCAGTGCGAGCATCCCGAAGAATTATATGAAGGTTTCCTTTGTGCACTGGACGATTATCAACCGCCGTCAACGTCAATTGGAACACGTGTGCAAAATAAAGATACCAGCAATCGACAGATAATCGATAAAAAATACACACCTATTAACCCTGACATTGATCCATGTCCGCGCTGTAAGAAGACCGGCCACATATTACGTAACTGCCCTTATCCAGATTCGCGAACATGCTTCAAATGCGGCAAGCAAGGCCACATTGCTACGCGCTGCACAATCGCTCTGAAACCTGCAACAGCGATTGAAGGTAAAGTTATGGAAATTAAATTTTTACAAAACCACAACAAGATTTACGAAAAAGTGGTAAAAATCAACGGCATTCACGTTAAATCTTATATTGACACCGGCAGCCAAGTAAATGTACTATCTATCCACGTGTCGAGACTATTGGATCTCAAAATTAGCCCGACCAACATCATCCTAAAAGGATTCTCGGGAGAGCATTTACCCAGCTGCGGAGAGGTAGCTTTCAAACTAGAGATTGATAATATGCATATCCCTTGCAAGGCTCATTTAACAGACGTAGATATGGGGAACATCAATCTTTTGGTTGGACAACCCATCATCAACAGTGATGGAATGACTTTAGAGGTCAGGGAAGGAAAAGCCTCTCTGAAACAAGACACTGACTTTATAAGACAAATGGATGCGATTGAAGAACGCGCTCGCTTTAAGGTCGTCACTACAGAAAAAGAGTCTCTATTGCCTGGACTTTCTATCATCAAAGTCAACGTGATAGATAATGATGAAGATAACGACGTCGTCACTACGCCACAACATTATGAGCTACGAGGTGTTTCGTACTCAATTCCCACCACTCTGCTACGAGGCACCGTTGGGTACATCAAAGTCATCAACAATGGAGCTCAAAACGTCATCTGGGAGCAGGGAGAGGTGCTGACCAGAGCAGATAGCTGCGTCGCCTCACCGCCACCAGAAGTTCAGGTTAGCCCACAAAATTACACTTTGCCATTGACTTCAGTAACCAAAGCCAATAATGATTGTTATAGCAACTCTATAGCATCTCTGTTGCACACTAGCCTAGCCCATGTTAGCACTATTGGGGGAATAAACTTAGAAGATATTAAGTCGGGTCCATTAAATAAAAACGATCACGATAGTTTAATTGCCTTATTGACTAATTACAGTGACTGTTTTGCGAATAAAACACAAGACTTGGGATGTACAGATTTATTAAAAATGAAAATAAAATTAACAAGTGATCAGCCTATATACCGCCAACCCTACCGTTTGTCACATAGTGAGCAGGAGATAGTTAGGTCCAAAGTCACCGAATTATTAGACGCAGGTATAATCCGAGAGTCTGAATCTTGTTTTGCTTCTCCAGTTATCATTGTAAAGAAAAAGAACGGCGATAGTAGGCTCTGTGTCGACTATAGAGCACTTAATGCTATTACAGTCAAAGATAGGTATCCGTTGCCCAATATCGATGATCAGGTTTCAAAGTTAGCCGGCAAGAGGTTCTTCACAAGTCTTGATTTAGCACAGAGTTACCATCAGGTTAAAATTGATCCTGAAGACATACACAAAACCGCATTTATCACACCGCAGGGGCACTTTGAATATACGCGTGTCCCGTTTGGATTGGCTAATGCACCAGCAGTTTTTATGCGGCTTATAAACAAGATCGTAGATTCATTACGAAATCCCAATAACTTTTCAAAAGGCGGTAGTACGAAAACACGCAATAATTTTACGAACGACTATGAAGTGTTAGCATTTTTAGACGATTTGTTGTTACCATCATTTGATGTGCAGTCAGGCTTAGATATTTTAGAGAAGGTTCTTCATAAATTAAGATTAGAAAATTTAAAACTAAACATGAGTAAGTGTTCATTTTTACAAAATAGAATCACATACTTAGGACAGACCAAATCAGGTATCGCAGGCATTTTGTTGCAAAAACAAACTGATAATTCATTACGCCCCGTTATGTATTTCAGTAGGGTAACGAGTAAAGAAGAAAGCATGTATCATAGCTACGAGCTTGAAACTCTTGCGGTAGTCGAATCGTTGCGTAGGTTTAGGGTGTACATCGTAGGCAAACATGTCAAGGTCGTGACTGATTGTACAGCCGTTCGTGCCACTTTAACTAAACGTGACATTATCCCGCGTATAGCCAGGTGGTGGCTTTCAATCCAAGATTTTGATATGAGTGTAGAGTATAGACCAGGAGAGAGGATGAAACATGTAGACGCGTTAAGTAGGAACCCAATCGATACTGTGAATGTGAATCGCCTTGAAGTGTCAGACTGGTTTTATACTGTCCAGTATCAGGATGACAAGTTGAAGCGAATCATCGACTAGCTTAGGGATGGCTCAGCCGCCACTGAAATAACAAATAATTATGTATTCTTAGATGATAGATTATATAAAAAGACATTGCATGGTAATCGTCTCGTAGTGCCAGCATTAGCTCGATGGAGGCTAGTCCAGATGCACCATGATGACATAGGACATGTAGGTTTCCAAAAGTGTATGGAATTGATAAAAAAAGACTACTGGTTTCCAAAAATGACTCGCTTTATTAGAAAGTATGTTACTGCTTGCCTTAATTGTGCTTATGGTAAAAATGATCATGGAAAGAAAGAAGGAAAATTGTTCCCTATTCCCAAACCCACAGAGCCCATGATCATGATTCATGTCGACCACTTAGGCCCATTTTGCAAGACAGCCAAAGGCTATCAGTATATGCTGGTTATAACAGATTCCTTTTCTAAATTTGTTATTGCTGAGCCAACTCGAACACTCAATTCCGTGGAAACCATTAGAGCACTCAGAAAAATATTCAGTTTATTCGGTTACCCCCATAAACTTGTAAGTGACCATGGGAAGGCTTTTACCAGTAGACACTTCAAAAGGTTCTCGTCTGATAAACAGTTTAGGCACATCTTAACCTCCGTTGCATGCCCGCGAGCGAATGGTCAAGTGGAACGCACCAACCGTACCATATTGAATGCCTTGCGTGCCACAGATCCTAGCGAGGCTGCAAATAATTGGGCGAACAGCTTACCTGATATTCTCTGGGGTATTAACAATACCGCGAATGAAAGTACAACCTACAAGCCCTATGAATTGATGTTTTCCAAAAGCTCAAGGCCACGTTGTGACATTGTTACCAATGAAAGTGTCAGTGAGCCAGTGGAGGTTAGGCGTAACAAAGCCAGTGCACAGTTAAGAATAGCCAGTGATAGGATGAAACGTAACTTTGATAAGAAGCGCAAAACAAGTCGTATCTATAAAAAGGGGGATTTAGTTCTTTGGCGGCAAGCACCAACAAGTAGTGCAACTAAGGTGAACACTAAACTTGACGACGTGTTCTCAGGTCCATATATCGTAATCAAGGTGTTGGGCAATGACAGATATAGGATTCGAAGTATTAAGGGACTCCGAGGCTACAGGGCCTTCACAGGCCTGGTTGCAGCGGACTCCTTGAGGCCATATCACAGTACGGTTCCCATATCTGACAGTGCCAGTAGTTCCGATGAACAACTAGAAACCGAGGACCTTATTGATCTGCTAGAAAGTTAACCAAGCTTCTCCCATTGCGGGAGCAATTATTGTTTCAGGACGGCCGAATGTTACGCCACACCGCCACAGCCAATCACAGCGCACCATTCAAGCCAGCCAATCGTAGCCAAGCCAAACCAAAGCCACCACTCTAATTACCGGATGCCTCTGGTAGGGGGTCCAGCTATATAGTGCCTTACAACCTCATTTTTGGGAGTTCTTATAATACCGCTCTTATAAGACGAAACGCTGTCGAAATATTAAAATTAAATAAAATTATTGTGCTTATAGTTTTCTACCCTCTTTTATTTTAATAACTGTTACAAATGTTTATTTCTTTATCTGGAATTGCTCTTGATAGTGCATCCGGTACAATATTATCCTTACCTTTTCTATAAAGTGTGTTAGTGTAAACACCGTTGTCCTTGAAACCAGTGGTTTGGTTTCACTTATAGAACGTAAATTCAATGAAAAATTCATTCATTTTTTCCTTAGAATCACTTAGAATCACTCACCCTAGGCATATATAAAGTTATGGTCAACATATTGTAGGCAGGGCCTCGCGCACAGCTGAACGTCAAGGCCATCAGCCAACAGTTCGTAGCGTCACTGTTTCATTTTGTTAGTCAGTCGCCTACTTCGGTAAGCGAATGTACGTGTTTATTTGAATTAAGCGCTCCATGCCGCGTAGTTTTTTGCGAGTGTGTAGTTTAGTGGTCCTTCACTGCTGGCCGTATGAGGACGCTCAAGGTCGCTCAGCGAGCTATGGAGAGGGCTATGCTCGGAGTTTCTCTGCGTGATAGACTCAGAAATGAGGATATCCGCAGTAGAACCAGAGTGACCGACATAGCCCAACGGATTAGTAAGCTGAAGTGGCAATGGGCCGGCCATATAGCTCGAAGAACCGATAACCGATGGGGAAGAAAGGTTCTCGAGTGGCAGCCTCGTACCGGTAGGCGTAGTGTAGGGCGAGTAGTTAGGTTGTACCAGTTCTGGCGCACTTGTAGAAAGGTTGTACCAGTTCTGGCGCACTGAGTCAGAAGTGGTACAAGTACGACGTTCGTCGACTCACGATCCTAAAAAAAAAAAAAAGTTTTGGCATGGTCTGATCACGAATCTGCGGTCCATTTTTGCGTAGGATGCACGGTTCCGGAGATGAGCAGATCAATTAACTCTTATCTAATTGATATCCGCTGCGAGCCTCAACCGTCATTAGCGCTCCATTGTCCTTATCTACTTATCTATTGTTGATTGACTACCGTCATTATCTATTATTCGTCAGCGTGTGGGTCGGCTTATGCTATTGTATTATACTCCTTTGTTCCTATCTACAACACTAATCTGAATCATCAATAAAACACATTACCTAATTTTGTTAAATTTTTATTTATGAAATACAAAATCTTATTACTTTTTATCTATAAAATAGGAGCGAAACATCTCATCCACTAAAATATCGTTGTACAATGTGTTCTCTGTAAATATACTCGTAAAACTATGCATTGAACATCCCTGAAACTTATATAGCAAATACATTAAGCAATATTCGCCACAAACTGAAGTCCTATCAACATTCCAGTTCCATCTTTTAAACACATTACCTAATTTTGTTAAAATTTTTATTTATAAAATACAAAATCTTATTAGTTATTATCTATAAAATAGGAGCGAAACATCTCATCCACTAACATATCGTTGTACAATGTGTTCTCTGTAAATATACTCGTAAAACTATGCATTGAACATCCCTGAAACTTATATAGCAAATACATTAAGCAATATTCGCCACAAACTGAAGTCCTATCAACATTCCAGTTCCATCTTTTACAATTTCGTACAGGTGCCCGTCCATATGAATCAAAATATTCACCGACGTCATTCGTATCGATATATAAAGCTACCCAATGTGACCCTGGTTTATCATCTGTACCCAAATTGCATATTACCTAGTCAGGTCATAAATTCTATCACATGTTTAATGTAAAATAATTGAAACAAGTTTATTCATTATGTAACCATTTATATACCAAAATGAACTTAACAAAACATAGATTCTTATGACACTATAATTTATTCAAAATGACCTCCGTAATTTTGAATGGCCTTCAATCTGCGCGGCCAGTCGTCTATCTCACCACGAACGAGGTCCATGTCATATCGGCGGCTGCCTTAATTAAAGATGTCTTGAGTGACTAAAAATTGGGATGAGGCTTTGAGCACGCCTTTTCCTCCAAGTGTTACCATATCTTGTAATCTAACGGATTCAAATCTGGACTGGTCTTTGTGTCGGATGAAGTCGATTTCACGCGCCGCCAGCCAGTCTTTTTTTTTGTTTTTAAAGAACGTTACCTCCACACTAGGTTTTTCTCCTGTATCGTGGGGGCAGTTTACAAACACAAATTTCACAAGGACAAACATCCAAACTCGGAACAATTACTTGTAGGTCGTACAAATACTTGTTCCGTGCGGGATTCGAACCCGCGACCCCCAAGCGCAGCCACTCATTGCTAAGCCACTACGCCACGGAGCTGTCAAAAGTCTTGTGTGCTCTTCGCTCTATGAGCTGACGCCGAATCTTGTTGGAATACCCAGTGCCTGTTATTGAACATGGTATGAGAAACAGGTTACACAAGGTTCGTCAGGACTGTATTTTGATACACAACTGCATTCGTTTTTAACCTTTCTCACAAAAATGTACCTCTGTTAAGCCCCAATAAGAAACTCCCAACCATACCATGAGCGAGGATGGAAAATGACCTCGTTGGACACGCGGAATACGGTTGCTCGCTTCTTCACTACTGTGTGCGTACACCTTATCATTTTGTTTGTTGTAGCTCTCTTCTACGGTAAAAATTTTTTTATCCGAAAAAAGAATTTCCCGATATTTTTTCCCGCGTACCGCTTCACCAAAGGGCGGCATCTCTTCAGTCTCAGATCCATTAGACGAGCATTCAAACGATGTCCTGTTTTTCTTCGATATGCCCGAAGCCCTAAGTCTTCATTTAACGCCGTGGTTCTGCTTAACCCCATCTGAAGGGCCAACAGTTTCTGCTTACGTTTGGGATTTCTTTGAATTCGCACCTTTACAGCTTTTATCACTGCTGGAGTCCTAACAAATCGAGGGCGACCACTTCTTGACCTGTCATCTACACTAGAGTCTTCATTGTATCGTTTGATGGTACGATAAACGAATCTTTTGGTTATATTCAAATTTTTCAGTATATCAAAAAATTTTATTGGTGCGTAATCGCAACTGCAACACGGTCTTTTTTAAGCGTCCACTCCATATGTAAAAATGAGTAAAATTCTAAAAAGTATACAGTTTTATTTTCATGAACAATTCGAATTCAATAAACTTTTTTGTGGCCAGCATTCTAAAAGAAAAGTTTTTACTGTGTGACAATACTTATGACCTGACTAGGTATATACGTTGGTACGTGGGTGTACATGGGCAGTCTGTTAGCAGCATAAACATTATTTTCTAGACTGGGGTGAATCTTTTTCAGATGTTGTTGTACATCTAGTGTATCCATGATATTACTGCTATTAGTAGATTACTACAGTACAATCTACTCAATGACTAACATAGGAATGATCAATTATGTGATTTCTAAATATTAAATTGCATTTTTTCTGTTATACAAAACGTATTTGAGTTATCAATACACTGAATAAGACGCAACACGAAGAATGTGAGATAAGGTTGTTGACGCATAAAGTTATTATCAATTCTACTGTAGAAATTCTTTAGATTAGAATTATTACTTACTGGTACTATATAAGACCAAGCAACGGCAGTCATGGAGTTAGTGTATGGTCGTTTGACCGCAGTGTATCTATCAATAATACATTTGCGTTACTTCAACGCATCAAAGGCCATAGATGTAAGTGTTTAATCTATTGACAAATTTACTTTTCTTTCTGTTATTTTTTTACGTGTGTATGATTTTGAACGACAGGCCTGTTGGTCTAGTGGTTAGCGACCCTGACTGTTATGCCGGAGGTCGTGGGTTCGATTCCCACCCAGGACAAATGTTTGTGTGATGAGCACGATCATTTGTTCTGTGTCTGGAGTGTAATTTATCTATAATATTTATGTATTTAGAAATATATAAGTATGTTTATCAGTTGTCTAGTACCCATAACACAAGCTCTGCTTAGCTTGGGACTAGATGGCGTTGTGTGATAGTTGTGGAATATTATTATTATTATTTAGTGTTAACAAATTATATTTAAATATTTTGTGTGTGTGTATATGATTAAGCCGTGGTAGCTCAGATGGTTAGCGCAAGCTGTAAATTTTACAGTACGTAACGCGGGTTCGATCCCCGCCGACACCAATTAAATTGTTAATTGCAATTTTAAGTGTTTATTCTATTGACACACTTACTTTTCTTTCTGTTATTTTCTTACGTGTGTATGATTTAGTGTTAACAAATGTATATGATTAAGCCGTGGTAGCTCAGATGGTTAGCGCAAGCTGTAAATTTTACAGTACGTAACGCGGGTTCGATCCCCGCCGACACCAATTAAATTGTTAATTGCAATTTTAAGTGTTTATTCTATTGACACACTTACTTTTCTTTCTGTTATTTTCTTACGTGTGTATGATTTAGTGTTAACAAATTATATTTAAATATTGTGTGTGTATATGATTAAGCCGTGGTAGCTCAGATGGTTAGCGCAAGCTGTAAATTTTACAGTACGTAACGCGGGTTCGATCCCCGCCGACACCACTTAAATTGTTAATTGCAATTTTAAGTGCTGATTTACCACGTGCTCGGCGGTGAAGGAAAACATCGTGAGGAAACCTGCATGTCTGAGAAAATTTCGAAGGCATGTGAAGTTCGCCAACACGCATTGAGACCGCGCCGCGGACATTTCCTAGCCATAAATACAAAGACAATAGCAGAAAGTAAAAAGTTAAAAAATACTTTTTTAACAATGACAGTCATTAGTTGATCATTAGTGAATGTGATTCTGTTTTCTTAAATTACAGGAAGAAAAGAGCAGAAGGAAGAAATGGGGTGATGGGAAGTAATGAAGAATGAATTGTTATGTGAAATTTGTTGGAACAAACATATTTTAGTCACGTGTAAATACTTTTAACATTTTGGTTCAAAATGACACAAAATCTAAAAAATATTAGATACATCATCGACATGGACGGATTTTACATTACATATCCTCATAAACATTTTCAATGTAGAGAAATGGCTATTCTAGACGTAAAACTATCTAATAAAAATGATTCGTTTATCGATCATTATTTGTTTCAGCAGTTACCTTTCAATTATTTGTCGCCAAAAGACAAAAAAACTGTTCGTTATTGTGAAATACACGTGCACGGCATTCCATATTTTGATGTGACCGAAGAATTAAAATGTGCCTACAAACAAGAGAACATCATTCCCATATTAAATTGGTATATTAGAAATTTGTGCAAAGACGAAGTGATCGCATACAAAGGTGGTTCAACAGAAAAACAATTTTTAAAAATGTTGACGACGAATGATAGAATTTTTAATATTGAAGAATACAAATGTCCAAAATACAATGATTTGGTAAATGTCAAAAATTTAAACAAACGTTATGTGTGTAATAATCATATATTTGCAAAAAAATAATCACAAAATTTTACATTGTTCTTGTGACGAAGTGTGGGTTTTTTACAAGTGGTTATTACTTGAAAATAAAATTTTAAATTAATCATAAATTTTGTTTGATTTCCAAAAAACATTAGACAAAATTGGTTCAACAGAAAAACAATTTTTAAAAATGTTGACGACGAATGATAGAATTTTTAATATTGAAGAATACAAACGTCCAAAATACAATGATTTGGTAAATGTCAAAAATTTAAACAAACGTTATGTGTGTAATAATCATATATTTGCAAAAAATAATCACAAAATTTTACATTGTTCTTGTGACGAAGTGTTGGGTTTCTTACAAGTGGTTATTGCTTGAAAATAAAATTTTAAATTAATCATAAATTTTGTTTGATTTCCAAAAAACATTAGGCACAAAATTGTTTCAACAGAAAAACAATTTTTAAAAATGTTGACGACGAATGATAAATTTTTAATATTGAAGAATACAAATGTCCAAAATACAATGATTTGGTAAATGTCAAAAATTTAAACAAACGTTATGTGTGTAATAATCATATATTTGCAAAAAATAATCACAAAATTTTACATTGTTCTTGTGATGAAGTGTGGGTTTTTTTCCAAAAAAACATTAGACAAAATTGGTTCAACAGAAAAACAATTTTTAAAAATGTTGACGACGAATGATAGAATTTTTAATATTGAAGAATACAAATGTCCAAAATACAATGATTTGGTAAATGTCATAAATTTAAACAAACGTTATGTATGTAATAATCATATATTTGCAAAAAATAAACACAAAATTTTACATTGTTCTTGTGACGAAGTGTGGGTTTTTTACAAGTGGTTATTACTTGAAAATAAAATTTTAAATTAATCATAAATTTTGTTTGATTTCCAAAAAACATTAGACAAAATTGGTTCAACAGAAAAACAATTTTTAAAAATGTTGACGACGAATGATAGAATTTTTAATATTGAAGAATACAAATGTCCAAAATACAATGATTTGGTAAATGTCAAAAATTTAAACAAACGTTATGTGTGTAATAATCATATATTTGCAAAAAATAATCACAAAATTTTACATTTTTCTTGTGACGAAGTGTGGGTTTTTTCAAAATAACATTAGCACAAAATTGGTTCAACAGAAAAACAATTTTTAAAAATGTTGACGACGAATGATAGAATTTTTAACATTGAAGAATACAAATGTCCAAAATACAATGATTTGGTAAATGTCATAAATTTAAACAAACGTTATGTGTGTAATAATCATATATTTGCAAAAAATAAACACAAAATTTTACATTGTTCTTGTGACGAAGTGTGGGTTTTTTACAAGTGGTTATTACTTGAAAATAAAATTTTAAATTAATCATAAATTTTGTTTGATTTCCAAAAAACATTAGGTATCACAAAATTGGTTCAACAGAAAAACAATTTTTAAAAATGTTGACGACGAATGATAGAATTTTTAACATTGAAGAATACAAACGTCCAAAATACAATGATTTGGTAAATGTCATAAATTTAAACAAACGTTATGTGTGTAATAATCATATATTTGCAAAAAATAAACACAAAATTTTACATTGTTCTTGTGACGAAGTGTGGGTTTTTTACAAGTGGTTATTGCTTGAAAATAAAATTTTAAATTAATCATAAATTTTGTTTGATTTCCAAAAAACATTAGAGACAAAATTGGTTCAACAGAAAAACAATTTTTAAAAATGTTGACGACGAATGATAGAATTTTTAATATTGAAGAATACAAATGTCCAAAATACAATGATTTGGTAAATGTCAAAAATTTAAACAAACGTTATGTGTGTAATAATCATATATTTGCAAAAAATAATCACAAAATTTTACATTGTTCTTGTGACGAAGTGTGGGTTTTTTTCCAAAATACATTAGACAAAATTGGTTCAACAGAAAAACAATTTTTAAAAATGTTGACGACGAATGATAGAATTTTTAACATTGAAGAATACAAATGTCCAAAATACAATGATTTGGTAAATGTCAAATTTAAACAAACGTTATGTGTGTAATAATCATATATTTGCAAAAAATAAACACAAAATTTTACATTTTTCTTGTGACGAAGTGTGGGTTTTTTTCCAAAATACATTAGACAAAATTGCTTCAACAGAAAAACAATTTTTAAAAATGTTGACGACGAATGATAGAATTTTTAACATTGAAGAATACAAATGTACAAAATACAATGATTTGGTAAATGTCAAATTTAAACAAACGTTATGTGTGTAATAATCATATATTTGCAAAAAATAAACACAAAATTTTACATTGTTCTTGTGACGAAGTGTGGGTTTTTTACAAGTGGTTATTACTTGAAAATAAAATTTTAAATTAATCATAAATTTTGTTTGATTTCCAAAAAACATTAGACAAAATTGGTTCAACAGAAAAACAATTTTTAAAAATGTTGACGACGAATGATAGAATTTTTAACATTGAAGAATACAAATGTCCAAAATACAATGATTTGGTAAATGTCAAATTTAAACAAACGTTATGTGTGTAATAATCATATATTTGCAAAAAATAAACACAAAATTTTACATTGTTCTTGTGACGAAGTGTGGGTTTTTTACAAGTGGTTATTACTTGAAAATAAAATTTTAAATTAATCATAAATTTTGTTTGATTTCCAAAAAACATTAGGCACAAAATTGGTTCAACAGAAAAACAATTTTTAAAAATGTTGACGACGAATGATAGAATTTTTAATATTGAAGAATACAAACGTCCAAAATACAATGATTTGGTAAATGTCAAAAATTTAAACAAACGTTATGTGTGTAATAATCATATATTTGCAAAAAATAATCACAAAATTTTACATTGTTCTTGTGACGAAGTGTGGGTTTTTTACAAGTGGTTATTGCTTGAAAATAAAATTTTAAATTAATCATAAATTTTGTTTGATTTCCAAAAAACATTAGGCACAAAATTGTTTCAACAGAAAAACAATTTTTAAAAATGTTGACGACGAATGATAGAATTTTTAATATTGAAGAATACAAATGTCCAAAATACAATGATTTGGTAAATGTCAAAAATTTAAACAAACGTTATGTGTGTAATAATCATATATTTGCAAAAAATAATCACAAAATTTTACATTGTTCTTGTGACGAAGTGTGGGTTTTTTTCCAAAAAACATTAGACAAAATTGGTTCAACAGAAAAACAATTTTTAAAAATGTTGACGACGAATGATAGAATTTTTAATATTGAAGAATACAAATGTCCAAAATACAATGATTTGGTAAATGTCAAAAATTTAAACAAACGTTATGTGTGTAATAATCATATATTTGCAAAAAATAATCACAAAATTTTACATTGTTCTTGTGACGAAGTGTGGGTTTTTTACAAGTGGTTATTACTTGAAAATAAAATTTTAAATTAATCATAAATTTTGTTTGATTTCCAAAAAACATTAGACAAAATTGGTTCAACAGAAAAACAATTTTTAAAAATGTTGACGACGAATGATAGAATTTTTAATATTGAAGAATACAAATGTCCAAAATACAATGATTTGGTAAATGTCAAAAATTTAAACAAACGTTATGTGTGTAATAATCATATATTTGCAAAAAATAATCACAAAATTTTACATTGTTCTTGTGACGAAGTGTGGGTTTTATTAAAAAAATTTCCAAAAAAACATTAGAGTATACTTTACAAAATTGGTTCAACAGAAAAACAATTTTTAAAAATGTTGACGACGAATGATAGAATTTTTAACATTGAAGAATACAAATGTCCAAAATACAATGATTTGGTAAATGTCATAAATTTAAACAAACGTTATGTGTGTAATAATCATATATTTGCAAAAAATAAACACAAAATTTTACATTGTTCTTGTGACGAAGTGTGGGTTTTTTACAAGTGGTTATTACTTGAAAATAAAATTTTAAATTAATCATAAATTTTGTTTGATTTCCAAAAAACATTAGGCACAAAATTGGTTCAACAGAAAAACAATTTTTAAAAATGTTGACGACGAATGATAGAATTTTTAATATTGAAGAATACAAACGTCCAAAATACAATGATTTGGTAAATGTCAAAAATTTAAACAAACGTTATGTGTGTAATAATCATATATTTGCAAAAAATAATCACAAAATTTTACATTGTTCTTGTGATGAAGTGTTGGGTTTCTTACAAGTGGTTATTGCTTGAAAATAAAATTTTAAATTAATCATAAATTTTGTTTGATTTCCAAAAAACATTAGACAAAATTGGTTCAACAGAAAAACAATTTTTAAAAATGTTGACGACGAATGATAGAATTTTTAATATTGAAGAATACAAATGTCCAAAATACAATGATTTGGTAAATGTCAAAAATTTAAACAAACGTTATGTGTGTAATAATCATATATTTGCAAAAAAATAATCACAAAATTTTACATTGTTCTTGTGACGAAGTGTGGGTTTTTTTCCAAAATACATTAGACAAAATTGGTTCAACAGAAAAACAATTTTTAAAAATGTTGACGACGAATGATAGAATTTTTAACATTGAAGAATACAAATGTCCAAAATACAATGATTTGGTAAATGTCATAAATTTAAACAAACGTTATGTGTGTAATAATCATATATTTGCAAAAAATAAACACAAAATTTTACATTGTTCTTGTGACGAAGTGTGGGTTTTGAAAAAAAAAAATTTCCAAAATAACATTAGACAAAATTGGTTCAACAGAAAAACAATTTTTAAAAATGTTGACGACGAATGATAGAATTTTTAACATTGAAGAATACAAATGTCCAAAATACAATGATTTGGTAAATGTCATAAATTTAAACAAACGTTATGTGTGTAATAATCATATATTTGCAAAAAATAAACACAAAATTTTACATTGTTCTTGTGACGAAGTGTGGGTTTTTTACAAGTGGTTATTACTTGAAAATAAAATTTTAAATTAATCATAAATTTTGTTTGATTTCCAAAAAACATTAGACAAAATTGGTTCAACAGAAAAACAATTTTTAAAAATGTTGACGACGAATGATAGAATTTTTAATATTGAAGAATACAAACGTCCAAAATACAATGATTTGGTAAATGTCAAAAATTTAAACAAACGTTATGTGTGTAATAATCATATATTTGCAAAAAATAATCACAAAATTTTACATTGTTCTTGTGACGAAGTGTGGGTTTTTTACAAGTGATTATTGCTTGAAAATAAAATTTTAAATTAATCATAAATTTTGTTTGATTTCCAAAAAACATTAGACAAAATTGTTTCAACAGAAAAACAATTTTTAAAAATGTTGACGACGAATGATAGAATTTTTAATATTGAAGAATACAAATGTCCAAAATACAATGATTTGGTAAATGTCAAAAATTTAAACAAACGTTATGTGTGTAATAATCATTTATTTGCAAAAAATAATCACAAAATTTTACATTGTTCTTGTGACGAAGTGTGGGTTTTTTTCCAAAAAACATTAGACAAAATTGGTTCAACAGAAAAACAATTTTTAAAAATGTTGACGACGAATGATAGAATTTTTAATATTGAAGAATACAAATGTCCAAAATACAATGATTTGGTAAATGTCATAAATTTAAACAAACGTTATGTGTGTAATAATCATATATTTGCAAAAAATAAACACAAAATTTTACATTGTTCTTGTGACGAAGTGTGGGTTTTTTACAAGTGGTTATTACTTGAAAATAAAATTTTAAATTAATCATAAATTTTGTTTGATTTCCAAAAAACATTAGACAAAATTGGTTCAACAGAAAAACAATTTTTAAAAATGTTGACGACGAATGATAGAATTTTTAACATTGAAGAATACAAATGTCCAAAATACAATGATTTGGTAAATGTCATAAATTTAAACAAACGTTATGTGTGTAATAATCATATATTTGCAAAAAAATAAACACAAAATTTTACATTGTTCTTGTGACGAAGTGTGGGTTTTTTACAAGTGGTTATTACTTGAAAATAAAATTTTAAATTAATCATAAATTTTGTTTGATTTCCAAAAAACATTAGGCACAAAATTGGTTCAACAGAAAAACAATTTTTAAAAATGTTGACGACGAATGATAGAATTTTTAATATTGAAGAATACAAATGTCCAAAATACAATGATTTGGTAAATGCCAAAAATTTAAACAAACGTTATGTGTGTAATAATCATATATTTGCAAAAAATAATCACAAAATTTTACATTGTTCTTGTGATGAAGTGTTGGGTTTCTTACAAGTGGTTATTGCTTGAAAATAAAATTTTAAATTAATCATAAATTTTGTTTGATTTCCAAAAAACATTAGACAAAATTGTTTCAACAGAAAAACAATTTTTAAAAATGTTGACGACGAATGATAGAATTTTTAATATTGAAGAATACAAATGTCCAAAATACAATGATTTGGTAAATGTCAAAAATTTAAACAAACGTTATGTGTGTAATAATCATATATTTGCAAAAAATAATCACAAAATTTTACATTGTTCTTGTGACGAAGTGTGGGTTTTTTTCCAAAAAACATTAGACAAAATTGGTTCAACAGAAAAACAATTTTTAAAAATGTTGACGACGAATGATAGAATTTTTAATATTGAAGAATACAAATGTCCAAAATACAATGATTTGGTAAATGTCATAAATTTAAACAAACGTTATGTGTGTAATAATCATATATTTGCAAAAAATAAACACAAAATTTTACATTGTTCTTGTGACGAAGTGTGGGTTTTTTACAAGTGGTTATTACTTGAAAATAAAATTTTAAATTAATCATAAATTTTGTTTGATTTCCAAAAAACATTAGACAAAATTGGTTCAACAGAAAAACAATTTTTAAAAATATTGACGACGAATGATAGAATTTTTAATATTGAAGAATACAAATGTCCAAAATACAATGATTTGGTAAATGTCATAAATTTAAACAAACGTATGTGTGTAATAATCATATATTTGCAAAAAAATAAACACAAAATTTTACATTGTTCTTGTGACGAAGTGTGGGTTTTTTACAAGTGGTTATTACTTGAAAATAAAATTTTAAATTAATCATAAATTTTGTTTGATTTCCAAAAAACATTAGCACAAAATTGGTTCAACAGAAAAACAATTTTTAAAAATGTTGACGACGAATGATAGAATTTTTAATATTGAAGAATACAAACGTCCAAAATACAATGATTTGGTAAATGTCAAAAATTTAAACAAACGTTATGTGTGTAATAATCATATATTTGCAAAAAATAATCACAAAATTTTACATTGTTCTCGTGACGAAGTGTGGGTTTTTTACAAGTGATTATTGCTTGAAAATAAAATTTTAAATTAATCATAAATTTTGTTTGATTTCCAAAAAACATTAGACAAAATTGTTTCAACAGAAAAACAATTTTTAAAAATGTTGACGACGAATGATAGAATTTTTAATATTGAAGAATACAAATGTCCAAAATACAATGATTTGGTAAATGTCAAAAATTTAAACAAACGTTATGTGTGTAATAATCATATATTTGCAAAAAATAATCACAAAATTTTACATTGTTCTTGTGACGAAGTGTGGGTTTTTTCCAAAAAACATTAGACAAAATTGGTTCAACAGAAAAACAATTTTTAAAAATGTTGACGACGAATGATAGAATTTTTAATATTGAAGAATACAAATGTCCAAAATACAATGATTTGGTAAATGTCATAAATTTAAACAAACGTTATGTGTGTAATAATCATATATTTGCAAAAAATAAACACAAAATTTTACATTGTTCTTGTGACGAAGTGTGGGTTTTTTACAAGTGGTTATTACTTGAAAATAAAATTTTAAATTAATCATAAATTTTGTTTGATTTCCAAAAAACATTAGACAAAATTGGTTCAACAGAAAAACAATTTTTAAAAATGTTGACGACGAATGATAGAATTTTTAATATTGAAGAATACAAATGTCCAAAATACAATGATTTGGTAAATGTCATAAATTTAAACAAACGTTATGTGTGTAATAATCATATATTTGCAAAAAATAAACACAAAATTTTACATTGTTCTTGTGACGAAGTGTGGGTTTTTTACAAGTGGTTATTACTTGAAAATAAAATTTTAAATTAATCATAAATTTTGTTTGATTTCCAAAAAACATTAGACAAAATTGGTTCAACAGAAAAACAATTTTTAAAAATGTTGACGACGAATGATAAAATTTTTAATATTGAAGAATACAAATGTCCAAAATACAATGATTTGGTAAATGTCAAAAATTTAAACAAACGTTATGTGTGTAATAATCATATATTTGCAAAAAATAATCACAAAATTTTACATTGTTCTTGTCACGAAGTGTGGGTTTTTTTACAAGTGGTTATTACTTGTAAATAAAATTTTAAAGTAATCATAAATTTTGTTTGATTTCCAAAAAACATTAGACAAAATTGTTTCAACAGAAAAACAATTTTTAAAAATGTTGACGACGAATGATAGAATTTTTAATATTGAAGAATACAAATGTCCAAAATACAATGATTTGGTAAATGTCATAAATTTAAACAAACGTTATGTGTGTAATAATCATATTATTTGCAAAAAATAATCACAAAATTTTACATTGTTCTTGTGACGAAGTGTGGGTTTATTACAAGTGGTTATTGCTTGAAAATAAAATTTTAAATTAATCATAAATTTTGTTTGATTTCCCAAAAACATTAGTTATAGTATACTATATAATACAAAATTGGTTCAACAGAAAAACAATTTTTAAAAATGTTGACGACGAATGATAGAATTTTTAATATTGAAGAATACAAATGTCCAAAGTACAATGATTTGGTAAAGATTGATTTCCCAAAAACATTAGTTACAAAATTTATGATTAATTTAAAATTTTATTTTCAAGCAATAATCACTTGTAAAAAACCCACCCTTCGTCACAAGAACAATGTAAAATTTTGTGATTATTTTTTGCAAATATATGATTATTACACACATAAAGTTTGTTTAAATTTTTGACATTTACCAAATCATTGTATTTTGGACATTTGTATTCTTCAATATTAAAAATTCTATCATTCGTCGTCAACATTTTTAAAAATTGTTTTTCTGTTGAACCAATTATGTCTAATGTTTTTTGGAAATCAAACAAAATTTATGATTAATATAAAATTTTATTTTCAAGTAATAACCACTTGTAAAAAACCCACACTTCGTCACAAGAACAATGTAAAATTTTTTGTTTATTTTTTGCAAATATATGATTATTATACACATAACGTTTGTTTAAATTTATGACATTTACCAAATCATTGTATTTTGGACATTTTTATTCTTCTATATTAAAAATTCTATCATTCGTCGTCAACATTTTTAAAAATTGTTTTTCTGTTGAACCAATTTTGTCTAATGTTTTTTGGAAAAAACCCACACTTCGTCACAAGAACAATGTAAAATTTTGTGATTATTTTTTGCAAATATATGATTATTACACACATAACGTTTGTTTAAATTATGACATTTACCAAATCATTGTATTTTGGACATTTTTATTCTTCTATATTAAAAATTCTATCATTCGTCGTCAACATTTTTAAAAATTGTTTTTCTGTTGAACCAATTTTGTCTAATGTTTTTTGGAAAAAAAACCCACACTTCGTCACAAGAACAATGTAAAATTTTGTGTTTATTTTTTGCAAATATATGATTATTACACACATAACGTTTGTTTAAATTTTTGACATTTACCAAATTATTGTATTTTGGACATTTGTATTCTTCAATATTAAAAATTCTATCATTCGTCGTCAACATTTTTAAAAATTGTTTTTCCGTTGAAACAATTTTGTTCTAATGTTTTTTGGAAATCAAACAAAATTTATGATTAATTTAAAATTTTATTTTCAAGCAATAACCACTTGTAAGAAACCCACACTTCGTCACAAGAACAATGTAAAATTTTGTGATTATTTTTTTGCAAATATATGATTATTACACACATAACGTTTGTTTAAATTTTTGACATTTACCAAATCATTGTATTTTCGACATTTGTATTCTTCAATATTAAAAATTCTATCATTCGTCGTCAACATTTTTAAAAATTGTTTTTCTGTTGAACCAATTTTGTCTAATGTTTTTTGGAAATCAAACAAAATTTATGATTAATTTAAAATTTTATTTTCAAGTAATAACCACTTGTAAAAAACCCACACTTCGTCACAAGAACAATGTAAAATTTTGTGTTTATTTTTTGCAAATATATGATTATTACACACATAACGTTTGTTTAAATTTATGACATTTACCAAATCATTGTATTTTGGACATTTGTATTCTTCAATATTAAAAATTCTATCATTCCTCGTCAACATTTTTAAAAATTGTTTTTCTGTTGAACCACCTTTGTATGCGATCACTTCGTCTTTGCACAAATTTCTAATATACCAATTTAATATGGGAATGATGTTCTCTTGTTTGTAGGCACATTTTAATTCTTCGGCCACATCAAAATATGGAATGCCGTGCACGTGTATTTCACAATAACAACAGTTTTTTTGTCTTTTGGCGACAAATAATTGAAAGGCTGAAACAAATAATGATCGATAAACGAATCATTTTTATTAGATAGTTTTACGTCTAGAATAGCCATTTCTCTACATTGAAAATGTTTATGAGGATATGTAATGTAAAATCCGTCCATGTCGATGATGTATCTAATATTTTTTTGATTTTGTGTCATTTTGAACCAAAATGTTAAAAGTATTTACACGTGACTAAAATATGTTTGTTCCAACAAATTTCACATAACAATTCATTCTTCATTACTTCCCATCACCCCATTTCTTCCTTCTGCTCTTTCAAGAAAACAGAATCACATTCACTAATGATCAACTAATGACTGTCATTGTTAAAAAAGTATTTTTTAACTTTTTACTTTCTGCTATTGTCTTTGTATTTATGGCTAGGAAATGTCCGCGGCGCGGTCTCAATGCGTGTTGGCGAACTTCACATGCCTTCGAAATTTTCTCAGACATGCAGGTTTCCTCACGATGTTTTCCTTCACCGCCGAGCACGTGGTAAATCAGCACTTAAAATTGCAATTAACAATTTAAGTGGTGTCGGCGGGGATCGAACCCGCGTTACATACTGTAAAATTTACAGCTTGCGCTAACCATCTGAGCTACCACGGCTTAATCATATACACACACAATATTTAAATATAATTTGTTAACACTAAATCATACACACGTAAGAAAATAACAGAAAGAAAAGTAAGTGTGTCAATAGAATAAACACTTAAAATTGCAATTAACAATTTAATTGGTGTCGGCGGGGATCGAACCCGCGTTACGTACTGTAAAATTTACAGCTTGCGCTAACCATCTGAGCTACCACGGCTTAATCATATACGCACACAATATTTAAATATAATTTGTTAACACTATATCATACACACGTAAGAAAATAACAGAAAGAAAAGTAAGTGTGTCAATAGAATAAACACTTAAAATTGCAATTAACAATTTAATTGGTGTCGGCGGGGATCGAACCCGCGTTACGTACTGTAAAATTTACAGCTTGCGCTAACCATCTGAGCTACCACGGCTTAATCATATACACACACAATATTTAAATATAATTTGTTAACACTAAATCATACACACGTAAGAAAATAACAGAAAGAAAAGTAAGTGTGTCAATAGAATAAACACTTAAAATTGCAATTAACAATTTAAGTGGTGTCGGCGGGGATCGAACCCGCGTTACGTACTGTAAAATTTACAGCTTGCGCTAACCATCTGAGCTACCACGGCTTAATCATATACACACACAATATTTAAATATAATTTGTTAACACTAAATCATACACACGTAAGAAAATAACAGAAAGAAAAGTAAGTGTGTCAATAGAATAAACACTTAAAATTGCAATTAACAATTTAATTGGTGTCGGCGGGGATCGAACCCGCGTTACGTACTGTAAAATTTACAGCTTGCGCTAACCATCTGAGCTACCACGGCTTAATCATATACACACACAATATTTAAATATAATTTGTTAACACTAAATCATACACACGTAAGAAAATAACAGAAAGAAAAGTAAGTGTGTCAATAGAATAAACACTTAAAATTGCAATTAACAATTTAATTGGTGTCGGCGGGGATCGAACCCGCGTTACGTACTGTAAAATTTACAGCTTGCGCTAACCATCTGAGCTACCACGGCTTAATCATATACACACACAATATTTAAATATAATTTGTTAACACTAAATCATACACACGTAAGAAAATAACAGAAAGAAAAGTAAGTGTGTCAATAGAATAAACACTTAAAATTGCAATTAACAATTTAATTGGTGTCGGCGGGGATCGAACCCGCGTTACGTACTGTAAAATTTACAGCTTGCGCTAACCATCTGAGCTACCACGGCTTAATCATATACACACACAATATTTAAATATAATTTTTAACACTAAATCATACACACGTAAGAAAATAACAGAAAGAAAAGTAAGTGTGTCAATAGAATAAACACTTAAAATTGCAATTAACAATTTAATTGGTGTCGGCGGGGATGCCGGGGATGGCGGGGATGTAGGGGGGTGGGAATCGAACCCACGACCTCCGGCATAACAGTCAGGGTCGCTAACCACTAAACCAACAGGCCTGTCGTTCAAAATCATACACACGTAAAAAAATAACAGAAAGAAAAGTAAGTTTGTCAATAGATTAAACACTTACATCTATGGCCTTTGATGCGTTGAAGTAACGCAAATGTATTATTGATAGATACACTGCGGTCAAACGACCATACACTAACTCCATGACTGCAGTTGCTTGGTATTATATAGTACCAGTAAGTAATAATTCTAATCTAAAGAATTTCTACAGTAGAATTGATAATAACTTTATGCGTCAACAACCTTATCTCACATTCTTCGTGTTGCGTCTTATTCAGTGTATTGATGACTCAAATACGTTTTGTATAACAGAAAAAATGCAATTTAATATTTAGAAATCACATAATTGATCATTCCTATGTTAGTCATTGAGTAGATTGTACTGTAGTAATCTACTAATAGCAGTAATATCATGGATACACTAGATGTACAACAACATCTGAAAAAGATTCACCCCAGTCTAGAAAATAATGTTTATGCTGCTAACAGACTGCCCATGTACACCCACGTACCAACGTATATACCTAGTCAGGTCATAAGTATTGTCACACAGTAAAAACTTTTCTTTTAGAATGCTGGCCACAAAAAAAGTTTATTGAATTCGAATTGTTCATGAAAATAAAACTGTATACTTTTTAGAAATTTACTCATTTTTACATATGGAGTGGACGCTTAAAAAAGACCGTGTTGCAGTTGCGATTACGCGCCAATTAAATTTTTTGATATACTGAAAAATTTGAATATAACCAAAAGATTCGTTTATCGTACCATCAAACGATACAATGAAGACTCTAGTGTAGATGACAGGTCAAGAAGTGGTCGCCCTCGATTTGTTAGGACTCCAGCAGTGATAAAAGCTGTAAAGGTGCGAATTCAAAGAAATCCCAAACGTAAGCAGAAACTGTTGGCCCTTCAGATGGGGTTAAGCAGAACCACGGCGTTAAATGAAGACTTAGGGCTTCGGGCATATCGAAGAAAAACAGGACATCGTTTGAATGCTCGTCTAATGGATCTGAGACTGAAGAGATGCCGCGCTTTGTTGAAGCGGTACGCGGGAAAAAAATATCGGGAAATTCTTTTTTCGGATAAAAAAATTTTTACCGTAGAAGAGAGCTACAACAAACAAAATGATAAGGTGTACGCACACAGTAGTGAAGAAGCGAGCAACCGTATTCCGCGTGTCCAACGAGGTCATTTTCCATCCTCGCTCATGGTATGGTTGGGAGTTTCTTATTGGGGCTTAACAGAGGTACATTTTTGTGAGAAAGGTTAAAAACGAATGCAGTTGTGTATCAAAATACAGTCCTGACGAACCTTGTGTAACCTGTTTCTCATACCATGTTCAATAACAGGCACTGGGTATTCCAACAAGATTCGGCGTCAGCTCATAGAGCGAAGAGCACACAAGACTTTTGACAGCTCCGTGGCGTAGTGGCTTAGCAATGAGTGGCTGCGCTTGGGGGTCGCGGGTTCGAATCCCGCACGGAACAAGTATTTGTACGACCTACAAGTAATTGTTCCGAGTTTGGATGTTTGTCCTTGTGAAATTTGTGTTTGTAAACTGCCCCCACGATACAGGAGAAAAACCTAGTGTGGAGGTAACGTTCTTTAAAAACAAAAAAAAAAGACTGGCTGGCGGCGCGTGAAATCGACTTCATCCGACACAAAGACCAGTCCAGATTTGAATCCGTTAGATTACAAGATATGGTAACACGGAGGAAAAGGCGTGCTCAAAGCCTCATCCCAATTTCGAGTCACTCAAGACATCTTCAATTAAGGCAGCCGCCGATATGACATGGACCTCGTTCGTGGTGAGATAGACGACTGGCCGCGCAGATTGAAGGCCATTCAAAATTACGGAGGTCATTTTGAATAAATTATAGTGTCATAAGAATCTATGTTTTGTTAAGTTCATTTTGGTATATAAATGGTTACATAATGAATAAACTTGTTTCAATTATTTTACATTAAACATGTGATAGAATTTATGACCTGACTAGGTAATATGCAATTTGGGTACAGATGATAAACCAGGGTCACATTGGGTAGCTTTATATATCGATACGAATGACGTCGGTGAATATTTTGATTCATATGGACGGGCACCTGTACGAAATTGTAAAAGATGGAACTGGAATGTTGATAGGACTTCAGTTTGTGGCGAATATTGCTTAATGTATTTGCTATATAAGTTTCAGGGATGTTCAATGCATAGTTTTACGAGTATATTTACAGAGAACACATTGTACAACGATATGTTAGTGGATGAGATGTTTCGCTCCTATTTTATAGATAATAAGTAATAAGATTTTGTATTTTATAAATAAAAATTTTAACAAAATTAGGTAATGTGTTTAAAAGATGGAACTGGAATGTTGATAGGACTTCAGTTTGTGGCGAATATTGCTTAATGTATTTGCTATATAAGTTTCAGGGATGTTCAATGCATAGTTTTACGAGTATATTTACAGAGAACACATTGTACAACGATATTTTAGTGGATGAGATGTTTCGCTCCTATTTTATAGATAATAAGTAATAAGATTTTGTATTTTATAAATAAAAATTTTAACAAAATTAGGTAATGTGTTTTATTGATGATTCAGATTAGTGTTGTAGATAGGAACAAAGGAGTATAATACAATAGCATAAGCCGACCCACACGCTGACGAATAATAGATAATGACGGTAGTCAATCAACAATAGATAAGTAGATAAGGACAATGGAGCGCTAATGACGGTTGAGGCTCGCAGCGGATATCAATTAGATAAGAGATCTGATCATCTCCGGAACCGTGCATCCTACGCAAAAATGGACCGCAGATTCGTGATCAGAGCATGCCAAAACTGTTTTTTTTTTTTTTTTTTTTAGGATCGTGAGTCGACGAACGTCGTACTTGTACCACTTCTGACTCAGTGCGCCAGAACTGGTACAACCTTTCTACAAGTGCGCCAGAACTGGTACAACCTAACTACTAGGGCGACCCCCACTAGATGGAGTGACGACCTGGTAAGATATGCAGGAAGTCGATGGATGCAGGTGGCTCAGGACCGTGCTTTGTGGTATTACTTGGGGGAGGCCTATGTTCAGTGAAGGGCTGTAATGATGATGATGATGATGTGTAGTTTAGTTTAGTTTGGAATTATGTCGTACACAAACGTGCAGTGGACCGAAATGGTCCGACTTTATGCGTTAAGTCACGACAATGTGAACGAGGCTCGACGAATGTACGTAGAATAATTCCCTGGACAACCTGTGCCAAATCGTGAAACTTTGTTGGCGGCCACGCAAAGGTTACGTAGCTATGGACAGTTTACCGTGCCGGTTCATGCTCAGGGGCGTGGCAACCAGCAGCTGCCAGTTACCCTTCAAGAACGTATCTTGGATTTCTTCGCGGAGAACCCAGAGGAGAGTACCAGGCGGGCGCCCTGTATTTTCGGTGTTTCTCACTGGACAATTTGGAAAATTCTGCACATTGATCGTCAACATCCGTATCATTTTCAGCCGGTTCAAGAGTTAAATGAAAACGACCATATACCGCGGGTGGTATTTTCGCAATGGCTTATTCAAAACTTTGATAACGTTTCCATTTTATTTACGGACGAAGCAGTGTTCACAAGGTTGGGCATTTACAATGTTCGTAATGAACATTACTGGAGTCGGGTAAACGAACACCGAATACGGCAAAACAGTTATCAGCACCGTTTTTCCGTAAACGTGTGGGCGGGAATTCTAGACGGCAAACTTCTTGGACCTTATTTTATTGACCGCCATTTGAATGCACAGTTGTACATGGCTATTTTACGACATGTATTCGACAGGATGTTGGAAAATGTGCCTCTTCGTTCACTGAGAAACCTCTACTACCAACATTACGGTGCCCCTGCACATTTTCAGCTGCAAATCAGGGCTATGTTGGATGAGGAGTTTCCTGAGCGGTGGATCGGACGAGGAGGGCCAGTTGCGTGGCCAGCGCGTTCGCCCGACCTTACCCCGCTGGACTTTTATCTTTGGGAAGAAGTGAAGCGCCGAGTGTATGCAACTAAGTTCCGTAATACGTCGGAACTCAAAAGGCGAATTCTTAGTGTGTTTCGAGACTTAAAAAATGACACTGTTGTGCTTCCTAGAGTGCGTAACAATCTACGGAAATGTGCGGAGGCATGCGTGGCTGTAAATGGATCGCATTTTGAACAGCTTTTATGATTAATGTAAAAGCTGATCAAAATGGGATTCATTTACGAGGATTTTATTTAATAGGTAAGTGTAAATAATCAATCAATCAGGCTACACATCAAGCTATACAAATCCAGTTTGTCTTGGCCTCGCTTTGTATGATCTTTCCGTACAATGAACGATCAGCTAAGCTTCAAATGCCCTTTGCGTTCCAAGGCCGCGGTATCTTGCTAAGACAGTCCCGGGACCCCGGGTCCTTGATTGGACGGCGAGCTACCCATTGGATTTGCATAGCTTAGTGTGTAGCCATGTGTGCATAACATTATGATTAACCTTTTAAATACGCCAAAAATCCTACTTAGTGATTTACTATTATTAATGTTTAATTTTCTTTGTTGTTAAATCTAACTTACATTAATTTGGACTCGTCACGCAACACAAAGGGTAGGAATTTTTGACTGTCCTAAGCCAGTAAGAAAGTACGAAGGAAAAGTTACATCATAGGTTATGTGTACCATTGTGTTTTTATTGAAATGTTGTGTAGGTAGCAAGGGCGAGCGGTGATCTTTACAATGATTACGTCACTCGGCCGCATAGGGTCCATGAATTTACGGACGGTGTCGGACAGAAACTATTTTAATTTTATGAAAGAAAATAGCGTTTTTTTTAAAAATCGGATAAATATTTTTATATTAAAGCCAACTACCTATGGTTTCAGTGACAACGGTGTTTACACTTACACACTGTATATCACCTCGAAATCAAATTGTTGTAACCTCATTGCCCATGTAGCCAACCTTCCATGAGGATCCGTATTCTTGGAAAGCCATTGCAAGGCGCTATGATCAGTTATGACCTTAAAGTGCGTGCCTTCTATGTACGGCCTAAATTGTTCAACCGCGTGAATCACACTTAGTAACTCTCTCTCTCTCGGAAGTAGAGTACTTTGTCTTTCTTTCCGAAAATTTTCGGCTATAATATTTTAATTCGCAACTGGTCTCTCAATACCATCACGAGTTTGAAATAATACAGCACCCATACCTTTGTTTGAGGCATCACACTGTATAATAAATCCTAAGTTGAAATCAGGGCAACTCAGTACCGGAGTAGTAGTTAGCGCCGTTTTGAGATCAATGAAAGCAGTTTCAGCTTCTGCATTCCATTGAATTTTATGACCTTTTTTCAGACCTTTAATGAGATCGTGTAAAGGAGTTGCAACAATTGCAAAGTTCTCTACAAAACGTCGATACCAACTCGCAAGTCCTAGAAAACGTTTTAACTCTGTATATGTGTTTGGCCTTGGATAGTTTAAAATAGCTCTTACTTTTTCTGGGTCTGTCCTTAAACCTTCTTTATCCACAATATAGCCTAAGTACTTTAACGACGGACGAGCAAACTGACACTTCTCAAAATTTACTGTGAGACCTGCTGAGAGCAACTGCTTTTTAACCCAAATCAACGATCTAATGTGATCTTCGAAAGTCTTACTACATACCACAATGTCATCCAAATATGCAAAGATTTTACCCTCATGCTCTGGCGGAAATAACTTGTCCATTAACCTCTGTTGCATTTGACTTGCATTTTTAAGACCAAAGGGCATGACCTTGAATTGAAATAAACCCTTACCCGGCAAACCAAATGCGGTTTTTTCTTTACTTGTAGTTTCTAATGGTATCTGCCAGAAAGCCGATTTCAAATCAAGAGTTGATAGATACTGAGCATTCTTTAGACTGTCTAAAATAGAAGTAACTCTTGGCAGGGGATAGGAATCATTCTTTGTTGTCTTATTTAGTTGTCTACTATCTAAACATAATCTATTAGAGCCTTTTTTACTAAAAGTACCGGTGAACGCCATGAACTAAATGATGGTTCAATTATGTCTTTTGCCAACATTTCATCCACTTCATTTTCCAATTCCTGCATAATATGCGGTGAAAAGGGATATTGCCTTTGAGTGACGGGCATATGTTCTCCTGTATCAATGTAGTGCTTTATCAAGTTCGTTCTTCCTATACCTTCGCCTACCGAATGCCTTATATCTTCAACCACTAAATCTAAGGTTTTCGGTTGATCCTCTGTCAACTCATGTCTTGATTTAACCGAATTGCTTATATTCATTGTTGCCAATTCACCATTAGATAATGTATGGATACTTTCATGTTTGATGATATCTTCTGTATTTCCAATAGTGATATTAAAATGATCAAAGTATACCAAAGAGGAGATCATGTCTTAAATTATCCATAATGTAAAATTTTACTACTTTATACCGTTTTGAAAATTGTATTGGCAAATAAATTACTGATTTAATATTGTAGGATATTCCATCTGCCATGGAAACACTCAATTGAGGTATTTAATGGATTGAGAATCCCAAATCCATGAATTTACGACACAAGCCTCTAGAAATTACAGTAGAAGTGGCCCCTGAATCAAGTAATCCCAAGAAAGATCTGTTTAAAATTTTAACAAGAGCGTAATAACGATTGTCATTGCCTTTTGATACGATATTACATAACTGGCCAGTTTCAAAGTAATGAGAAACAACCTTTAACCAATTCTGCCATTCTTCATATTTAATACTTGACGCCGTCTTGGAGATCATTTGGCAGGAGTAATGACCTCCTGTTTTTCGTTTCCCGAACACATACAATTTTTTACCGTTTGGCCAAATTTGCCACATTTATAACAAAATAACTTTTGACGAGGTAGCGTACAATTTTTAAACGTGTGACCAGCAACACGACAATTCCAGCACTTTATATTTTGCAAGCCGAAATTTCTTCCCTTAGCTGTTTGCGTCACCTCAATTACTTCCACAAGAGAGTGTCCTTGATATGCTAGGTCCGGCTCCAGCGCATTACTAGTGTTTGTTGGCTCTTCTACGTACGTACTAGGACGTCTTTGTCTACGTCTTGTACGTTCTAGGACTCTTAACACCGACGTCAATTCTGATACGCTTTTAAACTGATCTCTACAAACTGCTAGTTGAAAATATGGCTGTATATTCTTCAACAAGATTAAAAGTTTTAGTTTGTTTCTTGTCTTACCCGGACCTCACATTTGTTTCTTGTCTTACCCGGACCTCGGGTCCCACGTTGGGCGCCATTTGTCATGGATGCTTAAGCCATGGGGGTCGGGGTCCGGGTAAGACAAGAAACAAATGTGTGAATGTGTATGATATTTATAAGAAACATGTAAGGCTACAATAAAGACACTACAAAGCAAACAACTAGATAATTCTTAAGCATAATCTACATTACTCTTAGCACTAAAACAGGTAAGCACTTATACTTAACAAAATATAAAGCTACACATTAACTGCAAAATAAAATTACAAGCAACGAAACATAAAATGAACTAGTTCTTTTATTACGTACATGAGAGCATAAAATCATTATAAAATTTTATTAATAATAAAAGTAAAAGGGAAAATCAATAAAACTAAATATAAAAAGAAAAAGAGAAAACAAATTAAAAAAAAAAACAGATTTCTACTTGAGGCTCGAACCATGAACCTTAGGAAGTCGCCCGATGCATGTATTGCCGCTCTAAGTAATAGGGCTATACTTGTCGACAACGGTCCATCTCAAATAAGGATATAGTATTGTCTTTCACTGTCCTCATCTTTTAAAACAAATAAATTTTATTGATAACACTTCATATCAGAGATGCAGGAAGGCGTAATTGTCACAATTAACTTGATGGGCGTTTCCATAGACTGAAATAATTGCATAATCTAAGAATACTGTTCCAGGATTACTCAGACTACCAAACAACGTATAGTATTAAACACTTACCCCGTTGCACTTATAAAATTAACGTTCCACGAATATAAGCTTCTGTTTAAAATATATAAGGTTCCCTTATACACAGTTTTAATATATTTAAGCAAACTTATACGCCTTTAAACTTCAAATGTATGACAAGTATTACTGCTACGTCATACTATTCTTTACTCCCACCACTCGTCGCGAACTCGGCCCTCAGCCGTTTGTCCACAGTTCCTACCCTCCAATCCTTTTATCAAGTTCGGAAACAAGTCCCATCTCAATTATCATCACAACTTGAATATTCTGGATGTTTCGGTGTAATGTGTATTTAAAGGCGCTGCAAGATGCGAACGAGGAAGTATTGAATTTGGCGAGACAAGAGAAGCTTCGGAGTGAAATAAAGTGAATCAGTGTGGTTAATTATTAGTGTTTTAAGTTTTAATTAGTGTAAAGTGAATTAAAGTGTAAATTTTGGTAATTCATTCGGCAGTTTTTATTGTAACAGTATTCTACGGCTATTTATCTTACCCTGTAGCTACTCGAGCACTGTTGTGGACAGTTTTTGAACTGTTATTTACTACTTACAGATGGACACGTTTTCAACTTCTCCTATGGAAGATTGTCTCCTATGGGAGATTGTCCTCCTTAACCCTATACTCCGTGAGGAGAACGATCGCTACGTGCTAAAGCATAGCCCACCTGTCCCTGAAAATATGTAAAATTTATAGCCACGCTGCCGTTGGTAAGTGGTGTCTGAGAAGTAATTTTTAAATTTTTGACAAAAGGACACATTTAAATAGTGAAATATTAAAAAAATAATATATGCATACATGTATACTATGGAGTGTAGTTAGTTATAGAAGTAAGGAGTACAGACTTTGTATTAAAGAGTGTCGATAGAAAACCGTTAAATAAGGGTGGCGCCACTATAACTACGGGTTAAAGAAAGCGCTAAAAATATTATTGGGATATTTGCCGTGTAGTGGCGGTTGAGAATATCCACTACCCCATATCTTCCCGTGGGTGTGGTAAGAGGCGACAGAGGGACACAGAAAGGAGATGGGCAGCAGCATCTTCCTAATAACAACAATAACATTATAAAAAACTGCGGTTGCCAACCCGCTCGCCAAGCGTGGCAACTATGGCAAATATCCCCCCATGAGCAACCACGCAAATAAACGGCCCCCAGTCCCCGGCGGCCCCGCTATTCCTGGCTACGGTGGCGACCATGGTAACGGCGGGGCAGGGGGTGCTAAGAATCTCCGGTGGAGGTTCGGTTGCCACCTACGACGACTTGACCTGGCAACGTATAATGCACGCACCCTGAGGACTGACGAGAAGATACTGGAGCTGGAAGAAGAGGTAGACAAGTTGCGCTGGCATATTATTGGATTACCCGAGGTCCGAAGAGAGGGAGAGGACCTCGATGAGTCCATACAAACGTAGTCTGGCGATTACTCCACTGTTTGATGGTGTACGTTCAAAATAAAAAAATGATTTCAATTTGTCTCATCATTATCTAGCCCTGTATGGAAACAAAAAAGTAAAAAAAGAGTATGTTTAAAAGTTATAAGCGTCGAAAATTCTACATTTCAACACTAGTTTTAACACATCTTTGGGCGGAAATAAATACTATAAGAACAACGAAAATTACAAAACAGTTACTACACAGGGATAGATTAGTTGTTCAAAAATGCAAATAATTTTATTTTGAACAGATACGATAATTCAATAGATTTTTCATGACATCCAGACTCCCAAAGGTCTGTTTATAAAATTTCGCGCGCTCCTTTTTGTTGTAAATCATCTTGCCTTTCGCTACAAATTGTTTCCCCGATCAGTGGGACGGACGCAGAGGGGCGCAGCGCGCACACATGCTCACTAGGTTTGCCGCTGCTATATATTTATGGTTGTAATACCTAGATATCTACATCTTTATTTAGAAAAATTGGTTCCTTTTGTTCGTGTCCACGGCTGAAGCCGGGATGAATATAACTGCTATAATGTACCCATAAGTTTGTTGAAGCACATTTAGTTAAAATTGAAGATAGGTAGGTACATAATAATGAACTTTCGATACAGGTAGTACATTAGGTACTTAACTACTTTAATTTGCTAACTAACGAAAACATCTCATTGATAAGCACGATTATCGAAAATCTTAAAATTATCTATTAATTTAATTAGAATAGGTAATTTTTAGGTTTTTGATAATTGTGCTTACGTATAGGAATTTCATATCCTAATATACCTAATGTAATTTATGGTGTACATAAGAATCTAAGAAGGGCAGTCATTGATAGATAAAATCTGTTTTTTAAGTTGTTTTTCTAAAAAACACTTTAACACAACAAAAACATGAAACTGAGAAGAAGCACCCGACCTGCCGAAACAAACTCAGAGAGGTCAGTCCAGGTATTACATTGGTCATATCATACAAGAACCAGGCAGGTGGCTAATATGGTCCTTTGAAGAAAGAACCATACAGATGTGAATGGACAACTAAGTACTTTTTAGAATTCCGTACCCGAAGGGTAACCAACAGGCCCCTTTTACGAAGCCTCCGCTGTCCGTGTGTCTGTCTGTCAGCGGGCTGTATCTCATGATCCGTAACAGGTAGATGGTTGTCATTTTCACAGAAGGTGTATTTATGTTGCCGCTATAACAGCAAATAGTGAAAATAAATTTGAAATTAAAGGATTTTCTACTAGAAAAAGAAACGTCTATTTTTGACTTTTTTGATCGATAGTAATAAGTATATTTAAATATTGTAAAATGGTACGGAAGTTCGATTCACACTTGGCAAATATTTGTTTATATTTAACCTTACCTCAGACATACTCATATTTTTTTATATATAATTTACTATACTACTATATAAGCTACTACTAAATAAAATCGTAGTAGCTTTGCTATGGTATTATAGTATATTTTGGATTAGATTTAATTTATTACAGAATAATACGAACTATATAAAAACTAAGGAGCGCATTAACCTACCTCAGATATTGGGTTATGAATACAGATAAGTACACATAGGATTTAGTTTCTAAGTTGTACATATTTTATAGCATTCGTTATGAATAGCATAAACAGGCCAAGCCCCCTAGCCTACAAACGTTTCGTAACGAATCTTTTTCTACAATCGCGCCTTTTATTTGTTTGGACTGACCACCTGCCTCGTTCAGTCATGTCATTCCCAAACAGTGTTTATTTTTCAACTAGCGTTATCTATCATAATATAAATCAAAATTTTATTTATATTTCGCTAATTGTCTCTGTACTGTGAATTTGATTTACAATCGATCTCTAAATTGTAGTTTTCTTCTAATAACTTACCTTGTCCAGACGTGTTCTTTGGACTTCTGTAAGGAAGTCTGTGCTGTTAGTATTCTTAGGTACGTTACTATTTTGATAGACGTTTGTGCTTGTCCCTGCAGTGACACAATGCCTATTGTTGATAACTTTGTAAGTACTAAGAGAATATTGCAAACCGCTATTGAACACAAACAATAAACAATTTACAAACTAACTTATTTAATTAACCTACATAAAGGCCCCACTCACATCAGTCGCGCTGTCGAAAAAGCAGTTGTTCTGACACTGGCTGGCATATACTTCGGGGAGTTGCCTGTGGGCTATTATAGCTAACTATTATGGTAAGTAAATACCTATTTAGAATGCATAGTACCTACAGTAATATTTGCGTAACCTACACAATAAAATACAAAAACATTAAAAAAAACATAATTATTTTACACTTTTTTCTGTTTGTTTTAGAAGTCAGTTATATTTTTTTTTCAAAAAAGTTTTAATGCATCTTTAGTTGGGATTTATGTCCCTTTAGTGGGTACAGGCGTGATATTATACTGTGTTGTTGCGTAAAGAATGCATATATACGCGATAGCAGCAATCGCGGTTGATTTGCTGTTATTTATTGAAGAGTTCCGTCGATTTCTCCAAGATCCCTTCATCAGATCCTGACCTGACCATCATCGATTACAGTGGCATCATCTGGAAATTATATTCTTTCAAACAAAAAAAATAATTTTCCAAAACGGTTCAGGTGTCTTCTAGAAATCGGGGAACAGAACATACATAAACAAAACCAAAGAATTGAGAACCACCTCCTTTTTTCGAAGTCGGTTAAAATTAAGTAAAAACAAATCAATGAAATTATTATAATAACAACATGTACTTAAATTCACATAGGAACTTTCATAATAACAACTAAATTGGGTTCATATTATTTACGTTTCACACAGCAGATCCTAAGTTCTAATAACACCAATTTGTTTCCTCTCTCTTTTCTCTTTTTAAAATAAGTAAACCCCACAGTAGGATTTTTTCCTGTATCGTGGAGGCAGTTTACAAACATAAATTGCACAAGGACAAACATAGAGACCCGGAACAAGTATTTGTAGGCCATACAAATACTTGTTCCGTGCGGGATTCGAAACCGCGGCCCCCAGCGCACCCACTCATTGCTAAGACACTGCGTCACGGAGCTCTCTCAATTACCGTTTGAATTTATGTTGTCATTCAAAGAATCGCATAGGTAGGTACAACTTGTACACGATGATGCCGTCGCACATTGCGTCACTCAGAAGAGCATATGTGTGTGTGCACTAGCTTCTTACTGCTCATCACAGCGTCTATCCCTTTCGCACATGATGTCGCCTGAGACAGCATGCATATTAACCCAGCCCACCATTTAGTTCATGCCATCGTCTAGGGCAACCTTAAGTTGGAGAGGTCTCGTCTAATGAAGTCAACGCTCCGTCCCTCTCGTGCTCTGATCCAGAATCGCGAAACCTTTCAGCTCGAGTTACGTAACCGCTTTCAGTGCCTAGAAGATTGCAATGCAGTGGACGATATGAATAACAAGCTCGTGGAAACTGTCCATGCGGTCGGAGCTAAGTTTTGCAAGACCCGCCACAGAAGAACACAAAAACTCTCCGATCACACTCTTAATCTCATGGCTGTTAGACGGGAGATGAGGCTGTAATCGTTAACAGATTTGACAGCATACAGGCAACTGAACAGGCAGATCTCCAAATGCATGCAGCGAGACTTGCGCAACTTTAATACTGCTCGTATTAAAGAAGCGATCGAGCGGAACCAGGGCTCCAAAGTCTTTGCCAGAGATCTGTCTGCCAGAAAGAGCCAACTGTCAAAGCTGAAGACTGAATGTGGCAGCATCGTTTCCGGGACACCTGAGATTTTGAGTGAGATTGAAAGGTTCTATGGGTAGCTGTACACATCATCATTGGAGCCACACGCAAGTGTGAATAACGATCCAAGAGCAAGTCTTATCCGACACTATTCCGATGATATCCCGCAAGTCAGTCTGAGCGAGATTAGAATGGCTCTCCAGCATCTTAAAAACGGCAGGGCGCCCGGCGAGGATGGAATTACAGCGGAGCTTCTGAAAGCGGGTGGAACACCGGTACTTGAAGTCCTTCAGAAGCTCTTCAATTCCGTCCTCCATGTACTAGTGCCACACTCCAGTGGTGTGGAGCAGAAGTGCAGTGGTCTTGTTCTTTAAGAAAGGCGACAACGCTCTCTTGAAGAACTACAGACCGATTACCCTTCTTTGCAGCGTCAACGTGCTGTTTTCGAGAGTCATTAGGAATCGTCTCGCACGCAGCCTCGACGACTTCCAGCCTCTCGAACAAGCCGGTTTCCGAAAAGGCTTCAGTACCATAGACCACATACATACCCTGCGGCAGATTGTACAGAAGACCGAAGAATACAATCTGCCACTTTGCCTGGCATATGTAGACTACGAGAAAGCCTTTGATTCCGTAGAAATTCGGGCGGTGCTACAGTCCCTTCAGCGGTGCCAAGTTGACTGTCGATATATCGAAGTGCTGAAGTGTTTGTACAGTAGGGCTACGATGGCTATCCAAGTACAGAACCAGAGTTCGTAACCTATCCAACTGCAGAGAGGTGTAAGACAGGATGACCTTATATCCCCGAAACTCTTCACCGCTGCGTTAGAAGAAGTTTTCAAGCTACTGGACTGGAAAGGATACGGTATTAACATCAATGGCGAGTAGATAACTCACCTTCGATTTGCCGACGATATAGTCCTTATGGCAGAATCGCTGGAGGACCTAAGCACTATGCTCAATGACCTCAATGGTGTCTCCCAACGGATAGGTCTTAAGATGAACATGAACAAAACAAAGATCATGTTTAATGTCCATGTCACACCTATGCCGGTAGTTGTTGGGAGCACTATGCTCGAAGTTGTTGACGAGTACGTTTAGCTGGGACAAATAGTCCGACTAGGTAAGTCCAACTTCGACCGAGAGGTCAATCGACGGATTCAACTCCGCTGGGCAGCGTTCGGGAAATTACGACACATCTTCTTGTCAGATATACCTCAATCTCTGAAAACTAAAATGTACAATCAGTGCGTGTTGCCAGTGATGACTTACGGATCTGAGGCGTGGACGTGGTCCTTCACTGCTGGCCGTATGAGGATGCTCTAGGTCGCTCAGCGAGCTATGGAGAGGGCTATGCTCGGAGTTTCTCTGCGTGATAGACTCAGAAATGAGGATATCCGCAGTAAAACCAGAGTGACCGACATAGCCCAACGGATTAGTAAGTTGAAGTGGCAATGGCCCGGCCATATAGCTCGAAGAACCGATAACTGATGGGGAAGAAAGGTTCTCGAGTGGCAGCTTCGTACCGGTAGGCGTAGTGGAGGGCGACCCCCCACTAGATGGAGTGACGACCTGGTAAGATATGCAGGAAGTCGATGGATGCAGATGGCTCAGGACCGTGCTTTGTGGCTTTACTTGGGGGAGGTCTATGTTCAGCAGTGGACTTGTGAAGGGCTGTAATGATGATGAATGATGATTTATTGTGATGTTCGACGACTGTTGTCTTTAATATTTTATTAAAAATATTATTTTAAAATTATATCTTTAAATAAATTATATCACTAGAGATGGCATGTTTTATGCTAGGACGCAAATCCCATTCTTCCCGTAAGGAACATGATTCAGAATTCGTAAACTTCCACCAATGTGTACGTTTTTATTATCCTAGAATTAATTATAACTGTAAGTAAACTGTATTTGACATTATTTTGAAAATAACAAGTCGGTTTTTTGTAAAGATGAGACTGTATTTGTTATATGTAATCGCTAAAATACATTGAAATATAAAATTTATTTTAAGCAATAATGATGCGGTTTTAAGGCATATCGGCAATTTCAACAACCCCTTATCGACATGCTTCTTTATATTTTTGGTTTTAGTATGCCTAAAAATGATAAGGAATTGGAAAAAAAACTGGATGCAAGTAATTTCACAGGCACAAAACCATTGTTCAAAGAATAGCCGCATTTGCTCAAAACACTTCTCCAAACATTTTTTTGTTTTATTTTTTATTACGTATCAATTAATATAATTATGTCAAAACAGCATACAGTTAATGGGATACCAACATACGAACAGTATTATTAATAATAATATCATTACATCGGTTTTGAAACACCAAATATGTTTGATGCTTAGGAACCAGAGGAGATAATGGATACTTCGCTCCCCACAGGAAGTGAAAATTTTATTGAATCGAGAATAGTGTAAGCTTTTTTAAAAGTAACTGGCTGAAAACTATTAAATAATAATATTTTATATAAAACAAAATATAAGTTTGCAATGATTGCTTCACATGTATTTTCTAAACTTTATAACGATTTTAACAATCTAGAACCAGAACCAATGAACATTAGAAGAAACCTAATTTAGCTCCATCCACAAGTTCAAATTGCGCTTTAGATAATTTACGTATACATAAGTGGGAACAAACATTAGCTATAACTCAAAAGCTTTCGAGAAAACGTCTACCGAAAATCAAATCTCTCCAGCAAAGATCGTGGAGGCTTAAAAAGAAAAACATAACCTTAAATAATAGATTGCAAGAGATCCTAAACAACGAAAGTTTAGGGAACAAGAAAATACTTATGTTTAACACAGTACCATCATCATATCTTACGTCAATTTTTTTAAGAAGTTATAATATAGTAAGTATAATAAAGTATATACGCGTGAATGCTATTATTCAAATGCCTTATAAACTTTGTCTGAATTCTTTTAATTTGTTGTTTATACGTATACGGGAGAACAAATACTACTAGCGTAATAAACACTTTTGATGCAGTTTATGTCCGAAAAAGGTTAGAAAATACTTAGAACAAACCTTTGACTTTTTAAGCTTTTTGTACTATTGTATTTACGTGTTTTGTCACGGCCAGCTTCTTTTCAAGGATACCAACGTGTATTTCATTTATTTGTTTCATCTTTTTTACACACATTATAATGAGGGATATAAAATGCCGACTTATTGTGTTATGGCATTCTCTACCAGTTAACCCTGGATGATTTGAGAAACTGTGGCAGGTATAAAGGTTTTACTTAATTAAATGAGTAATATAGATATAAGATATAATAAACAATTTAAAAGTTATTTCAATATAGTTAAATTGGTTTTATTTTCTTTGTAAAGGACAAATAAATATTTTGTTTGAATTTTTACTTTGTGTTATTTTGCTCACACCTAACTAATAACTAGTAAAGCTGATGAAAATGCGTTACATAATTACATACAACATAATTTTCTTAGTGAGTTTTACGATATATTTTAACTTTATAACATGTACATACAAATAATATGCCAGTCTGTTGTCTTGTTTAAATTGTCATTTTTTAAAAATCTGTATTTTGAACTTTTAAACTAAAAAACGAAAGTATTTTATGTTATTTGATAGTGTATAATTTTAGTTACATGATAAGAATTATTTTTATAATAATGAGTGTTCTTAATTAGCTTGCTACATATTTATTTATCTATGTTCTTAATCCGTAAATCTCGCTACCAAAAGGAAAGTGGTATAACATTCCACATGTAAGTGAATTTGCAGCAAATATTAAACAAATTAAAACTATTTGATAATTTAGATACTTGAAAATTTGTTACTAATCTTAATATCAAAATTGCCGACATTTTTGGTTGTATATTACTGAGTTTTGATAATCAATAAAATTCAATAGGGTTGTCGAGTTCCTTGTCTATAATATTTATCGATGTTCTTTCCTACCTATATCTGTTAATAAACAAAGTCGCCAACAACAGATAATTATCAAATGTTTATTGATTAACAGGTTTACAACTGAACCTAGACTAAATTTATGGCTTTAAAGTATAAATATTGTAAATTGGCGTCCGAAACAAAATGATCATCATTGTTCTAAACATTTCACAGACGACTGTTTTATTAGACATGAGAACTGCACAACTTTGAAAAAGTGCAGTTTACCGACAATATTATCTGGTAGTACCAGTACCAGTAAGTATGAAAGTATTAGATTATTATTTCGAATGTTTTATTTTTAATTATTCTCTTCTCATTTTCCCCCAAGCTCAAGGGTCATAGCCAAGTGTAGAAAGGGTCACCTGATGATATCGAGTCACGTTCAATGTTTGTTAGTGGGCTGCGGCTAGAGGATATTCCTACAAGAAGAAGAGTGTTGTTGGTATGGCGATTGGCGATGCGCCACGCTATCCTTCGCGACTTTGTTGAGGCTGCACCACTTGCTGTTACCAAGTGCTCGTTTTTTCCTGGGAGCATTCACATATCGAAAGAAAAGATATAAGAAAAGAGCCTATACCTTTTTAAAAGGCCAGCAACGCATGTGCAATTCCCCCAGTGTTGCAGTTGTTCATGGGCGGCGGTAATCACTTACCATCAGGTGACTATGCTCGTTTGCCTCCTCTCCTATAAAAAATATCGGACTCTGAGAGTCCGTAGTGCAGGTGAATTAGAGGCTGCGAAGGGCAGTTTGCCTTGTGTTTCTGGTGCGCCTTATCTGAGAAAGAAAACGGGGAAGAGAAGGCAACTAAGGAGGGGCTGCCATTGGGTGGCTAGCGCTGGTGGGGCCGCGAATGTGCATGTGATCGTTTCCTTGGCCCTGCCAATTTGCGGTGGAGGTAGAACACCATGGGGGTTTAATATTTAGTAAATGCGAGACTAGAGACTTAATTCTGTCTCGAGTTTCGAGATTTAATTTGTGCTTTAATTTCGTGGTGGCTCTACTTTAGTTTCTTTCTTATTTACAAATTCTGGCCATCGTTATTAAGCCCCCCAGATACGTGGCACTGCCGAAGCTGGAAAGCTGAGGAGCTAGCGCAATGTGTACCGATCCGGATGTTGATCTCGAAAGCATGTAAGGCGGTACGTTGCTGCCTCCAGAATACATGGCCTGCCTGGGTCATGTATTCTGGAGGCATGGAGCTGCCTGAGAACCTTTGAAAAGATTCTTCTTTTTTAAATATAGCCGGACAAGAATTTCCAGTCTGTAATGTTTCAAGATCTTCTATGCGTGGCCAGGTTTTGATGCGACGTACATTTATAATTTGGGATGAAAATACAATGGCTCATAGAAAATCACTATTCATCAGAAGAATAAATATAATAGCTGCAGAAGCAGAACTTATTGAAGATGTTTAACCATCTATTGAACAGAATTATCTAAATAGGACATGGTTGTGTGAGCGATCAGTTTTAGGTCCAAAAATTATGTAGTACACCAAATTAATGAAAGTATACAGAATATGACACCAGATGAAAAACTGTATAAATCAATAAACACAATGATGAATCAAGACGAAAGTGTGAACTTCCCAACAGAAATTTTAAATTCACCGAATCCGCCTGGTATGCCTTTGTATGTATTGAAGCTAAAAATTGGATCACCAGTTATATTATTATGAAATCTCAATTCGTCAAAATTATGTAACGGTACAAGATTATGTATAAAATAACTTCTCAACAACATTATTGAGGCAGTAATTCTAACTGGCAAAGAAAAAGGAAAATCCGTTTTTATACCACGAATTCAATTAATTTCAAATGATTTACCATTCTGTTTTAAACGGTTACAGTTTCCTCTACGATTGGCTTACAGTATAACTATCAATAAGGCACAAGGTCAAACGTTCCAATATTGTGGAGTGAATTTGGGAGAATCCGATTTTCACGTGGTCAAATCACCAGATGCACCAGAACACAAAACAGTAAATGTAGTGCATAAGAATGTATTGTAATATAGGCATTCAGTACACGACTGTATGTAAAGTATTTTTGCATAATGAATAATGAAACATATGTAAGAAAAAACTTAAAAATTTAACAAGAAAAGTCATGTGTTCTTAAATTAAAAAATAACTAATTTAATAAAATATACATACATGAATAGATATTTGACAAAACTAACCCAGCGAAGCGGGTTTTCACAGCTATTGTACATATTTTACCAGATACCTCACGTAGAATATTTTGCTCCAGTGTGTATAGTCAAGTGCCTTTGCAAATTATCTTTTGTAATACATCTATATTCACAGATATTACACAAAAAGGTTTTTCACCGGTGTGATTTTTCATATGTGCTTGCAAATGACTCTTTGTAATACATCTAAATTCACAGATATTACTGGAAAAGGGTTTTTCACCGGTGGGTATTTTCATATGGTTTTGCAATTGACTTTTTGTAATACATCTATATTCACAGGTATGACACGAAAAAGGTTTTTCAACGGTATGTATGTTCATATGTTTTTGCAAATGATTCTTTGTAATACATCTAAATTCACAGGTATGACACGAAAAAGGTTTTTCAACGGTATGTATGTTCATATGTTTTTGCAAATGATTCTTTGTAATACATCTAAATTCACAGGTATTACACGAAAAAGGTTTATCTCCGGTATGTATTCTCATATGTTTTTGCAAATCACTTTTTGTAATACATCTATATTCACAGGTATAACAAGAAAAAGGTTTTTCACCGGTATGTATTTTCATATGTTTTTGCAAATCACTTTTTGTAATACACCTGAATTCACAAATATGACACGAAAAAGGTTTTTCACCGGTGTGCATTTTCATATTCCTTAGCAAATGACTTTTTCTAATACATCTATATTCACAGATATACACGAAAACGGTTTTTCACCGGTATGTATTTTCATATGTTTTTGCAAATGACTCCTCTTTTTAATAGATTTATATTCATAGATATGACACGAATAAATTTTGCTCCTGTGTATATTTTTATATGCCTTTGGAAATTTCCCTTATCAGTACATTTATAACCACAATTATTACAACAGTACACTTGCTTAGCGACGTGCGCTTTAACATGTGCTAAAATGCGACGTTTATGAGATGTTTTAAATTTGCAAATATACATAAAAAAAAATATATATATATATATATATATATCCATTAGTTGTGATACTGGAGTTTGTTCAACTTGCGTCTGAACTGCATCTGTGTTCTTTTGCGTCTTATGACTGTACGATATGTGATCAGCGAGAATATCTTTTGTTAAAAACTTTTTTCTACAATCATCACATTCAAAAATGTATTTTGTTGATGCGTCAGATGTGTTTTCCGTAAGTTTATTTACACTCTGTTTCAAAATTTTCTTTTTCATAATTTTTGCAGGATGCTTCCCTTTTTTAATAACTGGTTGAGTATCTCTTTTCAGTTTAGTTTAGTTAGTAGTAGTTTAGTTTTTTGCGAACGTCATTTATGTTACAATCAGTAGAATTTGATTTAATATTTTTCCCACACGGTTTTGAAAAATTATTTCTCTGTATGCAGGGTTGTTCTGAAATACACACGAATCGAACATTTCATTTATTGTAAGACATTTCATCTTTATTGTAAGATACCTAATAGCCCCTCTACACGTTGGGCCAACGCAATGGCCCACTATGATGGGCCAGCGTGTGGAGGGCGTAGTTGTGTCGGATGACTTATGGCGCATTCGATGGTCTTGGGGATGGCGACGGTGTCGGTTTTTCCGCCGCACATCAAAGGCAGTGGGCCAGCGATGATGGTACGCATCTACACGTGGCTCATTGCACAGTTGTGCGCGCTCGACGGTTGTGTGTGGACGTTCGTGCTTTGTTTATTAATTAACGAATTAAAAATGACGAATATGTGGCCACTAAATGAAGTTATAAATTTTAATCATAGAGCTACCAAAATCAGAACATATACATATTTCATTATATATTTTTTATAATTAATTAATAATTACGTATTAAATTATTAATAATTAATGTTTAAAGAAAACAAAATTGACTTAGGACATATTTAGTTCTATTGCGATGGATAGAAGACAACATCCACCATTTTGATAACTCTATTCTTGTGCACATTAAGAGAAGACAATAAAAAATGACATGTTGTATAAATATATTGCCGCAGCGGCTAATTCCTTCACGTCCATCTCGAAAAACGTTTCGATCAGAACTGAATATCGCCATCGTGTAGATGCGTTTCAACCATCGCATGGCCATTTCGCTGGGCCAGCGCTGGCCCATCGTGTAGAGGAGCTATTAGAAGCGGAATTTATGCCTTACCAGGGAAATATAGAGAAATTATAATATTTTACATAATTACACTGAATCAACGTTGCAAATTATCAAGTATTTTAGCCAGTTACTCTGGATAATGTCTCTCATATTTTTTTGGAGGGAAAGAATGGTAATAATAATAATAATAATAACTCAGACTGAACTTAACGCCCTGGATAGAAAAGTCCGCACTACCATGACGTCCCATAGGATGCATCATCCGAGATCGTCGGTAATGAGGCTGTACTTGTCGCGGAAGCATGGTGGTCGTGGCTTCTTGAGCGCGCTCACCATGCATAATCGCGAAGTGTGCAGCCTCCGTGATTACTTCCTGGCGAGATCGGATGATCCATTCTATAAGGACGTCATTTCTTGTGATAAAGGACTTACCCCTCTATCCTTAGCCAACGAGCAATGGCAAGACCCGGCAGTGCAAAGCATTTCCGACCGGGAGACCGTATGGAAGGAGAAGGAGCTCCACGGGAGGTTCTACAAGGCTCTACATGAGCCTTTCGTAGACACAGTAGCCTCCCTCCACTGGCTACGCTTTGGTGATCTCTTCGGGGGAAACCGAGGGTTTTGTCTGTGCATTACAGGATCAGGTTATTAAGACCAACAACTATCGGAGATACATCCTAAAGGATGGCACCGTCGACATCTGTCGAGCTTGTCACCATCCCGGTGAGTCACTTAGGCATGTTATCTCCGGTTGTTCGGCGCTTTCTAACTCTGAGTACTTGCACAGGCACAACCTAGTAGCCAGAATTCTATACCAGGAGCTCGCTCTGAAATACGGTCTCGTGGATCGGAAATTGCCGTATTACAAGTACTTGCCGGAAGCCGTGCTCGAAAATGATCGCGCCAGGCTCTATTGGGACCGGGCCATCATCACAGACAGGACTATTCTTGCGAATAAGCCTGATATTGTGCTGATGGACCGGGCACAGTCAAGGATATTTTTGGTCGACATTACCATTCCGTATGACGAGAACCTCGTGAAAGCCGAAACAGACAAGCAAACAAAATATCTGGACCTGGCTCACGTGGTGACCGACATGTGGGGTGGTCTGCCGACCGAAATTATTCCTGTAGTCGTCTCTGCAAACGGGCTAATACCAGTCAGCCTCTCGGGTCATCTGAGGCGGCTGGGACTACGTGGCGGACCGCTCCAGGTTCAAATGCAGAAGGCGGTGCTCCTCGATACCGCCCGCATCGTCCGCCGGTTTCTTTCCCTTTCCCCCTAACCCTCGGCCGTTTGGTCTCCCCTGCCGAGGGCCTCCATCTGGTTGGGCTTTTATTTATTTATGTACTTTTATATTTATTTTATGTTATTGATATTTATGTATATTTATCTTTTCATTTTCATTTATAATAATATATTTATAGAACCCAACCAGATGAGAAAACTATATAGATACCCCATAATAATAATAATTTTTGGTAATAATAATAATAATAATTTGGAAGCCAGCCGGGACCTTTGCGAGACGGATTCAATTCTTTTTGGCGCCGCACTGGCAGTATGCCGTATTATTGGCGCCAAACTTCCCGTGGCTGGACGTGCTACTCAAAAAAGTAGCGCCATCCCAGCCTGGAGAAAAAGAATTGAGGACCGTATCGCAAAGGCAAGGGCCCTTATCGGCAGACTGACAAGCTTCAGGTCGGGTAATAATAGACCGAGGATTATGCGCACCGTTAGGATGGCGTTTGCTGGGACAAATATCAGTTTGTTCCAGCCGGATATCACGCAAAAACTAACGGAGCGCATAGATGACCTGAAGCAAAAAATCGCTGCTTGGGGGAAGCGGATTCGACGATTTAGCGAGAGGTCAAGGCGGTTCAACCAGAATCGTCTCTTCCAGAGTGATCAGAAGAGGCTCTATAAATCACTGGAGCGACCAGAGGTATGTGGAGCGGGCCCAGGACCGGATCAGGCTGACACTGTCGCATTTTGGCGTGGCCTGTGGTCAGAGCCCGTAAACCACAGCGAGGGCCCTTGGATGGAAGTTGTGGCGAGCCAGAGTGCAAGTGTTACGCATATGGACCCCGTCACCATAACGCCTGAAGACGTGGCTGAGGCGGTCCGTAGGGCCCCGAACTGGAAAAGTCCGGGGCTCGACGGGCTGCATCATTACTGGCTGAAGGGGTTCGTAGTGTGTCACGCTGTGCTCGCCCGACAGTTTCATGAGGCTCTCGATCAGAAGTCGCTCCCAAGCCTCTTCACTACTGGGATCACTCATTTGGTTCCTAAAGATCAGGATACCACAGACCCGAGCAAATACCGCCCCATCACGTGTCTACCCACCATATATAAGACACTGACATCCATTTTGAGCGCGAGAATCACTCGTCACCTGGAGCTAAATTAGGTGATGTCACGCGCTCAAAATGGATGCCGGGGCGGTGGTCGTGGAACCAAGGAACCACTCCTCATTCACGCGGTCATTGGCAAAGTGGTGAAACGCAACCGTCAAAATTTCTCCGCCGCCTGGATAGACTACAGAAAGGCTAACGACTCGGTGCCCCATACATGGCTAAAGAGAGTCCTCGAGCTGAACAAGTTTGACTGTACAATTAGAGATTTCCTCGAGCAGTGTATGGGGCAGTGGAGTACGATCCTCTGTTATCTGGGCGAGCGGATGATGGCTGCGGAGAACCACATAAGGATAAGAAGGGGTATCTTCCAGGGCGATTGTTTGAGTCCAATCTGGTTCTGCCTCTCTCTGAACCCTCTCAGTACCTTACTGGAGGGCTCCGGGAGAGGATTTCAGCTACGGAAGGGAGGAACAAAAGTGACCCACCTTTTCTATATGGATGACCTCAAGTTATTCGCCTCCAGTCGCTCCCATCTTATGGAATTGCTAAACATCACTTGTGAATTTAGCAATTCTATTGGAATGGAGCTGGGGACGGATAAGTGTGCGGCCCTTCATGTTGAAAGGGGAAGGGTTGCTAACTCTGAGGGCATAGATTTATCTATGCCCGTCAACTTAAAGACCCTTTCCGAGGCTGAAATATACCGATACCTGGGTATGTCACAGAACATCGGTATCGATGAGGCTGGTATGAAACAATCAGTTTGCGACGTGTTTTATGCACGCTTGACCAAAGTGCTTAACAGCCTTTTGTCCGGTGTGAATAAGACACACGCATATAACGGTTGGGTCATGCCTGTTCTCATATATACCTTTGGCATACTCAGGTAGACTCAGACCGAACTTAACGCCCTGGATATAAAAGTCCGCACTATCATGACGTCCCATAGGATGCATCATCCGAGATCGTCGGTAATGAGGCTGTACTTGCCGCGAAAGCATGGTGGGCGTGGTTTTCTGAGCGCGCTCACCATGCATAATCGCGAAGTGTGCAGCCTCCGTGATTACTTCCTGGCGAGATCGGATGATCCATTCTATAATGACGTCATTTCTAGTGTAGTCCGTCGGTTTCTTTCCCTTTCCCCATAACCCTCGGCCGTTTGGTCTCCCCTGCCGAGGGCTTCCATCTGGTTGGATCTTTATTTATTTGTGTATTTTTTGTATTTATTTTATTTTATTGATATTTATGTATATTTATCTTTTCATTTTAATTTATAATTGTATATTTATAGAAACCAACCAGATGAGAAAACTATACAGATACCCCAAAAATAATAATAATAATAATAATCTTTATTTCTCTCTACAATTGCAGTCTATAACATCATTACATCAAATTTTTTTTAAGTAACTTACAAATGCTAGTTGTAGAGACTGGTAACAATACTAGGATTACCTGTGCTACAGCCACCAGGCCTCCACGACCGGACAAATAATCATGGAAAGTATGTACTCATGAGAAGTGTATTTCAAAAGAGGTATAATATTATTTTAAAAAGAGAAAATAAAACAAAAACAAAATGTGTGTGTATGTGTATGCGAGTGTGCATTAGTGTGTGGTGCATGCGTGCGTGCGTGCGTGTGTGTGTGTGTGTGTGTATGTGTGTGTGTGTGTTCAGGATGATCAAATTGTTTTGAAAAGAGCCTCACTATCATCATAGTCTTTAGTCAGTAACCATGTTCTAATAGTAAATTTGCAGTTTGCTCTTGTTAAAGGGTATATACCAAGTATACGAATTACTCTATTATATAGTAAAGGTGCAATATAACAAAAAAACCTCTTTGCGAATGCTGTTCTAAATTTTTGGTGGACACAAACAATATAAAGGATATTGTTTGTGTCCACCGTGTCCGTACACGTTGTGTCGAAGGGTCATAGGCGGTATTAGAATGTTGTTTTAGGACAGTGTAAAATATAAAGAGTTGGCGAACCGTTAGTACTTTCCATTCCTTGTATAAATCCCTGGTCGGGTAAAGGAAATGGTGAAACTTTGCCACTTTTAGGATGGCTCTTTGGGCCACCTCCAGAGACATTTCATAGGATTTAGCTACCCCTCCCCATACAGAAATACAGTATGTGAATATGGATTGACAAAGGGCGAAATATACGGCGCGTATAATTTTATATTCAGCAATTTGGCGAAGTATTCTAAAGACGTATATGAGTTTACGTGCACGAGCCGTAAGTTGCTCAATATGAGGCCTAAAAAATAGATTCTGGTCAATAATTATTCCAAGGTATCTAATTTTGTCAACAGTTTCTAATCCGGTACAACTACATGCATTTACCAGATCGCAGGTATGAGCTATAAAGTACAAATGTTACATATTTAGTTTTATCGAATTAATCTACAAGTTCCCACTTACCACTAAGAACTCTCTTAATTCTCCCATTAGATACCTTCATGGAACACAGATAACAAATAAAGTAGGACAGTATAGGGTTCCGTACAGAATCTAAATTCAATAATAATATGACTTCTTCACTGTTATAATTACATTAATTTAATAATCGCTGGTTCGAATCCCACACAGAAAAAGTGTTACACATACATACATACATTTTGACCAATATGTTTGTAGATATTAAGAATATAGTCTAGGTAGTAGTATTAGAATAATCTATTCTTAATAATAACTGTTTCGAATTCCACACAGAACTAGTGTTACACACACAGTACAGTCGAAATTGGCGCGTAAGTGCGGCATAAGAGAATGCATCATCACATTTTATCCCGTGGGTTTCGTAAGAGGCGACTTTGGGTTTAGTTTTCCGACGGATGGCGGTATAACCACCTCGTCCACTTCAGATGTAAAATATCCAGACCGGCGACAGGCAACATTGCCAGAGGTCCGTGACGACCAAGGCAAATCCTCCCTACATCGGGAGAGATCCTTCCATGTGCAGCAGTGGAAGTTTACAGGACGATTAAAATAGAGGAATTATTTGTAGGCTATACAAAAACTCAAAACAAGCCCTGGTAGCTCAGGGGCTAGGAGTTTGTATTAAAATTTGACAGTATGCTAGCAACCCAGGTTCGTTCTCCACCAGCACCCATAAAATTGTTAATGTTCTATGTGTATATAATATACAGGTTGTCCCAGAAATCGTCGTCAAGTCGGATTTGGATGATAGGTTAATATATAGTAAGTCGTTTTTAGGGTTCCGTAGTCAACTAGGAACCTTTATAGTTTCGCCATGTCTGTCTGTCCGTCTGTCCGTCCTCGCTTAATCTCTGTGACCGTTAGCACTAGAAAGCTGAAATTTAGTACCAATATGTGTATCAATCACGCCGACAAAGTGGTAAAATAAAAATTGGAAAAAAATGTTTTATTAGGGTAGCCCCCCTATATTTAAAGTGGGAAGTGATTTTTAATTTTAATCCTAACGTGTGATATATTGTTGGAAAGGTATTTAAAAATGAATAGGGGTTTACTACAATCATTTTTTGATAATGTCAATAATTTCGGAAATAATCGCTCCAAAAGTAAAAAACAATGTGTCCCCCCCCCCTCTAACTTTTGAACCATAAGTTTAGAAAATATGAAAAAAATCTGAAAAGTAGAACTTTATAAGGACTTTCTAGGAAAATCATTTTGAACTTGGATGGAAACAACAGTACCCACTACCGGGAGCAGTTGCAGGAGCGCGGAGCGCTGCTCGAGTGCAAACATAATGGATACCCACCTTTGAACTCATAAGTGGGAACACTTATTGTGACGGACGGCAAACTACGGAACCCTACATTAAGCGTGGCCCGACACGCTCTTGGGCAGTTTATTAATAGTTAACAGAAAAAATATTTTCTTTTTATTATGTAATCCTGAACAATGCTTCGGAAAATAATGCTTCTGCAAATATGTAAATATTATTACAGCCAACTGCTCCATTCCAGGATTCATAATATTTTTCCCAACCATGAAAAATTAATTTTCCATCAACTAAAAATTAATTCTTTGCCCAGTTTTAAACGACTGTACCGAAAAGAAATATACTACACGAGTTTGGCAAGTAACTTTAAAATTTTGCGCATTTAATAAGGATTCCAAAATGGTATAACACTTGCAAGACTATTTTTTAAATTATGGATAATTTTATTTAAAGAAACCCAGTTTTAACTTAATTTTCCTTAATTGTCTAAAATAATTTTTGTACCCCAAGGCTTTCCTCAAGACAGTTACTTAAGATTCTAGTTCGAGTGAAACGGAAGTAACCAGTTGACGAAGTGTGAGTGAGACAGATAGTGACGTTAACGACAAAGATGGAGAGAGTAATTTTACGTAGTTTGAGCGAGACAGATAGTGACACCACTTTTTCACTGTCGCACACGAAATTAAGTTCAGCACATTACGCTCCTTTGTTTACTTCGTATCTTTCTCTATTCATTCGTGTTAATTTCGTACTGACCACACTTGGCTTCGTTTATTGAACTTGATTGCTTGTGATTTGGATTTGGCCTGTTTATTTTCTCTTTAAGACGACCTTGTCTTAGCGCGACCATGTCTGCGTACACCACACAAGAATATGCTAACTGCATGTTAGCATATTCATTTATGCGTAATGCAGATGCAACGCTAGTTCTGCAGCCAGACTTTATCGTGAGACGTACCCAAATACTGCTCGTCATGTGGATCATAGAATTTTTTTAATGTGCACCACTTACTTGTCTCAGAGGGTTGGCTCCCAAACCAAGCACATGGTCAAGGGAGACCTTCCCTCCCTTACTAGGACGTTTTTTAAGGGTAAGGGTGACAAACGAGCACACAGTCCACCTGATTGTAAGTGGTTGCTGTGGCACATAGAAATCTACATTTATCCTCGATTACGAATCAAAATGCAGATGCGTTATCACCCATTAGGACTAAAGGTCACAGCTCATTAGAGCCACACGGCACCTGACTCTCACCAACTCGCCTCGAGCGGTTCGTATTCTTCGTATGGACTTGTATGGGCTTGCGTTCTCTACATCAACTCCGTGCCATCACCGGATCGCCTTGCTCGCGAGGTGTCCACGCGTGGACTGCGAGTGTACCACTCGATGATAGCTCGCTGTTGGCATGCTTGCCACGCGCAGTTCACGCGAGTGCGATACGGCGCTCTCCACCAACACTTCATTTCGAGTCTTCCTTTCGAATGTGTCGGACGCATTGTTGTTTGTTTTTTAAAATGAACAAAGAAATACTTATAGAAGAAGCTCGGAAGTATAATTTATTGTATGATTTAAGGGTCACTTATTGATCACGCGAGGTCCACTCGTTGACGACGCGAGGTTCACTGGTGACAACGCGGCGTTCACCCGTGGTCCACCTGTCGACTAAGAGTGGACGCCTGGCGACGAGGCGGTGAGGGTCGGGTGCCGGGTGGCTCTAATGAGCTGTGACTCTAAGACGTAATGCCTCGTTTCCAGTAAAATGGGTCTCCGGTTCTCTACACTCACCATAAGGAACAGCAGACACTGGTATTCTGTGAGAGCGTGGTCCCTCCCCGGTCGCGCACCCATTCGTGCTACAACTATATTACTAATATAGGTGCAGCATGGCTCTACCAGGTCAAGAAAAACGTTGTGCTAGAAGCTGTCGAATAAGACGAGTACTTCAAGTGCGTGCAATAAAATTAAGAACTGGAGTGCACAAAAGTGTAACTCACAGGATATTGCAAGAAAGAGAGAGAGTGAAGATCACTCTCTTTCTTCAGATTTTGACCTCCTGTTTCGGTCTCTTTAGAATTCTTTGGATAGTTAGGTTAACATCCAGAGGGGACTGTACAACTTACTTGTCGCATTGTTTTCATCAAAAATCCCAAAATTTCTACAGCAACGGGATTATGTCACTACATACAAGATTGCAACAAGTTATCAAACAAATTGGCACATATAATACTATGCCTCGAAAAACGAATGGAAGAAGCATTTAATAAAATGAGATCGTGTGCATTAAGCCAAACAAAGGCTTGCAAACTTTATAAGATAATGTTCTTTTACCTATGTCACCGTCATCTTTTTTACTCTCTATAAGTCCACTCTCTCTAAAACCGATGGGACGGTAATCCAACACGAATAGAGAGAGATCAGACGTAGAAACAACGGCTTTACGTGCTTTCCGAGGTATGGGGTTGAAACACTGCCAACTTGCTTGAGAGAGATCAGACGTAGAAACAACGGCTTTACGTGCTTTCCGAGGTATGGGGTTGAAACACTGCCAACTTGCTGGAGAGAGATCAGACGTAGAAACAACGGCTTTACGTGCTTTCAGAGGCATGGAATTGAAACACTGCCAACTTGCTGGGGAGAGATCAGACGTATAAACTATGGCTTTACGTGCTTTCCGAGGCGCGGGGTTGAAACACTGCCAACTTGCTGGAGAGAGATCAGACGTAGAAACAACGGCTTTACGTGCTTTCCGAGGCATGGAATTGAAACACTGCCAACTTGCTGGAGAGAGATCAGACGTAGAAACAACGGCTTTACGTGCTTTCCGAGGCATGGAATTGAAACACTGCCAACTTGCTGGAGAGAGATCAGACGTAGAAACAACGAATTTACGTGCTTTCCGAGGCGCGGGGTTGAAACACTGCCAACTTGCTGGAGAGAAATCAGACGTAGAAACAACGGCTTTACGTGCTTTCTGAGGCGCGGGGTTGAAACACTGCCAACTTGCTTGAGAGAGATCAGACGTAGAAACAACGGCTTTACGCGCTTTCCGAGGCACGGGGTTAAATCACTGCCAACTTGCTGGAGAGAAATCAGACGTAGAAACAACGACTTTATGTGCTTTCCGAGGCGCGGGGTTGAAACACTGCCAACTTGCTTGAGAGAGATCAGACCTAGAAACAACGGCTTTACGTGCTTTCCGAGGCGCGGGGTTGAAACACTGCCAACTTGCTTGAGAGAGATCAGACGTAGAAACAACGGCTTTACGTGCTTTCCGAGGCGCGGGGTTGAAACACTGCCAACTTGCTTGAGAGAGATCAGACGTAGAAACAACGGCTTTACGTGCTTTCAGAGGCATGGAATTGAAACACTGCCAACTTGCTGGGGAGAGATCAGACGTATAAACTATGGCTTTACGTGCTTTCCGAGGCGCGGGGTTGAAACACTGCCAACTTGCTGGAGAGAGATCAGACGTAGAAACAACGGCTTTACGCGCTTTCCGAGGCACGAAGTTAAATCACTGCCAACTTGCTGGAGAGAAATCAGACGTAGAAACAACGACTTTATGTGCTTTCCGAGGCGCGGGGTTGAAACACTGCCAACTTGCTGGGAGAGAGATCAGACGTAGAAACAACGACTTTATGTGCTTTCCGAGGCGCGGGGTTGAAACACTGCCAACTTGCTGGAGATAGATCAGACGTAGAAACAACAGCTTTACGTGCTTTCCGAGGCGCGGGGGTGAAACACTGCCAACTTGCTGGAGATAGATCAGACGTAGAAACAACAGCTTTACGTGCTTTCCGAGGCGCGGGGTTGAAACACTGCCAACTTGCTGGAGAGAAATCAGACGTAGAAACAACGACTTTATGTGCTTTCCGAGGCGCGGGGTTGAAACACTGCCAACTTGCTTGAGAGAGATCAGACGTAGAAACAACGGCTTTACGCGCTTTCCGAGGTGTGGGGTTGAAACACTCCCAACTTGTTGAAGAGAGATCAGACGTAAGAAACGGGTTGAAACACCAACTTGCGAGAGACAACAGCTTTACGTGCTTTCCGAGGCGCGGGGTTGAAACACTGCCAACTTGCTGGAGAGAAATCAGACGTAGAAACAACGGCTTTACGTGCTTTCCGAGGCGCGGGGGGTTGAAACACTGCCAACTTGCTTGGAGAGATCAGACGTAGAAACAACGACTTTGCGCGCTTTCCGAGGTGTGGGGTTGAAACACTCCCAACTTGTTGAGAGAGAGATCAGACGTAGAAACAACGGCTTTACGAGCTTTCCGCGGCGCGGGGTTGAAACACTGCCAACTTGCTTGAGAGAGATCAGACGTAGAAACAACGGCTTTACGCGCTTTCCGAGGTGCGGGGTTGAAACACTCCCAACTTGTTGGAGAGAGATCAGACGTAGAAACAACGGCTTTACGTGCTTTCCGAGGCGCGGGGTTGAAACACTACCAACTTGCTGGAGAGAAATCAGACGTAGAAACAACGGCTTTACGGGTCCTGAGAGAAATCAGTAGAACCGGCTAGCCGGGTTGAAACACTGCCAATTTCTTGGCAGTGTTTCAACCCCGCGCTTTTAATTCTCAATGACTGTTTTTGATCACTTTTTATGGATTGGTACAATATTGGCAGTTTTCCAAATTTTTGGAACGTATCCTTCTTGAAAGTATCTATTAAATATTACTATTATAGAGCTGACAACGACTTCGCACATTCGACAAAGAAAAGCGGAGGGATTTCATCACAACCAGAACTTTTGGAACAATTAAGGGTTTTTAGGAATTTCATTGTGTCGGCAATTGAGATGTGTATACTACTTATTATATTACAGCCTGTCACTCTCTCTTCAGATATATCACTATATTGTTGTGGTGGTTGGCTAAAATTTCTGCAAAAATATTCATTAAAAGCATTACAGATCTCAAATTCATTAAGGACATTACAGCCATTTAACTGCATTACATGAGGATAATTAGATCGGTTTTTTCTTTTTGATTTTATGTAACTCCAGAATAACTTAGGCGATGATTTGATTTTATCTTGATATAATTTGATATGAGAGAAATAGCATTATTTTTCGAGTTTCTTTACCCTAGATCGTATTGTGGAGAAAGGGGCATAATCTTCTGGATTATTGAATTTTTTCCAGAGATGGTGATACTTAGCTTTTTCTTTTATTAATTTTATAAGGGTATTACTATACCACACAGGGTAGATATATGAATGAGAAATAACTTTTTGAGGTACATATTTAATAATAGCAGTATATAATATTGAATAAAAATTGTCAATGGCATTTTCTAAGTTCTGCGAATGTAAAAATGACCAATCACAATCAGATAAATATAAGTTTAACTTGTGGTAATCCGCTTTACGAAATAGTTTTTTTTTTTGTTATTACATGGTTTTAGTGGAGGTATCGATATATCTGTAACACACATCTCTATCGCTGGATGACACACATCCTCCTTGACTAATGGACATAGACTTTTGTCAATTGTAATGGACACGTTGGAAAACACTAAATCTAGTACATTTCCGTATGCATTCTGGAAGTAATTATATTGAGATAAGCCATAGTAAGACATTAAGTTTAATAATTCAGTTGCTGCATTCTGATTTTGCACACATCCCTTTTTTAATACTGTTGGGTATTCAATATTCCAGTCAATACAGGATAGGTTAAAATCGCCGGCTATAATAAAGTAATCATTAGGTTGAGAATTGAATAAGAGCGTCAGTAATTCAACCAGTTTAATAATTCGCGATGAAAGTGCGCGGTTTGGAGGAATATAGGCGCAAATAATATTTAAATCGTACTGACAACTGATTGCATGCGCTGGTATAGTTATACAAATGCATTCGAGATCTTCACGGTCAAGGTCAGTACGCCTGCGCGCCCCAAGTCGAGATGCGCAAGCGACCATCACTCCTCCGCCTAGCGTCCCACGGTCACGACGGAACAGATCATACCTGTCTGAGCTGCACAGTTCAGTGTCGAGAATGCCGTCGCATAACCACGACTCAGTAATAAATGCGATGTCAATATCAGATGTGTAAAGATTGTTAAAAAATGCATTAGTTTTGGTACGTAAACCACAAACATTCTGATAAAAAAGTTTTAAGCCATTATTGTGTTTATCCGTCGTAAAAGTTTAACGATAATAATTTTAAAAAGAAAAAACCTAGGTATTAATCTCATAAGATTCTGTTGCTTGTGGCAGCAATATAAATTGACACAGATGATTGGTATTGTAATATGTAAATTAAGTATGATCACTAAATTAATTAATAAGGGGTTTACGTACACCATAAATAAAATATCAAATATTGATACGTGATATTGCCATAATACAGTCATTAGAAACACGCAAAGAATAAAAATTACGCAACAATAAGTAAGCTGTGTGCTTTGTGTGTGTGTATGAAAGTTGTGTGTACTGTGTAATTTGTGTGGTAGGTTGTATACAGCGTGGTAAAATATGTATTTAGTGTACAAATAAGGGGTGTGTTGAGTGTAAATGCGTACCTTATTATATATGTTAAGCACAAGAGTTAAAAAAGTATTAGAAATAATATTTGTAATAATTAAAAAAAATTAAAACGTTTATAACATTTAGCCCATCTTTGTTAAGTCGGTTGCAGTTATGATGGGAATGGGTGGTGAGGTTTCGTTCCGACGGGTGTATATACAACAGTTTTTTGTCCATACAAACTTAAAGCTAGCTTCGTTAGCCTTCAGCTTACATTCCTTAAGCAATGTACGGTTATGTTTAGTTAAATGCTCATTAATATAAATGTGAGTGTTGCTTACGTTTTTGGTTTTGTCAGTCACTTTGATCATACCCATATCCGAGAGTTTTATACCACGGCGCTTACGTGAGGCCGCAATAATCAAGTCCTTAGTATGTCGATGACGGCGACGGGCGATGATGGTATGGCTAACGGCTGCACTATTAGGTCGCCGCGGCTGCACTCGATGCGCAAACTCCATCTCACTTCTTTCAACGGTTACACCCACTTCGTTAGCAACCTTTACAACGATATCAACTGTGTCTTCTTCATTGTATTCTGGAACGCCGACGATTTCAATATTTTGTAGCCGGTTCCACTGCTGCATGCGAGATATTTCCTCTTCTAGGTGATGTATACGTAACGAATTGCTGTCAATATCTTTACGAAGACGGGCATTCTCGTCCTTTAAACACTTCATTTCGGCAATGGTAGTTGTTATACTCTTTAAAAAATCTTCGTATTGCGTGCTTATAAAGTTTAACGTGGTTTCTATTGTGGATATCTGGTTTATTAAGGTATTTAATTCACTTTTCACGGCTGCTTTCAAAAGAAGTGGAAGCTCTTCCTTAAGAGAATTTAAAATATCTGTTCGAGCTTCTAGGGAATGGTCCTGCATTAGTCCTCCTTTAGATGAGTCTGTTTTCCTCGTAGTTATATTTAAACAATAGTTGTTGTTATCAACAGGAGAAGACACCTCGCTGTGGGGTTTTACAGGGGTGTTTGAATTATCTCCTGTCCTTGGCATCTTGTTGACACACGTTGGGCAAGTCCAGCATACTATTTTTTTAAAATCTGAGTTCAGACCCACACATTGGTAATGATAGGGGCGGGCGCAAGAAGAGCGGGTGCACATAATCCTCTCCGATTGTTTTGTATGCTTTTTGCATGCGTTACATATATTAGACATTGTAATTTTTTATCAGAAACGCTGTTGAATTAATAACAATATGCGCGGGTAGACTTCGTGAATGTTAGCGATAGTCAACACTGTGATATCTCTGGAAATTTCTATGAAATTAGTGGAGTGTCTTCACCAGAATTTAAATCGACAAAGGCAGCACGGAATTCCTGTGCATATCAAAGTTTTGGCTTCACTCCATTTCTTTGGACATGGCGGCTACCAAACAACGGTTGGGCAGGGGCAGTATTTAGGTTTAAGTCAGTCATCTGTAAGCAAATGCTTACAAGAAGTTGCTGATGGAATTATAACTGTTTTATTGAACGGTATGGTGCTATTTTCAGACTGAAGAGGAAAGGGCAGAAAAAAAACAGAGGTTTTTACAGATAGCTGGCTTTCCTTCAGTCTTGGGTTTGATAGACTGTAGTCAAATCTCCATTGTTCGCCCAAAAGACACAGCACTTGTGCCAGCGAGATTATTTTTTAATCGCAAGGGCTTTTATAATCTTAATTGCCAATTTGTATGTAATGCAAAGATGGAAATTATTCATTTCAATGCCACTTTTCCTGGATTAACACATGATGCAGCGGTCTGGCAAGGATCCAGTTTGAGCCAATTATTGGAAACCAATTATGTTAACCTCTCAACTGCGGACGTCTAACCCTTGGACACGAAAATATCTCCGTTGACTGCGGGTGTCCAAGTACTGAACATTTTTCACCCGCTCTTTTAATTTCGAAATAAAGCATTACCCACTATGTCTAACTCATTCTACCATATGTCGATGTGTACAGGATAAAAAAGGTTACCATATAAACCTCACAGCTTATACACTTTGGTAGGATTTTTTATATATACCATCCGATAAAGTCGTCGGTGCCTTGAGTCAGCCATTAGTGTGACTGACGCGCGCTAACAACAAAGTTGTTAGCAATTATTTTGTACTAATTTGTTTTAATTGTGTGGTGAATTGGGTTAAAACAATGCCTGGGTAAGCAACCTCCTTATTTGTAATCTCATTTTCTGTTTTATCTCATTAAGTACGTCTAAAATTGTTTTTTAATTTGTATGAAGCAAACCGCTATCTTAGAACTAACATGCTGGTTGCGGAAATTTGACTTGAAATGTACATAACATTTTAGTGTTGACTGTCAGTTTTGTGTCAAAATATGTGTAATTGTTAATCATTTACAGTTTTAGTACATAAAAATAAGGATAAAGTGCAATATTTTCAAAATTTCAATGTAAATACGCAATAGGTGCAATAGTGTCCATCTATGAGTCTCCCGCAGTAGTGAATTCTAGTTCTTTGTTTTGCGGGTGGCGAAAAAAGCAACTAAAGTTTGCCATACTGCATGACGTTCAAATTCGGTTGAATTGTTAGAATCGTAAAGAATCTAGCGCCCTCGAGCAGATAAACGGAGCTTGGTTGATTCAAATCTCATTCGATGATTTATGCAAAAATTAGATGTGGCATTTGGATATGCCATGTATGTTAATACAAGACTTCGGAATTTTTTAAACAATTTATTAAAACAGAAAAGTAGAAAGTATTTACATATGCTTTTTAATATTTTTATTTTAATATTTAATATTTGAAATTTTTATTTTTTTTTATTCTAATGTAAACAGGCTGTGGTTTTTAAGGTCACCTCAGAGCCTCAGACACATGTTTCTTATATCCGTTTTTTTTAATGTACATTTTATCTGTATGCACTTTGCAAAATTCAAAAGAATTAAAAAAAATAATTCTTTTTGATTCACTTTTTACGTAGGTTTCAGTTTTGCAAATCGTGTAACGTTGCGTTATGTTTCAACCTAGAGCAAGATTGCTGATAGGTACCTACAGTACCATTCGTAAATAATTAGTACTGTAGATACAGTAAATCGAATAAGTACCAGGAGCCTTTTAAAGAAATGAGTACCCATGTTATATATTTATTCAATTTTATACTTATATACATCCATCCATATAGTTTTTATTGTTGCCTAGCTATAATTTGTTCATCTGATTATTTCAGACTATCATCGTTGAAATAGTTAAGTTACAGCCTGTTTACGTCCCAATGCTGGGTCTTACCTCACTTCTGAGGGGTTTAGGGCAAAGAAGTGTCCGCCGCGCTGCCCCTATGCGTGTTGGCGAACTTCACATATCTTCGAAATATTTTTCCTTATTTCTCAGACAGTCAGACTTTCTCACGACATTTTCCTTCACCGCCGAGCACGTGGTAGATCAGCACTTAAAATTGCAATTAACGATTTCATTGACGCCAGCGGGGATCGAACCCGGTTTGCTAGCGTACTGTGAAATTTAACGCGAGAGTTAACCATCTGAGCTACCGGGGCTCCTCTGATCCACCACGGTTCTCATCGTTGAAATGAATACACCTTTTTATTTTGTATGTTTTCTATAGAATAGGGTGACAAACGAGCACATAGTCCACCTGATTGTAAGTAGTTGCTGCGGACCGTAGATATCTACACCTATCCTCGATTACAAATGAAAATGCAGATGCGTTGTCACCCGTGAGGACTGAGATGGAATGCCTCGTTTCCAGAAAAAACCGTCTCCGGTTCTCTACACTCACCATACGAAACATAGCCAGCATTAAGCTAATATTTCACGCTGGTATTCTGTGAGAGCGTGGTCCTTCCCCGGTCGAGCCGACCCATTCGTGCAACAACTATACTACTAATATAACTGCGGCATGGCTCTACCACGTATAAAAAATGTTTTAATGAACTAGTACATAATGCACAAAAAGTGCAAAATCCGACTTTAATTTTGGCATATTTTTGGAGCATAAGAGGTGGGTTCTTTAAAAATATATATCCATAATATTTTTTTATTTCAGAAAGAGATTTTAAATGTTATTATTTAGTAGATATTATTTGTGTTAAAGGAAATATTACCTTTTTGAGAAATAAAAAATTATGTTTTTTTTTTTTTTGCGCCCGAAGCAATTAAAGGGCTACCCTATACGTAGGGAGGCGGAAAATGCATTACGCATACCACGATAGCCGGTCTATCGTGGTTATGAGGGGCTCACTGTCCTACCGGGGACCCTAAGTGATACCCTCTAAAAACCGCCTTTGGGGACAGGCAGCCGGCTGATCAAGCTGTATTGTGCCTTATCATGAGCGACCCTCTTATATCCTATAAGAGGGCGCAGGCGGCTAAGTGCCGCTGAGGGAGTGCCTACGAAGGCAAATTAATGTTAGTTTTTACAATAATTTAATTTAATTAGAGTTGGCCTGAGCCGCCAGGAGACAGTTCAGGTCGTTTGACAGTTTATTAGGCGGGTCCGAGAGAGAGTTTCTCGGCCTGCGGACACGATAGCGAGAGGGGGGGTGGGGCTGCATAAGAAGCTGCCTCACGAATTAAATGGTTTGGGTGCGACTCTGAGGCTTTGAAGAAGTTCTCAGAGAGTTTTTTAAAAAATTGTTGAATTGTTGGGAGCTCTAAGTCCCGATGAAGGTCGGCATTACGGACGTACCAAGGTGCGTTCGCAGCTCGACGACAGAAGAGGTTCTGAACTATTTGGAGTTCATTTAAAATATTAGGGTTTGCGTGGGCAAAGACGGGGCCCGCGTAGGACATGACTGGTCGTATACAGACCTTGTAAAGGGTACGCTTGTTTCGAAGGGACATTTTACTGTGTCGGCCCAACATACTGTTGAGCCTACTCAGATAAAATCGTGCGTGACGGGTTACTCTTTTGACGTGGGGCTTGAAAGTGAGCCCTGTGTCTAGAGTGACACCTAAATATTTGGCGGACGTATGTCAGGGGACAGGGGTCCCTAGCATACGTATTGGTGGAGTGTTTTTGAGACGGCGTCGTTTATAATCGAAGTGAACGGCGGAGCTCTTCTCCGGGTTCACATAGATGCGCCATTTTTTGAACCAAGCTCCTATGTCATCAACTGACTTTTGGATCTTGTTCCGTATGAAGGGTAGTGAGACACCTTTGCAGTAGATGGCAGTGTCGTCTGCGAAGAGGGAGAGTTGAACACCTTTCGACGGGATGGGAATGTCGTTGGTGAACAGGATGTACAGCAGAGGAGCAAGTACTGAGCCCTGAGGGACACCAGCCTTGATAGTTCGCTGTGAAGAAAGCGTGCCTTTGTGTCTAAAACGAAAGGTACGATGTTTTAAATAGGAGGCCACGAGACGAACTAGACGATCGGGGAGACCTATTTTGTAGAGCTTGTAGATGAGGCCTGTGTGCCAGACTCTATCGAAAGCTTTAGCTATATCGAAAAAGACCGCGATGGTCTTATGACGACGAGGATAGAAACCGCTGAGGATATATTCCACAATGCGGTGAACTTGTTGGGGACATGAGTGTTTGGCTCGGAAACCGAATTGATGGGGAATGATAAGAGGGTCGCCGTCTGTGGGAAACAGATAGCGCCTCATACGCGTTTGGATGACTCTTTTGAAGAGCTTGCCCATTGCCTTGAGGAGGCTAATGGGGCGATGGCTGGAGGGGAGGTTGAGAGGCTTGCCTGGCTTGGGAATTCCAATCACAGTAGCCTCTTTCCACGTAGTGGGGAAATAACTGAGGTTGAAGCAGGCGTTGAAGATAATAGATAAAAAGGTTAACACCTGCTCAGGAAAGTGTTTTAGGGCTTGGTTGGAGATGCCATCCGCGCCCGGAGCCTTTTTGGGCTTAAGTCCTTTGATGAGGGATGAAATCTCATCATTGGACACAGAGATAGGTTCGGAGGCCGTAGGGGGTGAGTTCCGGTGGCGGACCTCATCCTCCACTGCCTGGACGTGAGAGGAGTCAACGGGTTGAGAACTAGGAGAGCATTGAGCGGCAATGCTATCTGCAAAGCACTCAGCCTTTTCCTCGTCCTCGAAGGCAACCGTGCCGTCAGGACGGGAGAGAGGGGGAGTGTGGGTGATAGCGTCTATGCGGAGGGCTCTAGCCATCTGATAGTACGCTGTGTGAGATGGAGAGATATTCTCCATGAGCTTACTCTTTTCGAGGTCTCGAAATTCAGAGAGGCGGAAGCGGAGTTCTCGTTGAAGACGATTGGCCGCGCGCCTACATTCGGGGGTGGGATATTTTGCTGCTCTCCGGAAAGCAGCTTTTTTGGCTTTTACTAGGTTGCTAATATGTAGGGGAAGCCCACTATTGTTAGCAACCGGGACGACCCTTTCGTTCTCCTTAAGGGAGGATTTAATAAGGGTGGAGAGTGAATCGACCGCGGTGTCGATTTTTTCGGGACTATCTAAGTCCGACGGTAGGGAGATGGTAGAGTCCTGTGAGTCCAAAGCTTTAGCTAGGGACTCCTTGAATCCCTTCCAGTTAGTGAAGGTTTTCGTGTGTGTTGGGGGAGGTGGCTGATGGCCAAGAATGAGGGAGACCGGTCAGTGATCTGATCCTAGATCGTCTAGTGTCTCGATTGCTCTGAGGTTCAGAGAAACTCCTTGGAGTAACGCAAAATCTAACACATCGGGGGCGTGATCGGTGTTATCGGGAAAGTGAGTAACACCGAGAGGACTATGGACGGTAATATCAAGAGACTGCGTGATATCGAGCAGTCTCTTGCCACTAGGGGACGTAGTGCGGCATGACTATGAGGATGGACTGATGTCCAGTCATAGTTAGCCTGCATACCGTGGCTTCCATGTTGGTAAGCTGCGGAGTAGAAATGGGCGAGCAATGAAGTGTCTTCTTGTAATAAATGGCCGTTCCGCCGCCTCGGCGGTCGGGTCTGTCGTTACGAAGAAGGGAGAAGTTTTTAATAGAAAGGCCTCTAGTGTCCTTAGCTTTGAGATTAGTTTCCTGTAGGAGGAGGAAATCGACTTCACGATTCCGAAGAAAGAGCTTAAGCTCTGGGAGGTTATTTCGCAAGCCGCGAATATTAAATGTTACAAGCGATAAACCCTTAGGTTTGATACGACCGTGAGATCTTGGTAGGTTAATTTTCTCAGTCATTGAAGTTAAGTTAATTAAGTTAACTTAACTTACAACGCTAACAGAAGGTTATTGTGTTCTGCAAGAACGAGAAGGCGTTCTTGGGGGGACTTCGCCGCGCGCAGTTTGCGTGATACAACGGTTATTTCCCTAACATCGATATTCCTAATATCGGAATATAGCGTGTTGTAGTCGTCGAGTGTGGGCTCTGCTTCATGTGCGTACGAGGTTGTCCGCGGTGGGTCTGCCTTTTTGGGCCCCCAGGGAAAGACTGGAGGCTGCATTGGCTTGGAGAAGCCCGGAGGGGGCCGAATTATGCCCTAAGGGGGCCTAGGGGGACCCTGAGAGGGTCGAGGGAAGCCCTGGATGGGCTGAGAACGGCCCTGACGGGGCCGTTGTTGGAGGTACGGGAATGAGCGGTCATTCACCGGTGGTGGAGCTTGCCTACTGGGGCGAGGTTGAGGTGCGCGTGGGCAACCCTTATAGTTAGCCGGGTGTCCTGTCTGGTTGCACAGGACACAAGCGGGCGGGGATTCGGCGTCTTTGGGCCGGGGACACTCTTTCGTGTTATGTGGTTCTAGGCACTTAACGCACCTGGGTGGGGCGTAGCAGTTGGCCGCCGCGTGACCATAAAGTTGGCAGCGGTGGCACTGCGCCGGGAAACCGGGCCTATGTGGGGGCTCTACCTTCACCCTTGACAGGCCACACACTGTGCGTACCTGCCGGAAGATGGCTTTAGCCTCCGGCACGTTCGATAGGATTACTAGGGCAAGGTTGTATCTCTTGCCCGTTCTGTTGTGCATTTTGTGCACTGCTTCTACGGGGAAACCTTGGGACTTAAGGTCCTCAAGGATTTCCTCGTTTGAGAACTCAAATGGGACGCCTCGGATGACGGCCCTGACTTTACGCTCTTCCGGGAGAGCGTATGTGTGGTAGGAGATTCGTTCGGCTGTGAATAGCCGGGTGATCTGACGGAAGTCCTCGATCGAGGCAGGGATGATTTTGATCGCCTCCCCGAGGTTGATGGCATGATCATACTTGATACCTGCGTCGTAGCAGTTTTGGATAATTGGGTGAATTTTGCCTTGTCTCTTAGGAAGACAGGGGGCGGGACTTGCTTCTTAGCAAGGACTGGAGCACAACGAGAGGCTGGTTTGGGCGGTTTGGGGATGTCTAGTGACATCAGTGGGACGGCGGCAGCGTTGAGGGCTGCGGAGGTTGTGGGAGCGGCAGGGGCCGCTGAAATAGAGGGGGTGCGTTTTAACGCAGCGCGCTTACCGTTGCGCTTGGAGGTGACGGTGGTGAAAGTGGACTCCCCGGTTCCGTCGGAGTCAGAGGACTCCGATGAACCGGAGCCTGAGGTGGTGGCGGACCTCTTCCGGGAGGTCGGTGCCGAGGACTCGGAGCATGCGTACTCCATTTCTAAGGGGGCAGATTCTAGCGGGGCAAAGGAGTTCCTCGTTTCGAGGTAAGACGCGATTACCGGCGGCGGGTGGTGTGCCTGAGGGACTGGGAGGGTAGCCTGGGCGGCCTCGATGGTGGCGATGGCGGCGAGGACCGTCTCATTGCCATTTAATCCGAATTGGTTAATGAGGGCGGCGAGGGACTCAGTGAAGCTGGGTGTGGCCATTTTGGGTCAGTAAGCAAGCTAAGCTATGTAACGATAAAGATGAGGACGGGTCCCTGTTCTCTGTAGAACAGGGACTAGAACGCGAGACGTACTACGACACACTATGCACGTAATAGTAATACAAGAACAAAAAAAAATGTGAAAATGAAAAGCGGAAGTCAGTCAGACCTCCCTGCCCGAAGACAGGGGGGCAAGAACTGTAGCGAGAAAGTAACTCACCGGCAGCCTCGACGCTGTTCCGCGTGAGCAGGACAGCGGAGGCGCGTGAGAGTGAGACAGCACTACCGTACTGTACGGGAGCGCGGACCACCTGGAGGCGACCGTCCGAGAACGATGCCGCCGGCGGACTGAGCACTGCGTCGGCGCTGTACAGCGCGAGCGGGACAGCGGGGGCGCGAGAGCGGGACAGCGGGGGCGCGAGAGCGGGAGAGCACTACCGTACAGGAACGAAAGCGCGGACTACTTGGATGCTACCGCTCGGAAGCGATGCCACAGCAGGCCCGGTCAACTCTGTATGGACAGAATGAAATACCTACGGGGGCTGAATTTTATTATTGCCATTTGTCAGATAAATGTCTTGTTTCATAATTAGTAAGATTTTGCTAAAGATAAATTACACTCAAAAATTTTGAATACAGAAATAATAATCAATAGGAAGATAACTATGCCTGTCGTATTTTTCTACATTATTATATTAGCATATCCTTGACAGTAAAAGAAAAATAAATGTTTTCTTTTTGTTTTGATTTTCAATGAGTAGAAAATTATATTTTTTACTGGTAACACCAAATACCTAAATGAGTATATATTTCTCTTTTCTCATAATATGGCGTCGCCGTATAAATTATTGTTGTTCATGATTGGTTGTTATGTTTGTTTTGCTTGTGTCTTTTACTAAGATTTTGCAAGTTTACGATGTTGAGTTGAGATTAATGTCCTTCATTTATATGATGTGCAATGTGTTAGTCAATGAATCGTAGTTAAATACGAAATAGTGACTCTTAAAAACTACGCTGCAATGACGGATAAAGAAAATAGAAAAAGTGTTCTAAGTGCAACAGCATACCAACCGTTGACAACGTTAAATTATTTAGGTTTCCGAAATTCGCAGTAAAGTATATTTTGCGGTACGTATACGATATACATATACACCATTTAATAAGTTCTAACCTTAAAGTAAATCTCTTGTCCAACTTATTGTTTCTCTTTTACCATTTAAAAACAAATTATTGGTTTGTAAACCATTAATTTGTTTTTAACCTACTTTGATAATATTTGTATTTAATAATTATCTTTTGTTTTCAGTTGTAAATTATGGGCGAAATATTATATTCCTTCCCAAGAGTAGTATACTACTTTAGCTTTCCAAAGCTACATAATAAGCCCAGAATGCTGTGTGAAAAACATTTTCATGATGGTTAATTTAATGATGCAACCAAGAAAAAGCTCTTAAGTAAGCACTGCAGTCCCATGTGATGTAAGTAAAGTGTATAATGTATATGGTAATATGGTATGTATATAGTTTTCTTTAAGGATTACTCAGATATTTTATATGGGGATTACTATATTCAGGAGTGGACTTTGATAGACTGTAAAGAAGATGATGATTATTCATATGCCCATCATCTGGATCTAACATGGATGGACAGACCACATACAGTAGTTTGAATCCTGTTCATTCTTTCAACTAATTTATAATAATTGGGTCGGACAAAGCATCCAAAGGATTGAAGTCTATAAAGTTAGCACAAGCCTTTCCTTACATTATTAAAAGTGCAACACACTGCATATTATTTTCAACAATCAAATTTTATTTTAAATCAACAACAAACCTTAAGAAAGTTCCGGCATCACAATATATGAATAATTACATTTGGTCCTAAACCTATCAAATTTAAAGGCACAACTTGTACAACGCAGTAGAAATACATGCATCAAATGGTTCTCAAACAATAGATAAACACAAGATTTCTTTTCACATAGTTATTGTATTTAGTATCTTATTTTGTTATATTAATTGTAATAGTGGGTGTATTATAGAGCAAGTTGGATGAACAAGATCCATTCATTTATTTTGTATTGGTAGAAGGGTAATGTAGTGCCATGAGTAGGGACTGGTTTACTATGAAAGTAATGTCAATGAATATAATGTTAATTTAATTTTATATAATAATTTTATGATACTATAATTTATATATATATATATATATATATATATATATATATTTACTTTTATTTTTAATAATATTAAAAATAAAAGTAAATAAAAAGTAAAAATAAACGCGATAAAATCCATAAAAGTAGTTTTAATCATGTATAGTGTTCGCGTAAATATAAGAAATCATTACTATAATTTATTTCAGTTTTTATTTATTTCCAGACTAACAAAGTGTATTCCCATTTTATTTTGTGGAATCACAAGCTGGTCCCTCGCAAATTATTGCTGCAAAACCACAAGCAGGATCTTCAAAAAGGACAACATTATATCCACTGAAGAACAACCACAAACATCAAAGCATAACACATACTGTTGAACCTGAAAAAGAAAGTATGTATCTCTATATGAAATTTTTTAAAATGAAATAAGGAATATTTTTGTAATCTAATATTTAATATGTTTTATAATTTTGAATTAAAATTATTCTATTTATAAGCTGCATTCAATACTTAATATATTGCATATAATATAGAGACAAAATTTTTAGTGTCAATTCAGGGAAATAGATAGACAACCAAATATTATCAAAACACAATTATTATTTGTGAATGTTGCACTTTGCACTTGTGTGTAGGAGCTTATTTATTAATTAACTTGTTTTAGATTAAAATATTGATATTTTGGTTATTGTAGACAATAATTTTGCATATTATCAATTCATCCATTATTGTAGTAAATCTTATTTCAATTCTTTATCATTGTTTACTTAAGTAATTGAAATGTAATCATTATTGATTTTCTTTTCATGTTTAAACCCATCAAATGTCTTTATAGAAAGAACTAAGCTGCTGGAGAAATTGTTTCTTAAGTTATGTATGTTTTTTATTTCAATTTATATTTTTATTTTGAATAAATAAATAGAAATTTTGTAATTTTTGTTCTTTTATTTAGCGCTGGGATAGGAAACCCAAAAATACCTCAAATAAAAAAAAATAAAAAAGACCACATTCAAATTTTCCCGCCACACGAGAAGTGCAGGAGGCTGACGATAGATGGCGCTAGTGGTTATATATATCATTTCTGAAATTTTGTATGAAGTTGTCGTTCTTCTCCGATAGGAGTAATAGTGTTCTGTGTGCCACAGTCGGAATGAAAATTACGTTGGTTATTGGAAATGTAATATAATCGCCGCGCACCCCGCGGCGCCTCTGAAGGGCTTTGCCTTTGTCAATCGACACTATTATGGCGCATCGAGTATTGTTTACAAAAAACGTTATTTTAGACTCTACATCCACGGGAGTGACCCTTGAGTGGTTTTATGGCTTTTAAAGGAATGAATGAATCTTTATTTCTCTACAAGTGCTGTTGAAAATTGTTTGCTCAAATAAAGTAATTAATTTTTCAATAAATATGGCACTTACGGCAAAAATTTTGATATCGGCACTAAGAATACTTATTTCATAACTTTATGAGATTTGTAAAACTTTGCAAGATCGATTTAAAGATGACTGAATCATGTAAGGAAAAAGAGAGGTTCAACTAGTCCTGGAAATAAAACCAAATGTTTCTTCATGAATTTAAGTATATATTTTTAATGAAATAAAAGAACTAGTGTTAATTTTTTTGACTAATGCATTAAACCTTTGACTGCCGTGTCAGTCACTTTGTACGGAGTATTGCATTTAAAACGTGACCGACGGCAGTTTAATTGTTAATGCAGCATCTGGTCCGAACAACATTCTTCATCGGTGTAAGTTGATTGTTGGTTCTTGTAAGCTTACTATTTATGCGTTTTATGATAAAAAATTGTATTGTAGCCTATGATTTTGCGCATAAAATATTGTAAACAATAGATTTAAAATTAAATGAAAAATAAAATCGAAGTATTAAAAAACTTTGTTTCATCGAGAAATATGACAATTTTGTCTTTATTCAATATTTACTTACCTACACTTATTACTCTGAAAGTTTATTTAATTTATGTACTCGTTTATAGGAAATTTCATAGAGAATTCAGAAATGTATACATATATTGTATATTTGATTATGTATTTGATATACTAAAATCAAGAAATTTGTGTTTAAACGGATTGCGCCCAATGCGCCGTCAATTTTATTAAACAGCTCCGCAGTCAACGGAGTATGACGGTTAGAGTCTCCGCAGTTGAAAGGTTAACGGAGTTTCAGCTGGTGAATTGCTTCTAGGAGACTCTGCATATGCCCAACTGCCTTGGCTGATGACCCCGTATGCTGATGCGGATGAAAATACACCTGAGGCTAGATATAATTTAGCGCATACCGAAACGAGGGTCCTTATTGAAAAATGTTTTGGAGTGATGAAAACAAGATTTAGATGCATTCTCAAGCACAGGACGTTGCATTATGACCCCGTGAAGGCATCTAAAATAATAGCAGCTCTAGTTGTTCTCCATAACGTGGCAATTAAGAGAAATGAACCTTTACCAGATGAATTGGAACTCGAAGACAGATTGCGGCCAGCAGATGATCCTCCCGGGGATATGAATTTTTTAAATATTTATTTTATTATAATATTTATTTTTTTATTATTTAATTATTAGAAATATTCGAAATAACATCACAAGATAATAGTTTGCATGATGTGTTTTAATTAAAGATTTAAATTAAAGAATTAATAAAACTTAATTTCGAAAAAATAGTTTATTTATTTTTATTGATCGCTTCGACGAACATGGTAGCGGCACGCATTATGCAATCGCCAAGATACCAAGCGGCCTCTGTTTGCGCATTGGCGAGCGCCATCTGCGCTTGGGCTCCCTCCCTTAAAGCCGCTATCATGGCATCTTCTTGCGGGGTGGCTGAATCGGCTGGCGGCACGAGCGTACGGGGCGTTGCTCGACGCGTTCACGTTCTGTTCACGTTCACGACTGCAACCGATCGTCGCCAGATCCCTATTTGCCGCTGGCATCATCAACGCGTCTACCGCAATTCGACCAACACGAGATGCTGTCGGTATTGATGACGCGTCCGTCGCCATTGAAGTGACGACAGTCGCCCCATCGTGACTCGCCGTCGGTGTCAACGCGTCCACCATAGCCGCTTCCTTCGGGGGCTCTTCTTCAGTGTCTGAATGTATATCCTGCATAGTACAATTACAAGGATAAATTCATACAATTGTACCACTATGAAGTCAATTTCAGAATACTCTTTTTAACATGACTTGCATAAAACTCTTTTTAACATGACTTCAGTTTTTATTACTCATACCATTAATAATGCGGTTATTCTATAATTACCAAAATTGACCATAACGCTTAATGAAAACTACATCAAAATCTAATCAGTAGAACTCAAGTCATAATAAGGGCACTGTTTAAACTTATTTATAAAACTAACAAATCTTATTTATATGTATATAATAATGTTGTGAATAGGTAAAATATACTCACAACACAACAACACAAAAAAAAAAACAACTGTTACTGCGTCTAAAATCAACGTCTGCTTGGGCTTTGGCAGTTGAGTATCATCCAAAACCTGTAGTCAAAATAAAATCAACTTAACATCAGACCATTACTGGTAATAAATATCACGACTGCTACAAGCATTGCCATAACACACTCACCATGACTATGTTTTGTTTAACATGAGGATCCAGAACATCAACAATGGGCTGTGGAGTCCCTGGGACAATAATAATACCCTGTAAGAAATTTACAAGTCAAGGATCAAGGTTTTCCGTTCATATTATAAAAGGATATCTTTATAATATTAATGCTATGTAATGTATGTAGTTTTCAAAATTAACACAATTGTGATGATTGATGCAATCAAGAAAAAATAAGTAAATCTAATATAGAGCTAGAATTTACACAGGAATGCTTGTAGATAGGATAAGTTAGAGTGCAATATATGATTATGATCAAATTTAAAATGAACTTGCTATTCTGCAAATAGATGGATGGATGAGTAGGGTAAATCGATAGATTAAAATATAAAAATTTACACTACTAAAACAAAAATTCACATGAAATATTTTGTAAACATACTGTTAACCGTTTCCGAATTCCTCATCAAGAAGTTTAATAAATATTGTTGCTGTTCTTTCTTCATTCTTGGCTTCTTTGTATCCATATTTATTAAAATTTTAATAATTCTTGCGAAAACTCACACAAAAAATAACCACGACAGACTTGACAGAATAGTGGTGTGGTGTTGCCATTTGCGGCGGCAAACGAACGTAATTATGTCCAATTCCATAGACGTAGCATTAAGTTCAAATTAGTGACGTGAACTTATTTTAACAGAAACGTAATAGTTTTAGGTTAAGGACATGGACATATTTAGTAAAATTTTAGTCTGTCATTATTTAGGTTCGAAGAGAAATGCAATCGGACCCAATGTCATAATAATATAAAGTTACTACTTGCCAGTTCGAGAATGACCAGAATTGGTGTAGTCGCCATCTAGCGCACCTTTTAGAATTTAAAGTTCGAAAGTTTATGCGGATATAGTACAAGATGGCAATAGTGTCTTTGCAAATTATTGAACCCCAACCTAAAGTATGGAAGTGTACCCCCCCTGAGCATCACTTCAAATTGACTAAAGCCGGGTCACAAAATTACCAAAAGTGGTTGAAGTATGGAACTAGTTGATATATATGATTGCAATCAAAAGTGATATTATCACAAATCATTAACCAATTTTAGAACTGATTGGACAAAAAATTAAATAAAACAACTAAAAGTTTGAAACCAGAGCAGTGCAAAATAGTTTTGAAAAGGAAACGCAGGGGGATTAAGAAACAGAAGGGAGGAATCGAGGCTTCTCTCGATCCGGCCTCCTGTAACGCCTACGTTGGGTTCGGAAACAACGTATGTGATCTCCGCAACGGAGTAACACACAAGGGCGATAACCTCTTCCTTTTCAGCAAGTAGGTTCAGACGGGGATTACGGGTCTTCCGAAGTCGTCCCGGTCCCAACGCCTTAATTCTTCGATGTGGACTGTATAACTTAAGGGATGAATTTCTTGGGAATAAAACAGCAATTATCTTCAAACCGTTCCGTGAGAGAGTAATCACTTTTCCCTATCACTTCCCTACACTTTTTATTTCTTCTTCTTATTGACTGCTGGTTTTTCACTTTTCTCGAACTTTTTTCCCGAATATTTCCCGAAGGATTCCCGAACTTCCCCGAACGAATTGCAATAAAACTCATTTACTAAGCTACCCCAGAGCTATACGCGAAAGTGAGCCGCGCCATTCGCGCGCTTGCGCAACTCAATTACATGAATTTGTTCTATTACTCTCTCACGTTTTACTTAATTTCTTTATTTCCATAAGTCTTACATCAATACAATTTATCTGTATAGATAGCACAAAACAATATCTACACTACGATATACATTACATTTTCATATCACGAAAAACCTTTTATTTATTAAATGAAATATGCCTATTTTAATCACAAGTGCAAAGTCAAAATTTCTTAAATATTTAACACAGAAAGTTAAAACAATGTTTCCCACTTGAATTTATACATAAGTTAACTAATACAATAGTTTAATTTACATTTTCTCTATTTATTTCACTATTTAAAACACTTTTAAATTTCTTATACAAAACTATCGTTATTTCACTTATACACAGGAATTTTCACATAAAAATAACACAGAATTCACCTTTTTAGCACGTACAATCAACCTGAAATGTTTAACAAGTCATTTTTACATAAATTGCTGAAATTACAAACATTTTAAATTTCTACATATTCGGCCTCCTAAGGGCGTGGCTTAGCGTGCGTCTATGAACTCACACTATTTAAACAACTAACTTTTGCACGGCTCTCGGCTATCAGAAAAAATGGAAGTCTGATATACACTAATTTTAACAATATTAGGTAAATTAAATGCTTTTACACAATATTCGAACTGTAGGAAACTATCTCTAATCAGATTCCTATCAGCTATCACGTTTCCTATCAAACAATATAAGTGAATGTTTTCATAAATCAATCATAACAAATAGGCATTTGCTTTCGTACAAAACATATCAAACTCATATAAAACAATACTTATGCAATTAATTTCCGTTAATTCTGTTTATGCACAGAGTGATCATCTCGACCGGGGAACAAATCCGATCTTTAACTTTACTTTAATATTTCTTTGAATTTACATCATTGGAAAGATGATTTCAACCGGGGAACAAATCCGGTAGCATAATTTATATCTTAAATTCCCTATGAATTTATTAAGCGATATTACTTAGGAAAACAAATAAACTAGTCCGGCCTGGGAGTCGAACCCAAGACCTTCATATCATTAATTCGATATTTCTTTAAGATTTAACTAAGCATTTTCTTATCAGAACCTTGCTATTGGACAATATGCCTTTGAGACGTTATTCGTCATCGGTTGACTTAATAAACTGAAATATTCTTATAGGCGCGTCGCCAACAATCTCCCCTCCGTGCGTAAGCACCATTATTTGGGAGGCGTCGCGGTTACCAGGACTATTATTCTGGATGTAGGTCTCCTCAAGATACCTGTGCTAGTAATGACGTCAACCACTCTGGTGTGACCGTCTGGTCCCGGTAGCGTTTTACTAATTTTGCCTTTCGGCCACGTATTTCGTGGCAACGAATGATCTATTATCAAAACAATATCACCTTCTTTAGGTTCCATGAACTTTCCGTTATTACCTGTTCGAGGTATTAAAGTAGGCATGTATTCTTTCAACCATCTTGTCCAAAAATGGTCGGCTAACCTCTGTGCAGCTTTCCAATTGAGTTGACCCGTCAGATGTTGCTCTAAAAATAATCCAGGTGGTCGATCACCACATGAGCGTCCCAGAAGAAAATGATTGGGTGTCAAACCCTCTTCAGGACTATCCATACTGAACGTTACCAGAGGCCTGGAATTTACCGTATGCTCTGCTTCTAAAAGCAGCGTATGTAGAACCTCCTGTCGTTGGCTCCTTTCTTTGAGCGTAGCGGTCAACGCAATTTTAATCGATCTTACTAACCTTTCCCAGGCGCCACCCATGTGCGGTGCTCCCGGAGGTATAAATTTCCATTTAATATATTTCTTAAATGACTCATTTTTCATGCCCTCATAGCATTCTTCGCATGCTTTCAATAATTCTTTATTCGCAACTTTGAAATTCGTCCCGTTATCACTGTATATAACGGCTGGTTTTCCTCTTCTGGCGATATATCGCCTCAATGCCATTATCATTGACGCTGGTGTCAATGAGGCTGCTAATTCCAGATGTACTGCTCTGGTGGTCAGACACGTGAATAAAACACCCCAACGTTTTTCGTGTCGCCTTCCTATAGTCACACTCATAGGTCCGAAATAATCCACGGCTGAACATGTAAAAGGTGGTTCATGATGAGCTATTCTCTCCAGAGGAATATATCCTTGTGGCACGTTCTGCGGTTTTGACCTGTATGCCCTGCACCACTGACAATGGTGTGACACACTACGTACTACATTACGTAAGTTCAAGACATAAAATTTCTGGTTCACCTCATTCATCACCGTCTGGTGATTGGCATGTCCAAAATGATGATGAACTTCTCTAATCATCATTTTAACGATTTCGTGTTTACCGTCCAATATGACAGGTTTTCTACTTTCCTCGGTCAAATTAGACTTGAAAGGTAAACGTCCATTTAAACGGAGTAAGTTATCTTCCCCTATTTCCATAGATAATTTACTTAAGCGTGAACTTCTTTCAACGCTTTTGCCTGCTTTCAAGCATTTTATTTCCGAATGAAAACACTCGTCGTGACCGAACTTCCATATTAACAATTCCGCTTTTTTCAAGAGCGCTATGTCCAACGCGCCATCGGGTCCTTTAACCGACTTTGCTAAAACTTTGTTGGAATACATAACCGACTTTTCGGCTGCGCTGTCGGGTCCTTTAACCGACTTTCTTAAACTCTTGAATTTTTCTACCGCTTGTAAGGTGCGTATAGTTGCCCCAAGGAATTTCTTAAAGCTGCTAAATCGTCCGTAGTCGGGTAGACTTAACGGTTCTTGCTTTCTCAGCGCATTTACGCCTTTAACGATGAGATTTTCAATTTGCTTCTCATATTTCTTTTTCAACTCGCTATTTTTGTCGAGCTTCTTTTCGATATTAAGCAGACGATTTTCAACCTTCGCTCTATTCGATGGCATGCACTCATTGTCTGTGCGCCATAACAAAGCAGTCTCGTACCTATTATTAGGTATACGACGTACCGTTTTGCTCAAAATATTTAAAGCTCGTTCTTCTGGGTCGTTCGCTGGCTTTCGCGCAGACACTCCCAGAGATTCCAAACTAAAATAATCCTTGATTAACTTATCCATATCTTCCTCCTTCTTGGTGGAAATGTGGTTAACAATCTTGATTGGTTTAATACCACCCGATATGTGACCATGTAAAACCCATCCAAGTTTGGTGAGCGATGCTACAGGTAGGTTCTTACCTCCTGAAATTAATTCACGAGTAACTATGAGATGCCAATTGTCCTGGCCAATTAATATGGTAGGTCTGGACCTCTCATACATCAACTCGTCCTTAATCGGTGTCAAATGAGAACACCGTTGCAATAATTCTCGGCTTACTGACTGAGGAGAAAGGTTAAGTGACTTAATTGTTTGTACACTTATCTCTTCTAAGTCATTTGAGTAAATGCCTTTTATCTTAACGTTTATACGATACGAACTGTCGTCGTTAATTCGCTTACCTCCCACGGCTTCGATACGTAATTCCTCTTTACGTCCGCGAGGCGCTAACTTCTGAGCTATCCACTCCTCTATGAGTGTCATGGTTGATCCCTCATCCAGAAGAGCTGTTGTCTTGACCTTTCCTCTAGGTCCATACAACTCGACCGGTATAATCTTTAAGTATGCACATGCCAGTACATTCACTGTACTAACAGTTGTAATCTGAGCCTCTTTACCCCCCTCGTCCCCTTGTGGCGAGGTATTTTCATTGGGGTATCGGTGTAGCATCCGATGATGTGACATTCTACATCCCTCTACACCACATTTTTTCGCTTTGCACTCTAACCTCCTATGGTTAGGTGACAAACACTGGAAACATACTTTCGCTTTTTTGACCGCGTCCCATTTCTCGCGAATATTCATGTCCTTAAACTTGTAACAACTCACTATAGAGTGCTCCTTGTTGCATATAACACACTTATGTGTTACCCAACTTACAGGCTTGTCCTGGGTTGTCATAACCACTTGTCGGTTGTGCCCTTTATTATTTCGGCGTTCTAGACGCTCGCTCGTATTACTTCGGCGCTCATAGCGCTCGCTCTTAGCACAGCTTAGCACACATCCCTTTGCAGTGTGTACAGTTTGCTTCCTGAATTCAGGACGCTTCCGTTTTTCAGGCGCATTTTCATTGCTTAAGGACGTTCCAAATTGTTCACTCAATAAAGGGGGACGCCCATTTTCGGCCATGGAACGCCCAACAATGTGAATTTGTTAAAAAATTATATCTTATTTATGGTTATTAATCGCGGTATTCATTTATCCTCAAACAATGGGAATATTTTTGCACAAATTAAAAGTACCGGAAACATAATAATAAAAATTAGGTAAATCATTATGTCATTAGTTTGTGAATAAAAAAAAAGTGTTGCCAATCACAAAACACATTTAAAAAATCGATTCTCTTTTTCGATCGATTATTTACGGTGTCATCATTACAGTGCTAATATAATTTTTAAATAATTATGATGTTACGATAATTAAACAAGCGATAATTAAACAAGCGAATTACTAGCTGATTTCCAATGAATTCTTTAGAGAGTAACAAATGCTACGGCACGATTTAACTGTTAATCTTAACCGATCTTCTTTGAAAACAGATAAGAACTGTTATTCTTATCTGTTTTTAAAGAAGATCGGTTAAGTTATTCTTATCTGCTTATAACAATACATTTAAAATAGAATCATGTTATGATAACGAAACAAGTTAGTTTCCAGCTGATTTACCATGAATCCTTTAACCTTTTGAGCGCCAAAGTCGCCTATACTTGACCAACACCTGCGGGCCCTGAGCGCCAACGACGTCTATAGTTGACAAAAAACCCGGCTCCGAAAAATATGAAATATAGATATTGGAAAATTATTACAGGTATTTTAATTCTACACTCCTCAAAATAGGAATAACCCAGCAACATGTGAGTATAAAAAACAAGTCTTCTAGAGCCACAAATACTAAGAAACATTGAACTAATAAAAATGGATTTTTATCTAAGCAAATACTATGTCCAGCACGCCAAAGTTGTCTAAGGTTGACCGCTAGTGTCAAACACGGGAGGCATAGATTTCTTGAAAACTATCCAAAATTCAGCTCAATGGTGTTTTTTTTTCTATTATTATTGATATTTGAATAAAATTAAAGGTTAGAAACATAAAACTATAATTAGCTACATGAATAAAAAATGTTATCAGATTATCTTCGCATAATAAATCTAATATCTCAACTCTAGCGCATCTTTAGCGCGTCATCGAAAATCAGTTCACTGGGCACCGTGATCAAGGATAGACGACACCCTGATGACGTCATAAGTGATTACCGAGAAAAGTAGAGCAATGCAACATGAACGATTCCTCAGAACTCATTCGGATTTTGGAAAGCGTCGATGATGATGAATTTTGATTTTTGATTGATGAATTGAATTTTTGATTGATTGGTGAACAAATATGTTTATTTATTCCATGACCAAGATTTTAGTATTATAAGGCTGATTTACCTAGTGCGAATAATTATATACAATTGTTTATTAATGAATAATTATGTACCTTTTTTAATAATAATACAAAATTACAATTAATGTTCTTTTTACTTAAGGTGTGAAGAGCAATTTTTCATTTTGTGTTGTGCCATTTTCTTTCTCAGTCTCAAAATCATCTAGCAGCATCAGCATCATACGAGTATCAAATCCCCATTGTCATTAGAGTGTAAGACTTTTCTTCTGTGCTTCACTTGGTCTACGCCTTCCCCGACACATAAAATATTATGAATCGATGTCTGTATATTTCGGTTAGATCGATTTTGAAATCGATACACAACATTCTAAGAATGTTTAAAGAAGCAAGGTCAGCTACGCCGTTGTCGTCCAGTCGTGACAGTGTCGTCATTAGGATGGAGAGTAGTGCTGTGGTTTACTACTATTTTATTGTTATTGTTTGTTTTTTATTTATGTTTATATGTACAAAGTACATATATAAAAAAGAGTGGATGACAGCACAAGATTAAATAAAACATACAGTTTATAAAGAGTCATTTATAGCATAAAAAACCAACAAAAACAAGTTATTTTACGTTATCGATATATCAACTCTTGGCAACACTATTTTGTTTTGGCGCTTTGGCGTACAGGACACGGTAATGCGTTTTTAGCGTGGCACTCAAAAGGTTAAAGCTTAACAAAACGCTACTGCACAATTTAACTGTTCTTAAAAATACATTTCAAATAGCATTTAAATAAATAAAGGAAAATATATTTTAAAAAGTGTGCAGAACTTAAAGCACCTCAAAGACTGTTTTTTAACGATATTATTAATCGAATAAAAATCGATATCTTTTCATCTATTTTATGTCAGTTAAGTGGCAACATCGAGTCTGACAGCTAAGCCCTGTCATGGAATGAAATCACAATTCAGTTCACATTTCACAACTATATCTATACCTATATAAATAGTCACATGTAGAATTCATTTGCGTGTTTGTTTTTATTTTTGTGAATTTGTTATCGAAGTAACGAACTAGCCTTCAAATACGACAAATACGACATCCAACTAGCGAACAGGAAAATTCACCAATTAATAGTCATGGACATGTATGTATCAGCTGTGGCAAGTCACTTTTGAGAATAAGATCACACACATTGTTTGGTTCTGATTCTCCACGTGAGGAACTCATAAGGAATGAAATTGCCCATCAAATTGCACCACGTGAGGTACGTATTCAACATTTTTTTAATTTATTAAGTGTGTGGTCTCATATCTGATAGTGATACATGTTTTTACTCTGATTACATCCACACAAACTATATCTGACAAACATACAAGCTTATTTATAACATGGCGATAAGATTAGCTTGTCACCACCAGATAGACTGCTACCGTTTTTACCAACTACCAAGTAATGAGACAATTGATTTTTCATTGTTTTTGGACTACTGGTAGTTTTTAAGTGCTTAATTATTAAATAATATAGGCCATTAAGTCTGCTTTTGTGCAGTAACAATTAACTTGATAAATATTTTATATGTATTTGAGTTTAAAGGAAACAAATCTATTTTATTTTTATTTAGTTCACTTTTTCACTTTTTTATTTAATATTATTTCAGTTGCCATCATCATCACGTGTGTGTCATAATTGTTGGCGAAGGTTTGATAGAGCAGCATCACATTCAACTGCAGAACGGGAACCATCTGAATCATCTAGTTCATCCTCGTTGCAATCTGAAGTCGGTAATGTATTGCACCCATATTCAAACATTCTAATTTCAATAGAGAATGAAGCTGGGTATTTCCACGTGCTTGGGACACTGTAATTAATAAAATTAAAACTAAACCCAAGCATACCACGCAAGACTTCAGGACAGTAAGTTCATTCTGCGTAGATCGGACCATAAATAGTTATTAAAAAGCTGAAGTTACTCCAAGTTAACACTGATTTCGGTACACCAGTCACCTCAATCCCCCATGACCATGTGTGCTGGAAAGCACCCGAAAGTCGGGAATTAAAAATCAAAGAAATTAAATGCGATAACATCGGTAAAATTAGTTGTTAAAAAACTGTATTTGTGAAAATAAAAACTTTTATATCTTAAAATTCCCGACTTTTTTTAAACCAATTTCTTAACCATTTCATTCCTTTAATTGTATATTATCATATCTATATGCTTTTATATGTGGGCACCCATGGCCGAAATGTCTATGAAGAGTGGGCATTCCTCTTTAAAAACTTGGCCATCTTCTGTAACTCTGGCTCCAAAGGATACTGAGCTCGATATTCAAACCATTTAAATTTAATCATAGTTCCAAGTTTCTCCACTATGCGGCTCACTAACTCCGGTGAGTATAAATACTGTGGTTGATTCAACGCTTGTATCGTGGCAACCACGTTCGTAATACGACTTGCAAAAGATCCTATATTCCGGCAATCTTCTGCCAATCTTGGCATACGCTTTACATTCTCGATTTCGGCTAGAATGAGCATCTCAACCCTACCGAATCTTCTCTCGAGAGCGTTCATTATTTCTTCAGGTTCACACAAAGTAAATAACAATGACTTAACCGCCTCCTTAGCGGTGCCCTTTAATGCCCTCCTAAGGCGTGCGACATTCTGCACCCCTGAAAATTGGCTTCTCGTGTCTTCAAACACTGTTTTGAAAATTATCCATTCACCCGGGTCTCCGTCGAACACCGGTAATTCCTGGAGGAAATGAAGCTGGGAAGACTTATCTTTTCCCGCTATCTTTATTGCACTCACAATCGCTTCGGTCAATTCTGACACCTCACTCGCGTGTGTTTTCTGTGCATTTCCTTGGTTGCGCTCGATCTCTGCCCCTTTGCGGCGTGATCCTTTACACGCTTCCTTATCAGTAATATCGGGTTGCGCTACACTAACCGGCGCGCTCATTATGGTCTGCTGAACCCAACTCCTTACGAAAGGTTCCACCTGAATATTCCGCTCTTCATCATCCTCACTCGAGTCGATCTCCTCTTCTCGGTTGAGTCGTGCCAACTCCAATTGAGACTTGGCTAAGGCAGCAGCTGCCTGTGCTCGTTCGAGCTCTGAGCGTTCGAATTTAATCCGCGCCTCTAATTCGGCTTTCAGCCTCGCCGATCGCGATGACCTACTACCTCTCTGTGACCCTTTATCACTAGTGTGCCCGATTACTGTCCTTGACGATGCCGCTTCTTCGGTCCTTTGACCTACTTTTTCGACCACCGTTTCACTCCTGGATATAACGGATTGTTGTGCGGTGCTGGCCTGCGTACCACTGGTGTCCGTCCTGTTGCTTGTCGTTGCCATGGACGTCCCTGAGTCCCACGTGCATGTGGACGTGTCGGTGGTGGCTCCACTTGAAGGAGTTGCCCCATTTGAAGCAGTAGCTGTGGTCGCTCCAGATGATTCCGCCTCTTTAGCTTTTCTTGAGAGCCCTGTTCTTGTCCTGCTCCCTTCGCTCCTCTCTATCTGGTCTTGTGCCTTCTTCATCTTGCAGGAAGGTGATTGTTGGCCTACGGTCCCTACAACCCCTTACCTACAACCCTTCTACACCCCAACCTAACACCACTACCCCTCCCCTCCCTTATCTCCCAACCCTACGACCCTACTACCACCCTAACAGCCCTATCAGCCCTATCAATCCTGAACGGGGCCTACCGAGGTGAGCCGTCCAGGGATGGAGTCGTGCAGGAATGGAATGGAGGAAAGGTTTAGGAACTGTCCCGCCAAGGAATATGACGAAACAGTCGAGCGGTAGTGCAAGCGCAGTCTCGCTCGAGAGAACTGCTCCACCCGAAGGTGTTGTGCCAGAGCCCGACCGTTTGGCACCGTTAAATGGTCGGGATGTATGCTGTGCTCGCCGCCCAGTTGCCGGTGACGCCTCGTCCAAGCGCCCTCCTCCGGTCGCGATGCAGTCAGGTGCCCACGCGCACCCTCGCCTGGCAGCAGCAGCGGTGGATGCTTCTTCTTGCACCCTGATGACCCGACAGGAAATGCCGGACACGGTCGTCCGACAGGAAATGCCAGACACGGTCGTCCGACAGGAAATGCCGAGCACGCTTGCCCGACAGGAAAAATGCCAAGCCCTGCTTGGCCACGATGAGTGCCTTCACAAGACACCTGCGCCCGGCTGCGATACGTGCCCCATGCGAGCACACGCCCCAAGCCGCAATCCCGGTTTTTTTTCTTCCGGTGGTTCCAGGTCCAGTCCTTCTGTGCTGATGACCTGGTCTTCTGGCCTTTGGTCCTATTGCTTCAGCTCAAACCTCCGGCTTCCTTCGGTTGCTGATCTTCACTCGGCTCCGAAGGTCTTCTTTCTCCACAACAAGCAGTCCACTTCGGTTCCTTGATCCGGCTCCGAAGGTCCAATTGAAAAGGAACCCAGACGGGCGGAAACTTTCGGGCTCTGAAACAGGAGGGAGAAATCGAGGCTTCTCTCGATCCGGCCTCCTATAACGCCTACGTTGGGTTCGGGAACAACGTATGTGATCTCCGCAACGGAGTAACACACAAGGGCGATAACCTCTTCCTTTTCAGCAAGTAGGTTCAGACGGGGATTACGGGTCTTCCGAAGTCGTCCCGGTCCCAACGCCTTAATTCTTCGATGTGGACTGTATAACTTAAGGGATGAATTTCTTGGGAATAAAACAGCAATTATCTTCAAACCGTTCCGTGAGAGAGTAATCACTTTTCCCTATCACTTCCCTACACTTTTTCTTTCTTCTTCTTATTGACTGCTGGTTTTTCACTTTTCTCGAACTTTTTTTCCCGAATATTTCCCGAAGGATTCCCGAACTTCCCGAACGAATTGCAGGCCTGGTCAACTCTGTATGGACAGAATGAAATACCTACGGGGGCTGAATTTTATTATTGCCATTTGTCAGATAAATGTCTTGTTTCATAATTAGTAAGATTTTGCTAAAGATAAATTACACTCAAAAATTTTGAATACAGAAATAATAATCAATAGGAAGATAACTATGCCTGTCGTATTTTTCTACATTATTATATTAGCATATCCTTGACAGTAAAAGAAAAATAAATGTTTTCTTTTTGTTTTGATTTTCAATGAGTAGAAAATTATATTTTTTACTGGTAACACCAAATACCTAAATGAGTATATTAAATTTCTCTTCTCTTTTCTCATATGGCGCCGCCGTATAAATTATTGTTGTTCATGATTGGTTGTTATGTTTGTTTTGCTTGTGTCTTTTACTAAGATTTTGCAAGTTTACGATGTTGAGTTGAGATTAATGTCCTTCGTTTATATGATGTGCAATGTGTTAGTCAATGAATCGTAGTGAAATACGAAATAGTGACTCTTAAAATCTACGCTGCAATGGCGGATAAAGAAAATAGAAAAAGTGTTCTAAGTGCAACAGCATACCAACCATTGACAACGTTAAATTATTTAGGTTTCCGAAATTCGCAGTAAAGTATATTTTGCGGTACGTATACGATATACATATACACTATTTAATAAGTTCTAACCTTAAAGTAAATCTCTTGTCCAAGTTATTGTTTCTCTTTTACCATTTAAAAACAAATTACTGGTTTGTAAACCATTAATTTGTTTTCACCTACTTTGATAATATTTGTATTTAATAATTATATCTTTTGTTTTCAGTTGTAAATTATGGGCGAAATATTATATTCCTTCCCAAGAGCAGTATACTACTTTAGCTTTCCAGACAAAGCTACATAATAAGCCCAGAATGCTGTGTTAAAAACATTTTCATGATGGTTAATTTGCATAAATGATGCAACCAAGAAAAAGCTCTTAAGCATTGCAGTCCCATGTGATGTAAGTAAAGTGTATAATGTATATGGTAATATAATATGTATATAGTTTTCTTTAAGGATTACTCAGATATTTTATATGGGAATTACTATATTCAGGAGTGGACTTTGATAGACTGTAAAGAAGATGATGATTATTCATATGACCATCATCTGGATCTAACATGGATGGACAGACCACATACAGTAGTTTGAATCCTGTTAATTCTTTCAACTAATTTATTATAATTGGATCGGACAAAGCATCCAAAGGATTGAAGTCTATAAAGTTAGCACAAGCCTTTCCTTACATTATTAAAAGTGCAACACACTGCATATTATTTTTAACAATCAAATTTTATTTTAAAACAACAACAAACCTTAAGAAAGTTCCAGCATCACAATATATAAATAATTTACATTTGGTCCTAAACCTATCAAATTTAAAGGCACAACTTGTACAACACAGTAGAAATACATGCATCAAATGGTTCTCAAACAATAGATAAACACAAGATTTTTTTTTCACATAGTTATTGTATTTACTATCTTATTTTGTTATATTAATCGTAATAGTGGGTGTATTATAGAGCAAGTTGGATGAACAAGATCCATTCATTTATTTTGTATTGGTAGAAGGGTAATGTAGTGCCATGAGTAGGGACTGGTTTACTATGAAAGTAATGTCAATGAATATAATGTTAATTTAATTGTATATAATAATTTTATGATACTATAATTTATTTCGGTTTTTATTTATTTCCAGACTAACAAAGTGTATTCCCATTTTATTTTGTGGAATCACAAGCTGGTCCCTCGCAAATTATTGCTGCAAAACCACAAGCAGGATCTTCAAAAAGGACAACATTATATCCACTGAAGAACAACCACAAACATCAAAGCATAACACATAATGTTGAACCAGAAAAAGAAAGTACGTATCTCTATATGAAAATTTTTAAAATGAAATAAGGAATATTTTTGTAATCTAATATTTAATATGTTTTATAATTTTGAATTAAAATTATTCTATTTATAAGCTGCATTCAATACTTAATATATTGCATATAATATAGAGACAAAATTTTTAGTGTCAATTCAGGGAAATAGATAGACAACTAAATATTATCAAAACAAAATTATTATTTGTGAATGTTGCACTTTGCACTTGTGTGTAGGACCTTATTTATTAATTAACTTGTTTTAGATTAAAATATTGATATTTTGGTTATTGTAGACAATAATTTTGCATATTATCAATTCATCCATTATTGTAGTAAATCTTATTTCAATTCTTTATCATTGTTTACTTAAGTAATTGAAATGTAATCATTATTGATTTTCTTTTCATGTTTAAACCCATCAAATGTCTTTATAGAAAGAACTAAGCTGCTGGAGAAATTGTTTCTTAAGTTATGTATGTTTTTTATTTCAATTTATATTTTTATTTTGAATAAATAAATAGAAATTTTGTAATTTTTGTTCTTTTATTTAGCGCTGGGATAGGAAACCCAAAAATACCTCAAATAAAAAAAAAAAACAAAAAAGACCACATTCAAATTTTCCCGCCACACGAGAAGTGCAGGAGGCTGACGATAGATGGCGCTAGTGGTTATATATTATTTCTTAAATTTTGTATGAAGTTGTCGTTCTTCTCCGATAGGAGTAATAGTGTTCTGTGACGAATTGCAATAAAACTCATTTACTAAGCTACCCCAGAGCTATACGCGAAAGTGAGCCGCGCCATTCGCGCGCTTGCGCAACTCAATTACATGAATTTGTTCTATTACTCTCTCACGTTTTACTTAATTTCTTTATTTCCATAAGTCTTACATCAATACAATTTATCTGTATAGATAGCACAAAACAATATCTACACTACGATATACATTACATTTTCATGAAAATGTAATGTATATCGAACATTACATTTTCATATCACGAAAAACCTTTTATTTATTAAATGAAATATGCCTATTTTAATCACAAGTGCAAAGTCAAAATTTCTTAAATATTTAACACAGAAAGTTAAAACAATGTTTCCCACTTGAATTTATACATAAGTTAACTAATACAATAGTTTAATTTACATTTTCTCTATTTATTTCACTATTTAAAACACTTTTAAATTTCTTATACAAAACTATCATTATTTCACTTATACACAGGAATTTTCACATAAAAATAACACAGAATTCACCTTTTTTAGCACGTACAATCAACCTGAAATGTTTAACAAGTCATTTTTACATAAATTGCTGAAATTACAAA